>LNAC01000007.1:9957664-10090898 GCA_002007465.1 Ailurus styani
GAGCAGAGAGCCTGATGCGGGACTTGATCCCAGGACCCTGAGATCATAACCTGAGCTGAAGGCAGAGGCTTTAACCCACTGAGCCACCCAGGCGCCCTATAGTGTAGTTTCTTAAAACCCTTTTAAAGTAAGGCTGGACAAAGTGAGTAAAATGGATAACTGTTCTAACAGATCAGTAAAAACACTGGCAGGATTTTAACAGTACCATACCTGGTTTCTCCTCTTATTCTAGCCCTGTTTTGCTGCCCTTTTATGGGATCCCTGCCTACCTTCAGGAATTTTTAAATATACCTAAAATTTTATAGAGAAAATACAGACTCCTCGGCTTGGCATGAGGTCCCTCGTACTGGGCCGCTGGTCACCTCCCTGTTCCATTTTTGCTAATCCCCAAGAAAACAAACAGCAAATCGGAGACTGGAAATCAAAAACCGCACACCCAAGTACGCCAATGAGAGAAGGAAGCGACTGGCTCTTCATAAGCCAATGGTAGCGGAGGAGGGCCAGCTATCGAGTAAGTAGGGACCCCCGAGACCCAGGCTAAATGGAATGGGTCCCAGACAAAGAGAACGACTCTGGGAGAAGTACCGAAGTTATAAAGCGGGGAGAGATTTCAGGTGAATGAAGTGAGGTTCGAGGGGTTGAGGTCCGAAGCTCTTGGCGGGAGGTTCAAGCTCGGTCGGAGGCAGCACACCTGACTGGGCCACCCCTTCGTTCCGTCCCGGGTTCCCAGGACGTGCGCGGGGAGACGTAGAAGGAGGGAGGCGCGAGGCGGGAGGCGGGCCGCCCGGAGCGGGGAGCGCGCGTGACCCTGCGGCGCGTCACGTGCGGCGCCGGCGGCCATGGCGGGAAGCGAGCCACGCCGCGGAGGCAGCTCCCCTCAGCCGCACCACAGCGACTGGAGCCGGCTGGAGGCCGCCATCCTCAGCGGCTGGAGGAACTTCTGGCAGTCGGTGGGCAAGGAGAGGGCGGCGCCGAGGGCCTCTCAAGAGGAGGCGGGTGAGGAGGCCAGTACCCTGACGCGGCTGCCGGTGAGTGGCGGCCACCGGCCGCGGAGGACCGAGGGGCCGGGCCGGGAGGGGCGTTCTTTTATGAATGTTTCAGTGTGCCAACAATTAAGTGTTCAGATACGTTTCTCTTCTGATGGCAGGAAAATAACTTCAGAATTATAGATTTAATTATTAAAAATACTGTTAAATTGATCTTTGGTTATCTAGTATAATTCTTTATTTTGTAACTCATCATGATAGATATAATTATTAAAAAGATGGACCATCCAGTTGACCTTTAGATTCCTAGTATAATAAAATAATTATTTGCTTATAATTTATTATCAGAAAACAATTTTTAAGATGTTTTTCATCCCTTTTACCTATTTGCTGTTTCTATTTCAGATTGACGTGCAGCTATTTATTTTGTCATTTCTTTCACCTCATGATCTGTGTCAGTTGGGAAGTACAAGCCATTATTGGAATGAAGCTGTACGTGATCCCATTCTGTGGAGATATTTTTTGCTGCGGGATCTTCCTTCTTGGTCTTCTGTTGACTGGAAGTCTCTTCCAGATCTAGAAATCTTAAAAAAGCCTATATCTGAGGTTACCGATGGTACATTTTTTGACTACATGGCAGTGTAAGTATCTAGTTTCATGAATTAAAAAGAAGATACTAAATTTGACTGTATTACAAGTCAATAGTCTAATTTAAATTAGTCTTGGCTCTGCCACTAATTCATTTCATGGAATTTGGTTGTAAGTGTTTATAAAAGTTGGGGATTAACTTAAATTCTTTCATATCACCCTTTCAGTTGTTCACAGTTTGTTATTTACCTGTGGTAATTACTTGAGTAGTTGTAGATAGTTCATATGCGAAGAAGTAAAACATTTCTTAAAACTTTCATCATCTTTAGAACATTTGTCATTTTGTTAAATAGTGAACACTTTTCCATATCCAAAAAACGAATGATCAGTGATTAGGCACCAGTTCTTTAGCAGGGAAGAAAACCGTTCTCAAGGTTCTGGGAAATAAGATTTTGTTATGACCCTGAAGCATTGACACTTTTAAATATCATGTAGCTGAGAGAATTAATGTTGGGCAATTGTAGTGTATTGGATTCTATGAGAGACGCTTTATGTATGTTTAGTTATTTAGCCATCACCCAATAAGAAAGTATTATCCTTGTGTTATAGATGTTGAATTGAGGTTCAGAATGGTTATGGATTTGCCTAAAGTCATATAGCTTATAAGGGACTGTTCAGATTGGAACTCTGTCATGCCACTTTAAAAATATATAATGTCATTGGATCTGGATATAACCTACTTTATTGAAGTCCTCAAATTTAAGGAATTGTAAATAAAATTTTAAAAATATTTATGTTTTAGGTAATTGTTTGGCTCTGCTATATTTAGTATTTATTTATTTATTATTTTTAAAAGATTTTATTTATTCATTTGACACAGAGAGAGAGATTACAAGTAGGCAAAGAGGCAGACCTCTGTCCACTAGATGCCAGTAGCACACCACACACTGACCCCCAGTCATAATAACAAAAATGTCTGCAGACATTGCCAAATAAATGCTCCCTTGGGGTGGGGAGGCGGAATCTCCCCAGACTGAGAATCACTGCTCTATGTGGTGAATTTTTATGACTGAAACAAGTGTAAGACCAAGTGTTCCATGAGAAAATCTAAACGAAAGATTAGAAAGTAAGTAGCCACTTCCTAGGGAAGACTTCCTTAACATTTGGACAACTTCTACTCCCACAGTGCTTTTGCTTTTTCATGAGATGGCATCCAGCATACATATTATAATGTGTCTGTTCTCCACTTCCCTCCATGAGGATTGGAACTCTATAATTTTTGTATCTCTTGTGTCTAGCAGGTTCTCAATAAACTATATATTGTTGAATGAATAACTGGCTACATTTTTTTTGTGTTAATTTTCTGATTGTGACAATTTTATACAGCTATAAAATGTGCTGTCCATATACAAGAAGATCCTTGAAATCTAGCCGTCCTGTGTATGGAGCTGTCACATCATTTTTACACTCATTGATCATTCAGAATGAACCACGATTTGCTATGTTTGGACCAGGTTTGGAAGAACTGAATACGTCTTTGGTGTTGAGCTTGATGTCTTCTGAGGAACTTTGCCCAACAGCTGGTTTGCCTCAGAGGCAGATTGATGGTAATTTTCATGTTAATCTGTAGTATATAATAGTTAAAAACACTTTGAGCTTGACATTACTGTTAAATCATAAGAAATTAATTTTTAACTAACTGATGAAATGAAATATAGTAATTTGGTGAATAGACACCTCTTCTCCCCAGGTCCCAATGTACCGAAAGAGTTGATTTACTTTTTATGAGAGGTGAGCTTCCTCTTATTTCCTCAAATTTGTGTAATCCAGAATATAAGATTATATGCAAGTAAATAATATGTTATCAGGATGTTTGTACAGTACTTACCATATTTTAAAAGAATGTTAACGGCAGAAACCATTCAGCATCTACTTTGTGCAAAAGACTTTGATATATATCGGAATTTTTAAAAAGAGTAAATTAATACCTTCCCTCCTCTTTCTATGAAAACAATAATCATGTAGTTAGTTGGCAAACAGGAGACATAGTAAGTATAAGTAATAATATAATCTAGCTTATGCTTTGCTTATTCATTTATTGAGAGGTACCTATTAGATGCTAGAGGTGTAGTTATTTAAAACAAACCTCAGGGTGCTTGGGTGGCTCAGTGGGTTAAAGCCTCTGCTTTCGGCTCAGGTCATGATCTCAGGGTCCTGGGATCGAGGCCCGCATCGGGCTCTCTGCTCAGCAGGGAGCCTGCTTCCCCCCTCTCTCTGCCTGCTTCTCTGCCTCCTTGTGATCTCTCTCCCGCTGTGAAATAAATAAATAAAATCTTAAAAAAAAAAATCAAAATTTTTGTTTGCCCTGAAGATACTTGGTCTTGGTAAGGACAAAGACAAGTATATAGGTAATTAGAATATGGTGTAATTAGCTCCTGGGTAGAAAGATAAGGGTCAAAGAAGGCTCTTTGTTGAACATGATGTCTTATTTGAGTCATTAGGATGAGTTAAAGTAGGCCATGAAAAAGAGGGACAGAAGTATTCTGAGCAGTGAGAACTACATTTCTAAAAGCACAGAGCTCTGGATATGTATGACACATTTGAAGTAGTTCTATGTGTCTAGAGTGGGGCTAAGTGAGAAGACACCTGTATGCCATGCTTAAGCATTTGGGAGCTGTTGAAAGATTTTAAACAGAGGAGTGAGATTATCAAGATTGCATTTGAGAAGGATCTGACTCCAGAGTGGAAAATTGATTAGAAGAGGCTATAAAACATGGAGACCTGTTAAGAAACCACTGTAATATTGTGGAAACATGAAGGATACAGTGTTGACTGATTATGTGTGAGCGTTATTTCTGATGTGGTTTTCATCTTGTATGACAGTGTCATTCACTAGGATAAGGAGGAGGAAGAGAAAGGTTTTTTTTTTGTGGAATCTTTATAGGGAGAAGGACAGCTGCTTTTTGGAATATGCCGACTTTGATAACTCTGGGAGATATAAGCAGAGATGTCTGCTACAAGCAATCCACTTGAATGGAAGTTCCATTAGGGCAGGAGCTTTGTTACGAGCTTTGTTCTTAGCTGTGTGTTTGATGTCAGGCATGTAGTAGGCACTCAATATAGATTTTATGAATAAATGAACAAATGACTTTATGGATTACTCTATGCATCCAGATCTCAAGAGAAAGATTTGGGTTAGAAATCAAGATTTGGGAGTCATACGGGTCCACATGGACTTGGAAGTTTCTGAGGATGGAGAGGAATATTGTGAACCAGGTGCTGAAATCTTCAGTGAATGTTTGGCGGAAGGTGTTATCAAAAGGAGATTCATAAATGATGAGGTCAAGGTAGGGGAGATGGTACTGCATCTGAATGGTGTATCTCAAAGAGATGGAGTTTTGAAGAGGGTTGGTGAGTAACAGGACATGGCTGTGAGGAGTAAAGAGAACATTGACCCCACGTCTTTACCCTGAGTTGTGAGAGAAGCAATTTTGTTACTTGAGATGTACTGCAAGAGAAGCAGCCCTTAAGGGTAGGCCAGTTTAGGTAAGGCCATGAGGTGGAACACCTAAAGGAGAAGTTGGGTATATGGGGAAGTTTGCTGATCATGAAATGTCACTTTTGTTCTCTAGACAGCAGCAGAAATTATTGTTTGTAAGTGCCAATCTAATTATGCTTCAAACCCTGCAAGATCAGGGAAGAATAGGGGGATGGGTCGTTGGCAATGTGGTACAGAACAGCATAGAGATCATATTGGGTTGAGGTTAGATGTGTTGACAAGGTAATGTCTGGAAATTAAACTGTTGAAAACAAAGATCAGAGATAATAGTAAAAATTTTTTCTATGATCTCTTTGGGGAGTTTGTTCACCAAACCTGGGGGCCAGGGGACTAGGGTCAGGCTTGCAGTCCCAGGCACAAAGATTTCTGCATATGTGTTACCTGGAATGGTGACATAAGATGGCATGACAGGTTAATTTAAACAACTAGATTGGTTATGACGCAGGGATTAAAGGTGTGGAAAGTGGAGTTGTCCTAAAGTAGAGGTAAGATTATATTAAGTTGTTTTTGAATAGCATTGGCTTTGAAGGAAAGAGACATAATGAGATAGGCATTTTTAAGCCATCTCTCCAGTTGCTGTCAGAAAAATGGACAATAGGGGTAAAAAATGGATGTAGGAGACTGGTTAGACATGACTGCAAAAGTCCAGATGAGGGTATGATAATTTAGACTATAAGTAGGAATTGAGGATAGAGAGAAGTGGATTGATCTAAAAGGGCATTTGTATAGCAAAAAGAAGTAGAGCCAAGGGAGAATGAAGGATCTTTTCATGAGGCAAGAGGAGAATCAGCCCGAGTGTTAACACAACCAAAGAAGGGAGGAGGTTAAGAAAGGACAAGTAACAATGTTGAATAATTCAGATAAAAGTAGTAAGAAGATAGTATTTAGTACCTGTTATTTACCAGTCACTCTATTAGGAATTTTACATATGTAATCTCATTTAATGCTTACAACATCTCTAAGAAGTATATATTATTTCTCTCTATATATTTTTAAAGATTTATTTATTATTTGAGAGAGAGAGCATGTAGGGGGAGGGGCATCAGAGAATCTTCAGCAGACTCCCCACCAAGTGTGGAGCCCAATGGGGGCTCATTCTTACGACCCTGAGATCATGACCTGCGCTGATCAAGAGTTATATGTTTAATTGACTGAGCCACGAGGCACCCAGTATTATTTCTGTGTTTTGATGTCAAAACTAAGGCTCACAAAAAATGGCAATGTGGCAAATCCAAGTTTAATTTCACATTTTTAGTATCTGAATATTTAGTTTTCTACAGTGCCATTGGTGACTTCCCATCAATTTAAAAAAATTTTCAGAGGGAGAAAAAAAGCCATTTCGCTGAATGTATATGCAGAGTATATGACTAATGAGAAATGAAAAAGTTGGAAAATGAGTCTTAGTCTTGATGACAAATAGTAGCCATTAATGATGCAGTTACTACTGATATGATACAGAAAGGAATGCTATAACCCTATCAGTTCTTTGTTCTTTATCCATATTTTTATACCCATGTAAATGAAAATTGCATATAGCACCTTTTCTTTTTTTTAATGTTTTTTTTTTTTTTATTTACTTATTTGACAGAGGGAGAGAGATCACAGGAGGCAGAGAGGCAGGCGGTGGGGGGGGGGAAGCAGGCTCCCCCCGCTGAGCAGGGAGCCCGATGCGGGCCTCAATCCCAGGACCCTGAGATCATGACCTGAGCCAAAAGCAGAGGCTTTAACCCACTGAGCCACCCAGGCGCCCTATACAGCACCTTTTCTTCAACATAAACATTTCATTTTATTCCAAAGCTATATATACTTTGTCATGGACTTTTTGCTTGCTCTTTTTGCTTGCACTGGGTAATTATTTTCAGTGTGATCTTTTTCTGTATTTATTAATAATTTGTTTTGATAACTGTAATTTTCTTCTTTAGGTATTGGATCTGGAGTCAGTTTTCAGTTGAGCAACCAACATAAATTTAACATCCTGATACTATATTCAACTACCAGGTAAGGCTGCCTACTTGGTGGCCTACCTGGGGCATCAGGACTTGGATACTTTAGGGGGGGGTGGAGCCTGATTAGTATTTATGTTATATATTTACATTTTTCTTACAGAAAGGAAAGAGATAGAGCAAGAGAAGAGCATACAAGTGCAGTTAACAAGATGTTCAGTGTACAGAATGAAGGAGATGATCAACAAGGAAGCCGGTATAGTGTAATTCCACAAATTCAGAAGGTGTGTGAAGTCGTTGATGGATTCATCTATGTTGCAAATGCTGAAGCTCATAAAAGTAAGCATTATTTTATTTTCTTTTTAAGAGAACTTTTTTGCAAAGCAAATAAGAAAATACATTTTTAGGCTTTACTGTGGCTTTTTAAGAACATGATGGTTAATTTAATAAATGTGATTCTATGACCATTATTGTTAATAGTGAGTTCTCAAACCTTGATGTGCATTAGGATCACCTGGGGAGCTTGTTGAAAACAGCTGCCTGATTTCTATTCTGATGGATTATAATTCATAGATTTGGGTTGTTTATTGGGCATCTTTTTTTTTTTTAACAAACACCTACAGAATTCTGATGCATATCAAAGTTTGATACAACTACATAGTATTTCTTTGTTGTATGCTTCTGTACTTGTTATTGATAATTTGTCTGCTTCTAGCTGTATTCAAATACTTTATGCAGATAACTGGAAAATTTTACCTTTGTTTTAATTACCCAGATAGTCAAGAGATAGGTGGGATGGAGTATTATTTAAGTAGATTTGTTAAGAACACTCTCCACATATTCTGAATAATTGCCCTTCACAATGCTATTTAAGCATTAAGTCAGAATATTATTGGGCCACAAACCAGTATTGTAATTTTTCTCCCAAATCTTTTGTGAATAAAGGGCATGGATATATAATATATTGTTCTCACTCAGAACAAGGTAGCAGCATTGCTGGAAGAATTTAAATTTTGTGGTGCACTGAAGTTAACCAGAGCAACAAAAACTGAGTCCAGCTCAACTAATGACTAGTTGGAACCAACCTACAGCATTAGTGGTCTAACAGAAGAAGCATGCCCATTTCTGGAAATAGATTCTTTTACCTCAATCTCTACTGTTCTTCTACATAAAACATTTAGCATTAAATTAAAAATTATAAGACAAAAATATCAAAACAAAATGACCCATTTCAAGAGATGAAGCAATCAGTGAACTGTACCCAGAGATTACTCAGGTGTTGGCACTCTCAAAAAGGGACATTAAAATAAATATGATTAATATGTTAAAGGATCTAGTGGAAAAGATGGAAAATATGTGTGAACAGATAGGGATTTTCAGCAGAGAGAAGGATGCTATGAAAAAATAAAATGGGTATGCTAAATATGAAAATATAGGAGGTGAACACTTTCCTTAGTGGATTTATCAGCAAAAGAAACCTTTGGTGAACCTAAAGATAAATTGAAATTTTCCAAAGTAAAACACAGAAAAAGGAGTAGGAGTGAGGAACAGAGCATCTAAGAACTGGGGGAACCCATCAGGGGAAACAACTCAGGGATCAGTGGACTTTTTCTTAAGGGGCCAGTTAGTAAATATTTTAGGCATGTAAGCTATATGATCTCTCACAGTTACTCAACTCTGCTGTTAGATTACAAAAGTAGCCATAGACAATTTATAAATGAATGGGCATGCATGTTTTAAAAAAATTATTCATAAAAATAGAACCCATTGTCCGTAGTGTGACAATACTGGGTCTAACTCATGTGTAATTGTGGAGTCCCAAAACATGAAGAGAACAAGGAAAAAATTTTTGAACCAATAATGACCAACATTATTTCAAATTACTGAAAGATGACAAACCACAGATTCAAGATGCTCAGAGAACTCCAAATAAATTTTTAAAAATAATAATACATAAAAAATAAATCTAGATACATTATAGCTAAACTGATGAAAACCAAAATAAAGAGATTATCTTGAAGACAGCCAAAGCAAAAGGAAGCATACATATAGAGGGCCAAAGATAAGAACAGAGAATTCCTGAAGGAAGTGCTGATGGCAATGAAGGGAAATCTTTACAGTTTTGCAAAGTGGAGAAAATCTTGCATCCAAAGATATCTTTCAAAATGAAGGCAAAATCAAGACTTTTGGACAAAACCTGAGAAAGTTCATTATCAGCAGATTTACATTACAAGAAAAATTAAAGAAAGCTCTTCAGGCAGAAGAATATGATACCAGATGGAAAAACGGATCTTCATTAAAAAAAAAAATATTAAGAGCCCTGGGAGGGAAGCAGTATAGCTATATGTGATTTATTTTCCTAATTTTTTTTATGATATGTAAAGAAAAAATAATTAGAATGTATTGTGGGTATATGATTCTTTTAAGTAAGATACATGATACCAAAATAGACAAATGGAAGGGAACAAATGGAATTACACTGTTATAAAGTTCTCCTACATGTGAAGTTGTGTAATACTATCTAGACGTAGACTATTAGATGTTAAAAATGTACATTGTAAATCCTTGAGTAACCACTAAAAAAAGTGTGAGGGAGGTACAATTAAATAAGCCAGTAGTGAAGATAAAATGGAACCATTACAAATCTCAGTCCAAAGAAAGGGGATAAAGGAACAAAGAACAGATGGGACAAGTCAAAATCTAAGATGTATATGAATAGATTTAAAGGCACCCTGTTGATAATGACATTAAATATTTTTTCATTTTCTGTTAATATATAACAAATTTCCTCCAATCTCTAGTGGCTTAAAACAACACCTATTAATTAGCTCATAGTTCTCTTTGTCAGAAGTCAGCATAGCATGGCTGGGTTTTCAGCTTAGGGCCTCACAAGCTGAAATCAGGGTCAGATGGGTTGCAGCACTTTCTGGTGGCTCCTGGGGAAAATTTGCTTTCTAACTCACTGAAGTTATTGGCTGAGTTCAGTTCCTTACTATTGTAGGATGGAGGTTTCTGTTTTCTTGTGAACTGTCAGCTGGGGGCTGATGTCATCTTTTAGAAGATGTCTTCATTTCTTGCCTTGCGATTCCCTCTTGTTTTGAAATCCAGCAATGGAGAATCTCATCTCTTTAAGGGCCTACCTGATTAGGTCAGCCTCACTGTTGATAATTGCTCATTCTTGAAGTCAGCTGTGTCTTATAATACAGCCTACTCATGGCAATGATATCTTGTCACTGATTCTAGATTCCTCCCACTCTCAGAGGGGAAGAGATTATACAAGGATGTGAGTGATTGGGTGTCCTTGTAGAATTTTGACTACCTCACAATGTAAGTGATTTGCACAGTCCAATGAAAGGCAGAGATTGTTAGTTTGAATAAAGGTGCCAGACCCAAATCTATGTTTCAATTGTTTAAACTAAGGTCTTTCAAAGAAAGGGCAGTGATAGCTACAAAATTTAGGAGAGGAAAATATCTATATCAAAGTATATTTGCCTTTAAAATATGGAGACATCTGAATGGTACTGTGACTTTTTTCCCTCTAATTTCACTGAAGTGCCTATCCTTGAAGGCTACCTAATGTAATTTTATGACAGATCAGTAAATGAACAGCAATAGAGGCAGTTCGTTATGTTTGGATCCTGATAATATTTTTATTTCCTTGTTTTGTTTTTAAGTTTATTTTATTTTAACATCCTTATAAGTAATGCACATTAAGGGTTTTGACTACATTCTCTAGGACATGAATGGCAAGATGAATTTTCTCGTATTATGGCAATGACAGATCCAGCTTTTGGATCTTCAGGAAGACCTATGCTGGTTTTATCTTGTATTTCTCAAGCAAATGTAAAAAGAATGCCTTGTTTTTATTTGGCTCATGAGCTGCGTCTAAGTCATCTAAACCACCCATGGATGGTAAGGTCCTATCTTCTTTGGTGAGAAAAATCTTATTTTATTTTTCACTGTTCTCTATTTGATTTTATTCTTTCCTATTCTCTTTAATGAAATAGCATTCTAAAGTTAGTTTTAATAGCTTAATCAGTGGGAGATTGTTGATTGGTATCAGTAAGTTTCACCTGATCATTTGTCTTCTACTTACCTCTCCTATCATAGAAATAGTGAGATAGCATTTGAGGATTGGTTTTTTGTTTTTTTGTTTTTTTTAGATGCCAGTATCACGGTTTTTTTTTTTTTTTTAAAGATTTTATTTATTTATTTGACACAGAGAGAGAGATCACAAGTAGGCAGAGAGGCAGGCAGAGAGACAGGGAGAGGAGGAAGCAGGCTCCCTGCTGAGCAGAGAGCCCGATGTGGGCCTCGATCCCAGGACGCTGAGATCATGACCTGAGCCGAAAGCAGAGGCTTTAACCCACTGAGCCACCCAGGCGCCCATCACGGTTTTTTTTTAAAGCATTAAAATATTATGCTTTAAGGGTCATCAGAAATACAAATTTCATCTTATTGTTTCTTGCTTTCCAAATTTTATTTTAATCATGGAATTCTTCCTGAAAGCCCCTAAGTAAAATAAAGGAAAATAAAAATTGAAAATGCTTATGCTTAATAAGTTAAAGGATTTTCTTCCTTCCTACCCATATACCTTCCATGGAATCCTGAAGACTCTTTGGAACACAGTTGGAAAGCTACTGATAAAGGTGTACCTTCCTGAGTGGTAGGAGTTTTAGCTTACCATTAAGAAGAGTGGCAGTCTTAAAAAATACATTTTTGTAATACTGAATATCATATTTACCAGCTGACTAGCTGAATTCATTTAAAAATGTTTTAGTTTTCAAACTGGATCCTTGAGAGGAATTTTTTTCTAATACATACAAATAAGTCATAGGAATGGTAGTTCTTCCCCTTCCTAAAACTGAGTTCCAAGATAAGTAATAAGCCTCATATTGGTAATAATTACAGACGGAAGATCATATTTTTTAATCTAAGTTCTCTAGAAGACAAAACGAATGAGTCACCTAAAGTTTATTGGGATTTTAAAAATCCTGTTCTTTTTTTAGTATCTAGAAAAACGTTTCTTTTAATCATAAGATTTGGACTCAGTTTCTTACAGTGGTCTCTCTTATCTGCTCATAGGTCCAGGATACAGAGGCTGAAACTCTAACTGGTTTTTTGAATGGCATTCAGTGGATTCTTGAAGAAGTAGAATCTAAGCATGCAAGATGATCTTCCTTTTAGACCTTGGGAACTGAAACCACTTGAAACTTGTTACTAAGGTCATGATGTGGATATTTGCTCAGTCATTAGTCTGCTATTAGCTAATTTTGTCCTGCCTTTTTGCAGGTGGGCTTTATATTGGGACAGCTGTAACTGCTGTGTTTTTTACATAATTTTTACTTATTACCTTAAATCAATTACAAGAAAAAAGTTTCAGTGCTGGCATTTAGCCCCCAAATGAACCTTTTAAGACTTTTTTTTTGATAACTTTTGTATTTTCTTTTTTAAAATATTAAATTCTGGAAAGAACAAGTTTATACTTCTCTCATTCTTTGTGATTTCTAGTTTCAGTTCAAAGGTTGCCCTGGTGGATAATAGCAAATTTGCTAAACTTTCTATAGGTTCTTCTCAAGGGTCCTTAACTGGTTATCAAAAATAAATTTTTATCTATTTTTAATAAATATACTGCTTAAAGACTGGAATAGTCATTGGAATTGCACTTATTGTTATGGCCATACAGCTTCTGGTTTTTTTTTTTTTCTTCCCTAAAACAGTAGAAATTAACTTTATATGCTATTTAATACCAATTCCGTGAAAATAATTTTCCTGGGAGTTTTTGCTATTTCACATAACCAAAAGTTCTTAAGATTCTAAAGCCAACTTTTATTCCATACTCATAGAGAAGACATTCCATAAGACGTGATCATAAGACCTTCTCCTCACAAATTGCAGAGGAAATGTTGTAACTTTCCTATCTCATTAGAACCAAGGAATTTTATCATTATAATAAGAGCACAGTATTTGGATTAAGATTAGGGTTAGAGTTTAAAAGAAGAAAAATTAAAAAAGCATAGTAGTACCAAGATATAGCCTACAATCCATGAGTGGGTGCTGCTCCGAAAAAGGGAATTCCTACATCTTCGGTACACTCATTCAGAACTTGACTTCAGCAACATGTAGTTGGGGGCAGGATGGAAAATGCTGACACATCCCTCCTGGGAAGATATTTCTCTAACTTAAGAGAGGTAGTATGGTTCTGCTTCCTTGGCTGCCCCAGTCTAGATTGGAGTTCCCCTCTTGCTGAGTTGAAGGAGGGATGGAGGGAGTGAGTCTTGGCTCAAATCCCAGATACCTGATGTTCTTACTGAGTTTTAGAAGATTTTTTAAAAAATATTTCTTCATTTTCTGTATGCTTTGGGACCATTTACAGAGACTTTAATTTTTTTTTTAATAATTTTCTCCAGTTTCACTAGGGAGCCTTTCCACAGAACTGCTCATGCTATTATGCCAAAAGTCGATCTCCTTATTTTCCTTTTAATATTTGTAGTATATCACCTCATTCATTCCTGATACTGGTAATTTATATCTTTTTTCTTCTTGACCAGTCTAGCTTAAGTTTTATTGATTGTATTATTATTCTAAAAAACCACCACCTTTTGGTTTTACTTATTCTATTTCATTGATTTATGCTCTAATATCCTTTTCTGCTTTAAAATTTGTTTTGAGGTTGTTTTTTTTTTTTTGAAGATTTATTTATTTGACAGAGAGAGAGAGAGAGAGAGATCACAAGTAGGCAGATAGGCAGGCAGAGAGAGAGGGGGAAGCAGGCCCTCCTCTGATCAGAGAGCCTGATGTGGGGCTTGATCCCAGGACCCTGGGATCATGACCTGAGCCAAAGGCAGAGGCTTAACTCACTGAGCCATCCAGGTGCCCCTTGTTTTGAGTTTTTATTCTATTTGCTCTTTTCTAGTTCTTTAAGGTAGAAATTTAGATCATTGATTCTATTCTTTTTTTAAAAAAATATTTATTTTAAGTAGGCTCCATGCCCAGTGTGGAGTCCAGCACAAGGCTTGAACTCACAACCCTGAGATCAAGACCTGAGCTGAGATCAAGAGTTAGGCACTAACTGACAGCCACCCAGGTGCCCCTATTCCTTTTTTTTTTTTAAATAAGTACTTAAAGCTATTGATTTTTGCCTAAACCCTCTTTAGATTCATGTAAACATTTTGAAATATTATGTATTTATTATTATGCAGTTAAAATATTTTCTAATCCATTGAGATTATATTTTAATCCATGGATTATTTACTATTATTTTAGTGTTGTTTAATCTGTTACCTATATATTTTATTATTATTGATACCTGATTCAATGTCTCTTTTTATCAGAGAACACTCTAAAATTTCAATCTTTAAATTTGTTGAACCTTGCTTTCTGGCCCAGCTTATGGTCTGTTCTGGTGAATATGCCACATACACTTGAAAAGAGTTTATATTCTGTAGTTGTCAGGTGGAATATTTTATAGCTATTAGGTCAAAGTAATTGATAATGTTCAGATATTCTATATTGGCTATATGATTTTTTTAAAGATTTTATTTTTAAGTAATCTTTATACCAACATGGGACTTGAACCCACAAATCCCAAATCAAGGGTCACTCACTCTGTGCCCTGTATTGACTTTTATATAGTTTTATCAATTACCAATAGGCATTAAAATCTTTAACTATGTAGAATTGCCTATTTTTCCTTTTAACTGTCAACTTTTGCTTAATGTGTTTTGGTGACTTTTTAGGTACACAAACATAGATGGCTTTTAATTTTCTGATTAATCAACCCTTATCTATCATTATTAATAATGTCCTTTTTGAACCTTGCTTTCTGGCCCAGCTTATGGTCTATTCTGATGAATATGCAAATACACTTGAAGAGAATTTATATTCTGTAGTTGTTAGGTGGAATATTTTATAGTTATCTATTAGGTCAAAGTAATTGATAATAGTCAGATAATGTTCATTGTTGTGAAATCCATTCTCTAATATTAATATAATCCCTTCAACATTTAAAAACTACTGATCTCCTCATACTACTAACCTAAATCTGTCCTTATGTTTAAAGTGTATCTCTTCTAGATAGAATATAGCAAATTTTGCTTTTTTCTTTTCCATTCTGGAAATACCTACATTTTAATTAGAATGTTTAGATAATTTACATTTAATGTGATTATTGATATGACTGGCTTCAGATCTACCATTTTATTTTTTGTTTATCCCCTCTTCACTATTGTTGTTTCTCTATTCTTTCTATTTTGGGTGTTTCAGTATTTTTTAGAAATTGATTTAAATTTTTCTGTTAGATTTTTTTTTATCATGTCTCTGGATTTTTTAGAGATTGCTCTAGTGATTGTAATGTATTTCCTTAGCTTTTGAAAGTTTTCTTACAGTTAACCTTGTACCAATTTGTGTAATATGTACAAATGTTGTAACTGTGTGGGTTTTATTCTTCTTCTCTCCACTCTTTGCTATAGCTATTAAGTGTAGTATACTACCATATGTTATAAATCTCAGAGGACAGTGTTACAGTTTTTGCTTAAACAGTTCATATATATTAAAAAGTTAAAAGAAGAAACAGGTTACAAAATAATAAAAGTGGTCTTATAGTTTTTCAAGATATATAAAATCCTGGGATGACCATTTTATTCATCCAGTCCTTTCAAGATGTTTCGTTTTCTTCTAGCCTCTGTAATTTCTGATAAGAAGTTACTCACTAATTACGTCTTTATTCTTTTGTATATAATCGACCTTTCTTTTTTTTTCTGCTTTCAAGTTTACTTTTGATCTTGGTTTTCAAGGGTATAACTACAGTGTGCCTTGGAAGGTCTTGTTTATAATTATCCAGCTTGGGATTTACTAGCTTATTGAATGTTGAGATCCATGTCATTTACCAAGTTTGTGAGATTTTTGGTCATTATTTCTTCAGACATACTTTCTTCCGCATTCTTTCTTCCTCTTTGGGTCTATATTGTGTAGCAACATGTGTTACACCGTTTGTTATTATTTAACCTGTCTTTGAGGCTTTGCATATATTTTTCTTTCTGTTCTTCAGTTTGGATAATTTCAATTGATTAATCTTAAGGTTTTTAAACTCTTCTTTTTATCTGTATTTTGTTAAATCAATCTTTTGAATTTTTATAATTTATTATTGGTTCTATAATTTCCTTTTGGTTTTCTTTTTTTTCTTCTCAGATTTCCTTTTTTCTTTTTCATTGAGGGCATACATTCCTGTGTATCACTGAGAACAGTTATAACAGCTGCTTTATTAACATATAATGTGTTATTTGCTTCAGGGGTAGAGGTCTGTGAATCATCAGTCTTACACAATTCACAGCACTCACCATAGCACATACCCTCTCAAATGTCCATAACCCAGCCACCCCCCAGCACCCCTCAAGATTGAGACTCTTATGCTTTGTCTCCTTCCTGATCCCTATCTTGTTTCATTTTTTTCTCTCCCTACCCCGCATGGCCTCCTGCCCTGCCTCTCAAATTCCTCGTATCAGAGAGATCATATGATAATTGTCTTTCTCTGATTGACTTATTTCACTTAGCATAATACCCTCTAGTTCCATCCACATCATTGAAAATGGCAAGATTTGGGTTTTTTTAAAGATTTTGTTTATTTATTTGACAGAGAGATCACTAGTAGGCAGAGAGGCAGGCAGAGAGAGTAGGGAGAAGCAGGCTCCCTGCTGAGCAGAGAGCCTGATGCAGGACTCGATCCGAGGACCCTGAGATCACGACCTGAGCCGAAGGCAGAGGCTTAACCCACTGAGCCACCCAGGTGCCCAGATTTCGGTTTTTTTGATGGCTGCTTAGTATTCCATTGTATATATATACCCCATCTTCTTTATCCATTCTTCTGTTGATGGACATCTATGTTCTTTCCATAGTTTGGCTGTTGGGGACATTGCTGCTATACACATTCAGGTGCACATGCCGTTCGGATCACTACATTTGTATCTTTAGGGTAAATACCTAGTAGTGTGATTGCTGGGCCTTAGGGTAGCTCTATTTTCAACTTTTTGAGGAACCTCTGTACTGTTTTCCAGAGTGGCTGCACCAGTTTGCATTCCCACCAACAGTGTAGGAGGGTTCCCCTTTCTCTGCATCCTCACCGACATCTGTCATTTCCTGACTTGTTAATTTTAGCCATTCTGACTGGTGTGAGGTGGTATCTCACTGTGGTTTTGATTTGTATTTCCCTGATGCTGAGGGATGTTGAGCACCTTTTCATGTGTCTGTTGGACATTTGTATGTCTTCTTTGCAGAAATGTCTGTTCTAGTCTTCTGCCCATTTCTTGATTGGATTATTTGTTCTTCGGGTGTTGAGTTTGATAAGTTCTTTATAGATTTTAGATACTAGCCCTTTATCTGATACGTCATTTGCAAATATCTTCTCCCATTCAGGGTTTTGTTGACTGTTCCCTTTGCTGTGCTTTTGATCTTGATGAAGTCCCAATAGTTCATTTTTGCCCTTGCTTCCCTTGCCTTTGGTGATGTTTCTAGGAAGAAGTTGTTGTAGCTGAAGTCGAAGAGGTTGCTGCCTATGTTCTCCTCAAGGATTTTGATGGATTCCTGCCTCACACTGAGGTCTTTAATCCATTTTGAGTCTATTTTTGTGTGTGATATAAGGAAATGGTCCAGTTTCAGTCTTCTGCATGTGGCTGTCCAATTTTCCCAACACCATTTCTTGAAGAGACTGTCTTTTTTCCATTGGACATTCTTTCCTGCTTTGTCAAAGATTAGTTGACCATAGAGTTGAGGGTCCATTTCTGGGCTCTCAATTCTGTTCCATTGATCTATGTGTCTATTTTTGTGCCAGTACCATATTGTCTTGATGATTACAGCTTTGTAATAGAGCTTGCATCTGGAATTGTGATGCCACCAACTCTGGTTTTCTTTTTCAACATTCCTCTGGATATTTGGGGCCTTTTCTGGTTCCATATAAATTTTAGGATTATTTGTTCCATTTCTTTGAAAAAAATTGATGGTATTTTGATGGGGATTGCATTAAATGTGTGGGTTGCTCTAGGTAGCATAGACATTTTTACAATATTCTTCTAATCTATGAGCATGGGACATGTTTCCATTTCTTTGTGTATTCCTCCATTTCTTTCATGAGTACTTTATAGTTTTCTGAGCACAGATTCTTTGCTTCTTTGGTCAGGTTTATTCCTAGGTATCTTATGGCTTTGGGTGCAATTGTAAATGGGATTGACTCCTTAATTTCTCTTTCTTCTGTCTTGTTGGTATATAGAAATGGAACTGATTTCTGTGCATTGATTTTATATCCTGACACTCTCCTGAATTCCTTTTATGAGTTCTAGCAGTTTTGGAGTAGAGTCTTTGGGTTTTTCCACATAAAGTATCATATCATCTGCAAAGAGTGAGAGTTTGACTACTTCTTTGTCGATTCAGATCCCTTTTATTTCTTCTTCTTGTCTGATTGCTGAGTCTAGGACTTCTAGTACTATGTTGAATTGCGGTGGTGGCAGTGGACAGCCCTGATGTGTTCCTGACCTTAGGGGAAAAGCTCTCAGTTTTTCCCCATTGAGAATGATATTCACTGTGGGTTTTTCATAGATGGCTTTTATGATATTGAGGTATGTACCCTCTATGCCTACACTGTGCAGAGTTTTAATCAAGAAAGGATGCTGTACATTGTCAAATGCCTTTTCAGCTTCTATTAAGAGTATCATATGTTTCTTGTTCTTTCTTTTATTAACGTATTGTATTACACTGTTTGATTTGCGGTTGTTAAACTAACCTTGCATCTCAGGAATAAATCCCACTTGGTCGTGGTGAATAATCCTTTTAATGTACTGTTGGATCCTATTGGCTAGTATTTTGGTGAGAATTTTTGCATCCATGTTCATCAAGGATATTGGTCTGTATTTTCCATTTTGATGGGGTCTTTGTCTGGTTTTGGGATCAAGGTAATGCTGGCCTCATAAAATGAGTTTGGAAGTTTTCCTTCCATTTCTATTTTTTGGGAACAGTTTCAGGAGAATAGGTATTAATTAAATGTCTGATAGAATTCCCCTGGGAAGCCTACCAGGGGAAGATTTGTTTGTTGGAAGATTTTTGATGACTGCTTCAATCTCGTTACTCTTTATGGGTCTATTCAGGTTTTCTATTTCTTCTTGGTTCAGTTTTGGTAGTTTATATGTCTCTAAGAATGCATCCATTTATTCCAGATTGTCAAATTTGCTGGTGTATAGTTGCTCATAATATGTTCTTATAATTTTTTGTATTTCTTTGGTGTTGGTTGTGATCTCTCCTCTTTCATTCATGATTTTATTAATTTGGGTCCTTTCTCTTTTCTTTTTGATAAGTCTGCCCAGGGGTTTATCAATCTTATTAATTCTTTCAAAGAACAAGCTCCTAGTTTCATTGATTTGTTCTACTGTTCTTTTAGTTTCTATTTCATTAATTTCTGCTCTGATCTTTATTATTTCTCTTCTCCTGTGGGTTTAGCCTTTTTTTTTTTTTTTGCTGTCCTTTCTCCAGTTCCTTTAGGTGTAGAGTTAGGTTGTGTGTTTAAGATCTTTCTTGTTTCTTGAGAAAGGCTTGTATTGCTATATACTTTCCTCTGATGACCACCTTTGCTGTGTCCCAGAGGTTTTGAATAGTTATGTCTTCATTTTCATTTGTTTCCAAGAATTTTTTTTAATTCTTCTTTAATTTCCTGATTGATACACTCATTCTTTAGTAGGATGCTCTTTAGCCTCCATGTATTTGTGTTCTTTCCAACTTTCCTCTTGTGGTTGAGTTCTAGCTTCAAAGCACTGCAGTCTGAAAATATGCAGGGAATGATCCCAATCTTTTGGTACCGGTTGAGACCTGATTCATGGCCCAGGATATGACTGATCTATTCTGGAGAATGTTCCATGTGCACTGGAGAAGAATGTGTATTCTGTTGCATTGGGATGGAATGTTTTAAATATATCTGTGATGTCCATCTGGTCCAGTGTGTCATTTAAAGCCTTTATTTCCTTGTTTATCTTTTGCTTTGATGATCTGTCCATTTCAGTGAGGGGGGTGTTAAAGTCCCCTACTATTATTATATTATTGTTGATGTGTTTCTCTGATTTTGTTATTAATTGGTTTATATAATTGGCTACTCCCATGTTATGGGCATAGATATTTAAAGTTGTCCTATCTTCTTGTTGGACAGACCCTTTCAGTATGATATAGTGTCCTTCCTCATCTCTTATTATAGTCTTTGGCTTAAAATCTAATTTATCTGATATAAGGATTGCCACCACAGTTTTCTTTTGATGTCCATTAGCATGGTAAATTGTTTTCCACCCCCTCACTCTAAATCTGGAGGTGTCTTTGGGTCTAAAATGAGTTTCTTGAAGACAGCATATCAATGGGCCTTGTTTTTTATCTTTTCTGATACCCTGCCTCTTGTTCTTTTTTTGGGGGGGGGTCAGTTTTTTCCAGCTTGTCATTTTATTGAGATAAGAATAGACGAATGAGAGAAGAAAATACTAAACGGGTAGCAATGACCCCAGAAAGGTATACACTCACCAAATCAGAAGAGACCCAGGGGCTCCTGGGTGGCTCAGTGGTTAAGCCTCTGCCTTTGGCTCAGGTCATGATCCTGGGGTCCTGGGATCGAGCCCCACATCAGGCTCTCTGCTCAGCAGAGAGCCTGCTTCCCCCTCTCTCTCTGCCTGCCTCTCTGCCTACTTGTGATCTCTCTCTCTGTCAATTAAATAAAAATCTTAATAAAAAGAAGAAGAAGAAACCTGAAACTGGGGGGAGAAGAAAGGAGAAAAAAAAGAAAAAAGATACATACATATATATTAGTCTGATGAATGCAGCAGAGCCACACACTTGATTTTGGGTGTATTTTGGTCTGTTAGAAGAAGCTACTTCCCGGGGTGCCTGGGTGACTCAGTTGTTAAGCATCTGCCTTCGGCTCAGGTCATGATCCCAGGGTCCTGGGATCGAGCCCCACATCAGGTTCCCTGCTCGGTGGGTAGACTGCTTTTCCCTTTCCCACTCTCCCTGCTTGTGTTCCCTCTCTTGCTGTGTCTCTGTGTGAAATAAATAAATAAATCTTAAAAAAAAAAGCTACCTCCTGAAATTTTAAAGAAAGAAAAACTTACATATATAAAAAAATAAGGGTAAACACGATAAAGGGATGGAATATGACTGTAAAGATGAAAATGAAAATTAAAAAAGATTCTAAAAGAAGAATTGATAAGATAAAAAGTTGGTTGAAAAAAGAAAAAGAAAAAGTGGAAGGAATGTGACCAGACTGGAGACTAGAACAAAGTCATGAGCTAGATTTAGGGTATTTTTTGATCTATTAGAAGAAACTGTATCCCAAAATTTTAAAGAAAGAAAAACCTATATGTATACAAAAAATGAGGTTAAATACAGTGAAGGGATAGAATATGACTATAACAATGAAAATGTAAAAAGATGTTTTAAAAGGTATTGATAAGAAAATAGTTAAGCATTAAAATAGGAAAGAGGACAAATTTTAAAAAATAAAATAATTAAAATTTATAAAATTTAACTTTGAAAGACTACAGAATCATGGGCAAAAAGCCATGAATTCCACGAGTTTCTTTCCCCGAGCTCTGGAGTTAGCAGTTCTCTGGTGAACTCGGTCTTGGTTGGATGTTCTTGCTAATCTTCTGGGGGAGGGGCCTGTTGCCATGATTCTCAAATTTCTTTGCCTGAGGCGAGGTGGAATTGCACCGTCCTTGCCAGGGACCAGGCTAAGTAATCTGCTTGGGTTTTGCTCTTGGTAGCTTTTGTTCCCATAATGCTTTCCATACAGCTTTGGAGGAGAAGAATGAAGACAGCAGCCTCCCAATCTCTAGCCCTGTAGGAGCTGAGAGCTTTGGGCCCCTCTCCTCTGTGAGCCCTCAGAGAAAAGCAGTCAATCCCTCCCATCTCCCTGGTCTCTGGCCACACTCTGAGCTCACACAGCCTGTGACCAGCATTTATATCTCTGGTGTATGGCCCCATTTGGTGTCTCCACACCTAGCTGATTCCTGCAACGTGCTCCTGTGGCACTCCTCCCTGGGGAAAGAAGGAGGGTGTCTCCCGGATCTGCAACTTGTGGGGTCTCTGCTCGAAGAGCAATGGCCTGACTGCTTTGGATCATGGTTTAAGGTAAGCCCGAGCTGAGAGCCCACTCCTCGGCTAGTCTCTGCTGCAGGCTTACCCCCTCCAATACCTAGGAGCTCTGCTGCACTCAGACACCCCGAGTCTTTTTGTGACCCTGCCGGTCCTGAGACCACACTGTCCCCGCAAGGGCTCCACCTCCCACTTAGCTTCTGGAGTGATGTCCCTCAGTGGAGCAGACTTCTAATCAGCAGGGGCGCCTCGGTGGCTCAGTCGGTTAAGCATCTGCCTCTGGCTCAGGTCATGATCCTGGAGTCATAGGATCCAGCTCCACATAGGGCTTCCTACTCGGTGGGAAGTCTGCTTCTCCCTCTCCTGCTCCCCCTGCTTGTGCTCTCTCCTCTCTGTCAAATAAGTAAATCTTAAGAAAAAAAAAATAATAAAAGCACAGCAAAGGATCTAAAGACGTTTCTCCAAAAAGGATACACAAATGACCAATATGTACATGAAAAAATACTCAACGTCATTAGCCATCAAAGAAAAACAAGTCAAAATCATAATGAGATATAATTTCACACCAACTTAAATGACTATAATAAAAAAGATAAATGTTAGGAAGGTTGTATAAAAGTAGAAAAACACCTTCTTGGTCAGAATGTAATTATTTCAGAAGATGATTTGGCATTTTTCAAAATGTTAAAGATGGTGTTACCACATGACCCAGTAATTCCAGTCCTAGGTGTATATCTAAGAGAAATGAAAATGTGCATACAAAAACTTGTATATAAATGTTCATAGCAACATTATTCATAATAGCCAAAATGTGAAAACAATCTAAAGGTATGTCAACTGATGAATGGATAAATAAAATTCTGTATATCCATATAATGGAATATTATTCAGCAATAAAAAAGTGCATACATGCTACAATATGGATGAACCTTGAAAACATTTTAAGTGAAAGAAACCACTCACAAAGGACCACATATTATATGAATCCGTATATATGAAATATCCAGAGTAGACACAAAGTAGATTATTGGTTGTCAATAGTGAGGAGAGGGTGATGAAAGCGTGGGGATGGATGGCAATAAAATTTATTTCAAACATCTATCTAGACACTTGGGTTTTTTCTTGAATAGTTACACTGTATATTGCTGAGTTTCAGTAGCCAGTTCTGGGTCGTGTGGTTTTTCTTTAATGTGAAGACAATCTGTTACAAAGTCAATAATCTAGGCTAATAATTTGCTAAATGAAATAGTAGGTATAGAAGCTTGCAATACATTGTTTGAAGCATTGCAACGGTATAGACCAGTATTACTTCAGTCTGATTTTTTTGGGTTATTATGAACATTATTATATTCAATAGCCATTTAAATATTTTTTCTGTGAACTTTGTGGTCATCACTTTTGCCTACTTTCTGTTGGATTTTTTCCCCCTCAAATTTTAAAGGACTCTTCATATATCAGGGAGACTTGCCTTTATCTATGATGAAAATGTGTTTTCCCCAGTTTATCATTTATATTCTCACTTTACGTGTTAAATTTGCCATACAAAACTTCTTGAAATGTCTAATTTATCAACATTTTTTCATTGTATCTATATTTTGCATCATAGTTAAAAATGCCTTACCCACATACAGGTTGTAAAGAAATATACCCTTATTTCTTCTTAAACTTGTGTGATTTCATATTTTACATATAAATCTTAGACCTATCTGGAGTTTATTCTGGTATATTTTGAAGTGTGAATCCAATTTTATCTTTTTTCCAAATTGATATAATTGTTTCATTATAATTTATAAAATGTTCATATTTCCCCCAGTGTTTTGAGATACCATACTCTTTAAACACTAAATTTCTTCATGTAATTGAGTCTGGCCTTTCTGTTTCCTTTGGTCGGTTTTTCCATATGCTCTAATGCCATGCTTTTAAACTTCTAAAGGGACATTTTTTTTTAAGATTTAATTTATTTATTTGAGGTGAGAGAGAGATCACAAGTAGGCTGAGAGGCAGGCAGAGAGAGGGGGGAGGAAGCAGGCTCCCAGCTGAGCAGGGAGCCCGATGTGGGCCTCGATCCCAGGACCCTGAGATCATGACCTGAGCTGAAGGCAGAGGCTTTAACCCACTGAGCCACCCAGGCACCCTCTAAAGGGGTCTTAATGTGTTCTAATATCTGATTACAGCATGGCTTCATCATTCCTCTTTTGAAAGTTTTTCCAAAGTATCCTTTAATACTTATTGTTCAATCTGACCTTTAATATTAGCTTTGTTAAAAAAACATATTTTTATTGGGAATGATGTGTATGCACACATTGGCATATAAGTACATATATATGTAATATCTTGGAGAGAAATTATGTAATCAGGATATCGAGTCCTTTCCTAGAAAATGGATATGTTTCCATTTATTCAAGAGCGGTGTGTTTTCAAGTTTTCCTTATATACATTTTGTACATTTGCACTTTCCTTATATCTTCTGGTTGATTATTTATATATATAAATGTTATCGATTTTGTGTATTAAATTTATATCTACTTTATTATTTGACCAGGTTTCTTTTTAATAATTCCTTGGATTTTTCAGATTTACAACCATATGATCTTCAAATAGGGAGTTCTACTTTTTCTTTTACAATATATAGTCTTCTATTTGATTTTGCTTTGCTAACACCACCAATGTTAAAGAGTACTGAGACAGTGGAACTCCTTTCTTGCCTTGTTCCTCATCCTGGTGGGAATACTGCTTGTCAGAACTTTGCCATTATGTAAGACATTGGCTTTAGGAGTGATGTTTAGTAATCATGTTAACAACATATACATTAAATACTATTTTATTAAGTATTTTTTAAAATGAGAGATAGTTGTCAAATTTTATCAGAGATCTTTTTAGCTTCTACGGTGACAATATGATTCTTAAATTATTAATAGAGTGAAATATACTAAATTAATATTAAACCATCCTTATAATTTTGGAATAAATCTCTCTTGCCTAATATTGTATTATTTCCATATAGCGTTAACTTTTGCTAATATTTAGGATTATTTTTTTGTATCAGTATTTAGAAATGAATTTATAAGAATTTTAAAAATATATATCTTTATTAAGCTGATAAATCAGTATAATACTTGCTTCATAAAATAATTATAAGGCTTTTCTCCTTTTTTCCATTTTCTGAAACAGGTAAAGTAGTATTCAGAACATGTGGCTTTGATATTTTGACAGAATTATTCTATGAAAACATCTGATTCTCACTCCTTTATTACAGTATAGTTTTTTCATAACTTTCTCTACTTATTCTATGGAAATTGCTCTGTTTAATCTACCGATTTCTATAGGATTCAATTCTTCCTAAGAAATTATTTATTTCATCTATGTTTTCCAGTTTAATTGCATAGATATTTATAAACTGTCTTATGATTTTAAAATCCCGTTTCAAGATAAATTTCTCTTTATTATGTCTTATTTTGTATTTGTATGTTTTCTCCTTTTTTCCCTCTTGAGTAGTTAAGCTAGTACTTTGTATTATTGCTTATTTTTCAAGAACTGGTATTTTGGTTTATTTAGCATTTTGTTGTCCTTTTTTGTAACTAATTAATATCTGTTGTTATTACTGTTCTTTATTATACTTTAAGTTTATTTTACTGTATTTTTTCTAACTTTGCTGGAAATTTGATTGTTTTTATCCTTTCACTTTATTGATATATGTTTAAGGTATATACCTTTATATATTGATATATAATCATTTTTATTATATATAATACATATTATATATAATATATATAATTGATATATATGATCATATATATGATATAACCTTTTCTTCTGATCACTTTTATTGTATTCCATAGATTCTTAGATTTTTATCTTTTTATTATCACAATTCTTTAGAAATTTTGATTTTTATTTCTTCAGTTCCAAAGAATTATTTAATAGAAAGTTTAAAAATTTTTTATTGAAGGGTCTTTCCCTGAAGGGTCTTTGTTTTCTGTTTTTAGTTAATTCTGGTTATTGTTTTACAGTCAGAGAATGTGGCATTTTTACTTTATGAAACTTACAAGAGATTTGGTGACTTTATAGTGGTCAGATTTACTGAATGCTTCATGTACTGAATGCTTCATGTACTGAATGCTTGAGAAGAAAGTATGTTCTTTTTTTACATGTATTAATAAGATCTACCTTATTGATTACATTTTGTAGGTTATATATATCTTAATTTTTTTCTTTTTCTTTAAGAGTGAAGTATTGAGCTTCACTGTTATTGCTGTAGTTCTGTTTTTTCTTGTGTTTTCTGTAATTTATACTTTGTTAAGGAAGTTGCTGCATTATATGGTGAATTTGTGTTCATACCCATTACTTCTTCACTGTCAATTGGATCCTTTAGCATTATGAAGTAAACTTTTTATCTATTTTAATATTTCCAAGCTATGGAATCTCAATATTTCTTATTCACTTGCATTTACCTGTTCTAGCTTTTCTGAATCAGTTTGTTTTAAGTGGGTCTGTTTATTTAACAGTTGGGTTTTGCTACATGAGCCAATATGAAAATGTTTTTTATTTAACGGCGAGTTACGTTCATTTTTATTTATTGATATAATTATTATATATTTAAGTAATATTTATGTATTTACTGTGTGTTAGGTATTTGTTGCATTTCTTTTTCTATGTTGTCTATATGTTTTTATATTCCTTATCTTAATTATTTTAAATATTATGTTATATATAAACTATGTATTTTACATGTTCTGTGGGTTTTTTTTGTTGTTGTTCTTGGGTTATCTTTGTGCTAATACCTTCGTTAATGACCATTTCTCTATTTAGATTTCCCCCCATCTTCTTCTACTTTCTTGCTTATCCTTTTTACCTTGCTCTTTATTTTATTTAAATTATTTTGTTGTTTTAACTTTTGCTTATGTTCCATATTATATTCTCAGTCTAATATGTTTTTTGGCTGTCTTCCAATTTTGTCTTTATTTTGTTGGTGATATTTTTCTTTATTTTCAGTCGTGTTCTTGAGTCCAGTCAACTCTTCTTTTACATCTTCTCAATTTTATGTTAATTTCTATTTTGAACTTTTAAATATATTCTTTGAGTTTTTCACATCACCAAGTACTTGTTTAAGGATACTTAATTTAAATGGCATATTTTTCTGTGCTTTGTGGTTGTTTTTTGGGGAATAATTTTTGTCATCTGTAATGTTTCTCTTTTCATTTTTTTGTTTTTCTAATACAAGACCTTTAGTATAGATGGTGTCTTCCTTTTTCTGTTAATTTTGGAATATCCTACATTTTCCTATGCCAGCAATAACAATTGTAAGGAGAAAAGGAAGTTTGGTGGCTTTTTAGATTTCTTAGTGCAAGAGTCCCTTCTTCTATTAGTATGAAGTACAGTTTCTTTAATTAATGTCTACGTTTTTTTGTGGGCAGAGGAGAGAGGATAGTGAGGTCTTCTGATGTTTCTATTTTCTTTTGTTTTTGTGAAATATTTTCTACTACTTATTTCCTCCTTTCCCCTTATCCCCCAAATCCATGGGGATCCAAAGCCATTCTTCCAAGTCTTTCTACTCTTCTGGAGAAGGGGTATAACTCCTAATATGATTGCATCCACTTTCAAGGCTCTCCCTCTCAATTCCCCATAACCAGAACTCTGAATATCCAGATATCAGATTTATTTCCTGCCAAAAGATAGTGGGACTCTATCTTTTGGAAAATGATTATATCTGTATTCCACACCTCGAGTGCCCACTTGCTACTCTGCAGGGGGTTCCAAAGGTAGTTCTTCTGGTGTCTGAATGTTTATCTTAGTCACATGTAAGTTGAAGTATTATTCTGTTTTAGTTATGTTGTAGGCATGAGTTATTGGCAGTTTTTATTCATTGTCTCTGATCTGTATGGTATTCAGAAGATATATGGAGATTCTAAATTTGGTGGCCCCATTACCCTGTGGGATTCCAAAATCAGATTATGTTATTTTTGAACAAATATAACTATTAATGAGGTCTTCTTTTTTGAGCTACAATTTCTTTCCTTATAATTTCTACATATCAATCCTGGTTGTATCTTTTGAGACAACATAGAATAAATAAAATTTCTCTCTTATGTTCTAGCAAAAGCTGTTCCCCAGCCCATAAAGTCTTTCCTCTGAAATAATCATCTATCAGCCTTTTAACCATTACTCAGGTGTTGGAGCTTCAAGTCACCCTTTCCTCATTTGATCACTTTCTTTATCAAAGGTACAAACTTCTCAGGTTCATAGTTTTCTATAACATATTTACCAGCATAACTTGAGGACATCATTACCATTGGAAGAAGCTAACAATCCAATTCAAAAGTTCACTCTTAGAACAATTTACTTTTCTTTGTCCAAATACAATGACTTATGTAAAGAAATAAAGGAAAATTGAAGATGGGAACAAAACATGATTTTATATTTTGCTTTTGACAAAGGACAATTATCAATTAGCTTATCCACAGACACAGGAAGTATTTGTTCTGACTGGAAGAACAGTTAATGTGTCTAAATATTTCTAACCAAATGTAGCAAATAAAATGTGGAATAGCCTGAATGAATATGAATATTTATGAATCTTAATTAGGAGTCCAGTGCTGTAAAGTGAATGCTAATGAATTAAGAGATAGCTGCTTTGCTTGTTCTCATTTATGTGACACCAACAGGGTTATGCCTTTTTATGCAATGATGCAAGTAAATCTTGGGGTTGCTAAAAGTTTCCAATACAGAGTGCAGTATTCTTAGAGTGTTCAAATAGAAAGATAGCCGAATGTGGTGAAATGCAGTGGGCCAGTGAAGTTGAGAAGGTAGAGGGAGCACAGGCTTGATAAGAATTTTCTTAACAACTTTGGTGGTAGCTACTGGTGAAAACCAAAAATGATACTTAATGAAGCTAAATGATGCATTTCCATACATGACTTTACCACCACCATTTCCTAGTGTTCTCATAGCTTTATTGAAGAGCAAAGAAATAAAACTGAAGATTTGGGTACAGAAAGAAATATAAACTTAAGCCTAGAGGATAAAGCTTAAGGAAAAAAAAAAAGTCTACTACCCTACCAGTTTGGGACCATAGGAGCAAAATCACTACTAAATATCAATAAATAACACTAATGCTTACTTTACAAATCAAGGTAATAATATAGAAAATACCTTGTATTTGTGCATGATTTTCTACTGTCTCTACCACATTCTTCATATTATCTCACTGAGTCTGTAGAGAAACTGTATACACCCAAGGCAAGATTCGTCAAGATTAAGTGATTTGTCCAGAGACACCCAGATAGTAAGTGACAGAGCCAGTCCTAACACTCAGGTATTCAGTAGTCAATGGAACACAGTGTATTGAGAAAGTATAATGTAATTAATTGTTATCCTCAATACTCAAATACTTCTTAAACTTGTGGTTTTATACTTGTTGAGCAAGGTTAATAAAAATTTAAGTATGTGCAACACATACATGGTTGCATGTACAAGTGCTCACACATACATGTATGTGAATACATAATACAGATATCCATACCCACGCACATGTGATTTATTTCTTAACTACACAGTTTCCATTAAAATGTAAACTCTGAAAGGGTAAGGATTTTAGTTTCTTTTAGTCATTGTCCTGTCTCCAACACCCAAAAGAGTCACTAGTACATGATGGGTGATCAATCAACATTTTTTAAATACAAGAATAATCCACTTGTCTGTTAATAATTATAATCATTTTTCAAATTATGTTTATGTGTATTTGCTACATTATTTAAGAATAGTCTTTCTTAAATAAAACTAAAGCATGTAACCTGTGGGACAGGTTAGGCATACATAAATTTGGTAGTGCATATGTGTGCTGACCAAATATAGGGAGGGATGGAAGGAACAAATAGGCACTTAACAGTCTTGAGGCATGAAATATTCAAGACAGTTATATACTTAAATTGGCAACCTATTATTGACATCCAATCTGGCCACAAGTGTCCTTTGCTGGGGCTATTCAAGGGATTATTAGCAAGCTCCTGACAGGAATATTTGCTCCTGCATCTCTAATTGATCAAATGTGTGCAGGCTCCAGGTACCTGTCATCTGCTGAGTCACCTTTCTTACCTTTAACTCTGGTCCTTATAACTATTGTAAGCAAAGAAGGCTGGTGTAACAGAGAATGAGAGGGGAAGAACAAGCCACAAGGGAGAGGGGAGGGAAGGAAGAAAGAGAGGTTGGGAGAGGGAGATGAGGGGAGCGGGGGAAAAAAAAGAGAACATATGAACATTGTATAACACAGGATTCAGGTAGCATGGTACCTTTATCCTGCTTGAACCCTATTCTATGTATATTAACCAACTTGATTTCTTTCCCCTTGCTTTTTTTTTAACTTAATTTTAATTCCAGTGTAGTTAACATACAGTGTTCTGTTTAGTTTTGGGTGTACAATATAGTAATTCAACATGTCCATACGTTACTCACTGCGTATCAAGATAAGTGTATTCTTAATCACCTTCACCTATTTGACCCATCCCCCTCCAACCACCTCCCCTTTGGTAACCATCTGTTTGTTCTCTATAGCTAAGAGTCTGTTTTTTGGTTTGTCTTTCATTCCCCCCCCCTTTGTTCACTATAAGTGAGATCGTATGGCATTTGTCTTTCTCTGACTGGCTTATTTTGCTTAGTGTTATTCTCTCTAGTTCCATCGATGTTGTTGCAGATGGCAGGATTCATTATTTTTTATGGCTTAATAATATTCCATTGTATGTACATATACCGTATCTTTATCCATTCATCTGCTGATGGACACTTGAGCTGCTTCCATAGTTTGGCTATTGTAAGTAATATTGCAATAAACATAGGGGTGCACATATTCTTTCAAATTAGTGTTTTTGTATTCTTTAAGTAAATAGCCAGTAGTGCAATTACTAGATCAAAGGGTAGTTCTAGTTTTAATTTTTTGAGGAGTCTCCATACTGTTTTCCACAGTGGCTGTGATAGTTAGCTTTCCCACAAACAATGCATGAGAGTTCCCCTTTTCTGTACATCCTCATCAATACTTGTTGTTTCTTGGGTTTTTTATTTTAGCCATTCTGACAGGTGTGAGGTGATATCTCGTTGTTTTGATTTGCATTTCCCTCATGATGAGTGGTGTTGAGTATCTTCATGTGTCTATTGGTGATCTGTGTGTCGTTTTTGGAAAAAAAATGTCTATTCATGTCTTCTGTCCATTTCCAATCCATAGATTGTTTATTTTTTGGATGTTGGGTTTTATAAGTTCTTTATATATTTTGAATACTAACCCTTTAACAGATATGTCCTTTGCAAATATCTTCTCCCATTCTATAGGCTGCCTTTTAGCTTTGTTGATTGTTTCCTTCACTGAACAGAAGCTTTTTATTTTGATGAAGTGCCAATAGTTTATTTTTGCTTTTGTTTCCTTGCCTCAGGAGACATATTTTGAAAGTAGTTTCTATAGGTGGTGTCAAGGAGGTTATTGCCTGTGTTCTCTTTGAGGATTTTTATGGTTTCGGGTTTCATAATTATATCTTTAATCCATTTTGAATTTATTTTTGTGTTTGATGTAAGAAAGTGGTCCAGTTTCATTTCTTTGCATGTTGCTGTCCAGTTTTCTCAGCAGTATTCATTGAAGAGACTGTCTTTTTTTTCCATTGGATATTCTTTCCTTCTTTGTCAAAGATTAATTGACCACATAGTTCTGGGTTCATTTCTGGGTTTTCTATTCTGTTCTGTTGGTATATGTGTCTATTTTTGTACCAGTACCAAAGTGTTTTGATCACTGCAGCTTTAAAATATAACTTGAAGTCTGAAATTGTGATGCTTCCAACTTTGCTTTTCAAGATTGCTTTGGTTATCTGTGTCTTTTGTAGTTCCATGCAAATTTTAGGACCGTTTATTTTAGCTCTGTGAAAAATGCTATTGGTGGTTTGATAAGGATTACTTTAAATGTGTCCCTTTTACAATTGCACCAAAAACAGTAAGATACTTAGGAATAAACCTAACCAAAGAGGTGAAAGACTTGAAGTCTGAAAACTATAAAACACTGATGAAAGAAATTGAAGATGACACAAAGAATTCAGAAGACATTCCTTGCTCATGGATTAGAAGAACAAATATTGTTAAAATGTCTATACTACCCAGAACATCTAGTGTATTTTTTATTTCCTTTATTGTGTTCTTCATTTTTGACTGGTTCTTTTTTATGTTTTCTATCTCTTTGTTAAGGGTCTCACTGATGTCTCCACTTTTTTCTAAAGTCTAATGATCATTAATTTAAGTTCTCTATCAAACATATTATTTATATCTGTTTCAGCTTAGGTCTCTTACTGTCCTTTTGTCCTGTTCTTTTGTTTGGGACATAATCCTATGTGTTCTCATTTTGTCTAACTATCTGTCTCGCTGTGTTAGGGGGTTCAGCTACATTTCCTGCTCTTAAAAGTAATGACCTTATGAAGAAGAGTGCCTTGCAGAGCAATAGTCCTCTGTTCAGTATAACCTAGCACATTAGCTAAAGTTATGTATGTTGCTTGCACCCAGCTGTTGTGTCCTGACTGCTTTTTCTTTCAGCCCAGTTGTCTTTAGAGGCTCTCTTTGCCTGTTGTGGGTAGTGTCTGGTCCTCAACCAGGGCAGGGTACACAATTTTAACAAGGTGCACCTTGGGCTTCCACAGGGCCTGCCACTGCCACCACTGCCAGTGGGATAGAGGCTCTGGAAAACGTGGGTCAGGAGAGGTGGTGATGGCAAGGTTTGGAGCAGTCTTTGGGGGAGAGCACCCACAAAGACTGGACTGAGGCAAGGGTTACTGGGATTGGCCAAAGTGCAGGGGGGCAGGGCTTGGTGTAAGCCAGCTCGGTAGTCAATGTGGGTGCTGCACTGGTTTCTGCAGGTGGCCATGTGTATATGCTGGGGAGTGGAGGAGCAGATGGCACCTGCCAGCTTCTTTGTTCCTGGAGAAGTCCCTCCAAGCACACTGCCTCTTTGGGTCATGTTCTGAGATGCATAGATAACTCTCCTTCCCGTGTGCCCTCAGTGTTTTGAAAACTGTTCTTCTATGCTGTAACTCTACCAGCTGTTTGTTGTGCTGTCTAGGGGCAGGGACTCAGCTGCCTATAGCCCTCTGGGCTCTCCCAGAGCTAAGCCCTCTGATTTTTAAAATTTCAGTCTTTAAGTCACACTGGTTGTTAGAACTCATGAAATTCAGCCTGTCTAGTTTTGTAAGCCAAATGTTGTGGGAATTCCTCTTCCTCCTGTGGGCTCCTTGGTGTGACAGTTTGTTTCTTACCCTTTTCCACACCTGCAACTCCCTTCCCCCATCTTTTGAATGGCCAGTTTCACTCCCTGCCATGTGTCTGCCCTGCCCTTCCTACTCTATTCCATTTGGCTTCTTCCCTACCTTTGGTTGTGGAGTTTGTTCTTCCAGTCTTCAGGTCATTTTCTGTGTTATTTACACTGATGTGAGTATTCTCTAGTTTTATCTGTGGGACGAGGTGAGCTTAGGTTCCTCTTACCCTGCCATCTTGGTTTCTTGATTTTGCTTTACTAGACTCAAACATAGTTGAGAGAGACAGAATTTAACTGCTTGCTTTAAACAATATTTAAGGCACTATTTAAAATGTGCTATTATTTTTCAAAAGTGGGAAATACAAAAATTTTTTGAGGAGTTAACATTTCATCAATGCTGTTAATATATTTTTATCGAGAAATGGAAGCAATAGAAAAATACTCTATCATGAATGTCACGAAATCCCCTTTTTCTTTATATTTCATTGGTATGCAACATGTAACATGAGTTTCAAATTAAGATGTTTAGTCATTGGAGCTTTATAAGCGTTGTCCTCAAAGCAACAACCCCTGAACCTAACACTGAATCATATAAATGTAATGCATCATTCACATCTAGCCAATTCCTCTATTTTGAATTTTGAGTAAAATGATTTAGTTATTTGAACACCAGCTGGTAGCCTATTCTCTATACTGCAAGTAATAGAAGGATTTATAGGCTACTCATGTTGCCTTTTTTCACTGTACTTAGGAAGACAGGATGTTAAGTGATTTTAATCACTTCATAATCACTGATTGTGACAAATAACGTTTGTCTGAAGTGGAGGAGGGATGTCCAAAAGAGAGACATAAGAGATTAATTTTAGTTAAAAGTACATTTCCAGCTGAAAGCTAAAATATAGGCACTAACTTAGTATGAAATTGATAGGGGTGTGTGTGTGTTGCATATGTCTGTGTTTCTTCAGTTGTAGAGAAATTCTAGAAAAAGTAGGCAAGGCTACCTTACCTAGACTAAAAGAGAAAAAAAGTTTGGTATATAAAAGGGGTATTAGACATTTTATGGTACCCTCTCCCTCCCCCCAGAGTAGAAACTAATCACAGTGAATGCAGGAACTTACCTTTAGGACAAGTCAGGTCAGAGAAGAATTACAAAATGGAAAATGAAGTAGGTAAACAGGGGTGAATATCATAGGGTCAATGTCTTTTCATATACCTTTCTTTTTCTGTGTGAGCCCCTACTTATGGATAATTTCGCTCCCTCCACAGTTCATATTATATTCTAAATTTGACATCATACAGGAATAAAAAGGATTTTTACTTGATTGGGTCTCAAAGGAAAAGCATTTCAGTCATAAAATACAGAATACATGGGTTTAGAACATTTAAAATAGCATGATACAAAGATTTCTGTTACTAGCCAAGATAGAGGGTAAATTTAGAGAGACAAGATTTACTTTCCTATCTAAGTAAAAAAAACTGAATAAAATATATGAAAGAACAGTTTTCAAGACATCAAACATTAGGCAATGAAGGATAGTGATTCCCTTCACTATATAGACAAATGAGATGAGATCTAAAATTTCCCCAGGTTATTGGGTGCAGATTTCCCAGGTCACAAGGGAGAGAGAAACTCCACAAAGGTTGGTGGTCTCCCTGAGTTGAGAAGATAAAGCAGGGAATCTGGGAAGGCCAACCAAGCCAGAGTTCGCCTTCCTTCATAGGAGGAGTATCACGGAGGAGTGAGTTATGCAGAGAGAGGGAGGGAAATCTCTCGATATCTGCAGAGTCCTCTATGTGCTTTCAGCTTTGTACTGATCAGTGCATGAAGGTGAAGAAACTGCTTGAGGCTGGAGAAAGAACCACCAGAAAGGACTAGAGGGAACAATACCCAGGACTTACAAAAGATGTCAGCCAGTGTGGGAAACCTCATAATTCTGGAGTCAGAGTAGAGTTCTTAGAAATTTTTGCATCAGTAGTAGCAAAATCAACCCTAAACTAAATGCTGCTCTGGTTCCCCCTCACAACACTCATAAGCAAGACCTTACTGTTTCTAAGTAACTTAACAGCACTCCAGAAGAAACTCAAGGATATTTACAGAAATGCAAAAATATACAGCATCCAGCAAGATAAAATTCATAATGTCTAGTATCCAATAAAAATTATCAGCATGCAAAGAAGCAAAGTACTTTCCATATGAAGGTGAAAAACAATCTGTTAAACCAACCCAGATTTGGCACAGAAGACAGAATTAGTAAACCAGGACAGTAAACAATTACTATAATTACACCCCCTATTTCAAGAAGCTGTAATAAATATTGTGCATGTTAAGTAAAGACAAAAAAAATGTTAGACCTAAATTGGACTTCTAGGGATTAAAACTATAGTGTGTAAAATGAAAAGTATAATAGGTGGGATGCATGATAGATTAGACACTGCAGAAGTAATTACTGAACTTGAAGACACAGCAATTGAAACTATACAAATGAAGCAGAGAAAAATTACTGAAAAGGCCCCGTAGAGCATTAGTGTTTAATACTTCTTGTGGTGCAGGTCTATGGGAGGTAAGATGAATCCTTTCAGTTTTTGCCTGCTTCCAAGTGTGTTTATTTTGTCTTCATTTTTAAAGAATATTTTTCCTGAATATACAATTCTAGATTAAGTTTTTCTTTTTTCTCTAAGAACTTTAAGATGCCACTCTATTGCTTACCCCCTTCATTTTTTTTTGATAAGAGGTCAGCCATCACTCTCATCATTGTTCATTGTATGCAATATTTCTTTTCTTCCTCTGATTTCAGGGTTTTATCTTTACTCTTTAGATTTCAGCAGTATGATTATGATAAGCCTAGGTGTGTTTTTTTTTGTATTTATTTTTCTTGGGATTCTCTGAACTTCTCAGGTCCATATGTTGACATCCTCCATCAATTTTGGAAAATTGTCACTCATTAATTACCTCTTCTGATATTACTTCTCTGTTTCTGTTGTTTTTGTTGTGGGACTCCAGATACACAAATGTTAGCCTATTTGATATTGTTTCACAGTTATTGGATGTTCTTATCACCCTCCTTTTAAAAATATTTTCTCTTTGCGTTTTAAATTGGGTAATTTCAGTTTCAGTTTTCAATCCAAATTCACTGATTCATGTGATATCCTCAGTATGCTAATGAGTCCATCAAAATAATTCTTCATCTTATATTTTATTTTTCATTTTTGGATTACCATCTGGCTCCTTTTTTATAGTTATTCATCTTTATAGTTTTCATCTTTTATAGTTTTCATCAAATTCCTCATTTGTTCACACATGCTACCTTTTCCATGAGATTTCTTAATATATTTGTTATTTTAAAGTCCCTCTTTGATAATTCTAGTGCTTAGACTGTCTTTGGATCAGATTTTAATTGATTCTTGTCTCTTGACTACAAGTCACTTTTTGTGTGTGTGTGATTGATGGTTTGGTATTGATATTAGTACAATAGAAGCTGAAGCAAATATTTATACCCAACGAAGGGCACATTCCTTTTGTCAGACCACTAAAAAGAGAAGATGAAATTTAAGGAGATGAGTCAATCCCATCTATAATTGAGTTGGATCTGGGCTTGTCTATTTCTTTAGTTGGATTTATTTCACTTCAGTCTTCAAATAATTTGTGCAAGGGATCAGAATTTTCTTTTTAACCAGACTTGGATCCTGAGTGTCTGGAGGATTTGTTTCCATTCTTCTGCTTTGCTTTCAGCCTTCCACAGATCCTGGTTGTTTGCACCTCAGAGGTGTGTGCCTCAGCATTCTTGCCTCTACCCCAGCTCAAATCGGTCATTGCGTGGTACTCACTGAAGACCCCAAGTACCTAAGGAGTTCAGTTCATTTTTCCTTTGCTGCCTCCAGACTGCAATAAACCCCCTATGCTTAGACTTCAGAGGAGAGTTCCCATCAGCTTTCCTGCCCCTCTCCAATTATAAGTTATCACTGCCTCCTACTCAGTGTTGGGCCCTGAGAACTTACAGAACTTGTCTTAGTTCTCCTTTCCTGACCTCAGAGTTCATGAGGTCCTGTACACCGTACCTCAGAGGAGCGGATCTCTCTCAGCATTCCTGCTGCCCTCTTCCAATGAAGTTAGATGCCTGCTGCCTTTTATCACTGTAAAGCCCCAGTGCTTGAAAGTTTCTCTTAGCATTCTTACCCTAGCTCCAGGATTTCTCGTGACCATTCTATGAAGGCCCATGAGAAAATATTGGTAGGTGGGCATGCACTATGTTCTAAGGATTCTCAACCATCATGACAGTCCACACTACAAAATTTTTTTTAGAAGTTCAGCAGTTTTCTTTTTACCTATTTCTTTGACAGCTTTCTCATTTTCCACTGCTTCACCAAAGATGAAAGAAACTGTTGGGTCTCTTCACTGCAGAGAGAGGTCTATAACTTTCTACATTTTATTCATTAGATATTTTCCCCCATATTTAGCTCTCAGATGAATTTTTAATACACTATTATTTTATTGGTTATCTGGCTTATTGTTGTTAGGGTAGAAATGGCATTCTTTTGTAACTTTCTACATTCCAAGCAGAAGCTGACACCTGGCATTTACATATACATGATTTTTTTCCTATATATATGGGAAATAATATATATACATATACATATGAACATATATATAATAGTTTTGACAAAAGTTATTATTATTGACAATTTTTTTTTAGAATTCCTCTTTCAGAATTTCTTAAAATCATTCATCATAGTCCTTTGAATACCCTCGGTAATAGGAAATCTTAAGCTCTAAACATCATATCTGCTCTAAAATAAAAATGACATTCAAGTTCATAAATAATGCTGACAATAAAATTTAACAATGTTTTTAGTAAAAACAATATAATTATAAAATACTTAGACTGTCTTATGTCTCTTCTAAACAACTTTGAAGGCAGTTTTATACAAGCATTTCAAAACTGGTTTTGAATGATAACAGCATCATCGAAATATGAAAACTGTTTCTAATGATGGCTGCTTAATTATAGAATACTAATTTAAACCAAGTATTGAGGAACATGTAATTTTAAATTCATTTTTATTGTTCACATATCTAGATTTGAACCTGTTTTTAAAATTACTTTGAAATATTTTAAACTTTAGCTCTTCTTGTACTCTAAATAATGCAATTCAATGGAAAATGTATAGCTTACCATTTTATGGTTTTCTTTTTAAATACAAAAATAGGTTAATTTTAAGTTTATTTGCAAACATAGCACATCTTTTGTTTGTTTACATCTAATTTCAAATGAAGTGTTTTACAGGGAAGATAGATACATTTCATTCATGAAAACAAAAGTGGAAATGGAGTACCACAGAAGAGTGCTCATTTATGGGAGTGGATGTGGCCACAGTTCCCGGCAGAGGGCAGCATTCTATGGGAAATCACAAGTCACCAGGGCAATGTTCTGAACTTTTGCCTCAAGTGCCAGATCCTGGTCTAATTGTTGACAAACATTTATTGGATTTTATTTGTTGAATTTTAAACAGTTATGAAATTATGAAACACTTTCTTTGAGGCTGAATATTCTGACTAGGTGCTTATTTGTTTGATTTTTTTTCCCTGTCACATGCCAAAATTTAAGGACATGTAATAGTAATGACTTATAAATTTAGTGCCTTCTGTGTAAGATACAATTTATTTTAATTGTTGAAAATGACTTCTTTTGAAGTTCATTGGCAGCTTCATGTTTTGAAAATTGCAGGATTTATTGCACAAAACCATGTTCACAGCATTCTTACATTTTATGATTTTATGAATGCCCCCATTAAGACGTTCAGTTTTTAACTTCTCCTAAACAGTTTTTTAAAGCTTTTTATTCATATGCAAGATTTTTCATCTGTCAGCTTCCAGTCCAACAAATCTTATTTTTGAGCATTTTCTAAGTGTAAGCTCCATTGCAAAGGCTTTTGCTCCTGACTTATTTTAGTTGTCTTTTTCTCTCCTGTAGTTCAATTATACATGTGTTGACACATGCTCAGACACAGCAAGAAGAGATCAGTGCCCTTCAAAAGCATCCTGCAGTCATATTTTCTACATTAATGCCTAACCTAACTTCTTCCATTCATTTCTTTTCCTTTTTTATTATTTATATATATTTACAGAGAACTGTATAAAATATATTTGTACTGTACAATTTGTATATTTGTTAATGTACAATAACAAAATAAAACGAACAGTAGTGTAACCCAAGTCAAAAAACAGAACTCTGGTAGCTTCCAAGCACACCCACTTAGTTCTTGGCTTCCTCCCTAATTATAATCCTACCCCTCCACACTGGAGGTATCTACTATTCTGGTTTTGTGATAATCATACCTTTTCTCTTTATGCTTTTACAACCTATATATACATCCTTAAACAATGGTCTGGTTTTGCCTTTTTGAACTTAATATGAATGGAATCATACTGTTGGAATTTTTTTCCTATTTTAAACTTTTAATTTGCATATTAAAAATTGTGCATTCCAATAATTAAAATCATTTGAACATAAAAGGTTGCACTCTGATTAAACTGCATTTTAGTTTGCAGGACACCTTGTACCAACTTGGCTTTTTTTCACTAGATTTCACTGGTGCCGAACCCTCCAGCTTCTTTCACCAACATGCAAGTTCTTTTCCTTCCCTGCCAGCCAACCAGGCAAATGGGAGGCAGGCTTCGCCTTCATTGTGGGTAGTTCTGATTCTTTGGTGAGAAAAGGGGCAGCAGTCATTTACAGTTGATCCAACCTCTTTGCATCTTACAAAGTTAAACAGCTAAAATAGGTAAAATAAGTAAAACAAGAAGGCAGGTGCTTGTGGAATATACAGTGCATGTTGTTGGCGCACACCTCTTTATGATTTGCCTGCTTGCTTCTCCTGTTCAGTTGTTTCTGTTGAAGACAGTGCATTTTTCTCTTGCTTTTCTGCCTTTTTTAATTTCAACTTACTGAATTTCTCAACCTCAGACTTATGGGGTTTGTCAGACATGATTGCAGAGGAAGCAGAGCGAGGCACTCCAGAGAGTGGACTTTAATCTGCATGGTGGCCACCTCTAAGTGCCTTATTGGAATTATTTTTATCCTTCCTCTGTTGATTAATGTTGTATTTGCAATGCCATCCCATACTATAGCATTTGGCTATATCATTTTCTCAATGATATATTGTTTCTTTGTATGAATATTTCACAACTCATTCATGCAACCATAAGTGGACATTCAGGTTGCTTGTAGGTTTTGGTTACTGTAAATAGCTGCTGCAAATATTCTTACACACTTTTGCTGGTGCATATATTTACATGTTTTTATGGTAGGTACTGGCATACTTTAATATTTCCCTGGTACAACACCTCTTGGATTTTGATATTCAAACTTTAGAATACAGGTATCTTTGTAATATGCTTGTCAGCTGATGTTTTGTTTGAAAATTTGTATTTATCTCCAAATGGGGTACTGCATTTTCAAGAAAACTCTGTGTGTGTATTGGGGGTGGGTGTTGTAGGGGAAGTCGTGAAATATATTCTAAGTAGAATTGTTAAGTGTTAATGTTCTGAAAGGTGCAGTCAGAATCAGCAAAGGGAATTGTGATGATTAATTTTACATGTCAACTTGACTGGAGGTGGGTGCCCGGATATTTGGTTAAACATTATTCTTTGTGTATCTTTGAGGGTATTTCTGGATGAGATTAACATTTGAATAGAGTGGATTATAAACAGATTGCCCTCTACATTGGTGAGCCTCATCTAATTCATTACTTATCTCAATAGGACAAAAGGCTGAATAAAGGAGTATTTGCTTTCTCTGCCTATCTTCTAGCTGGAACATTGGTCTCCTGCCTTCAGACCTGGGCTTGGACTAGAACTATACCATGGGCTTTCCTGGAACATCAGCAGATTCCTGGGTCTTGATGGCAGATCTTGGTACTTCTCCGTCTTCATAATCATGTGAGCAAACTCCTTATAATGAATCATAAGTCATACATATATTCAATTGATTGTGTTTTTTCAGAGAACCCAGACTAATACAGCATGTTGCTGTATACAAAGTAACTTTTTGAAATGAGCATATTAATCATTTAATGAACATTTCAGTCATTTTACATCTTAACCCATCAACTTGTCACTTATATGTATAGGTATTTTACTGTGAATTAGTTATGTCTTGGGAAATTAGTTGAGGTTGTGAGCTGACGTAAAAAATGTTGTAAGTTTTCTTATTTAAAATGTTGATCAATAGACTCTCAATTGGCATTTATTTTTAAAAGGTCTAATTTATAAAAATAGATTTCTGATTTTAAGTGGAGAATACCTAAAGTGGGAAATGCCATAACTAAAATGGAAATGCTAGGTCATAGATCGTGTGTATCTTCAACTTGGCTATTGTATTCCAAAAATATGGTACAAATATTCCCACCAGGTATCTGTGGGAATTCTGTTGCTTATATCCTCACAGAGGAAGTAACCAAATATCCCAATTTTTAAGGAGATGGACTATTTTACAGAAAAATTCTAGTTATAAAATGTAGAAGAAAATATAGAATTAGAAAAGAATAATTTCACAGATCCAAATGATATTATAGATTAAGGGAAGAATTATTAATTGGTATCAAAAATCATTGGGCGCCTGGGTGGCTCAGTGGGTTAAAGCCGCTGCCTTCGGCTCAGGTCATGATCCCAGGGTCCTGGGATCGAGGCCCACATCGGGCTCTCTGCTCGGCAGGGAGCCTGCTTCCTCCTCTCTCTCTGCCTGCCTCTCTGCCTACTTGTGATCTGATCTCTCTCTGTGTCAAATAAATAAATAAAATCTTTAAAAAAAATCATTAAGTAAGCGGTTAATGGGAAAATTAATTGCTAAAAGAAAATCTCACGTTATTTTTTAATAGTAAGGGGAAAACTTATCTGTTCAATGGAGGGGAAAACAAAAGTAACTTAGTATAAGAATCAATTAATTGTAGCATCACTATTGGTTGTTAATGAAATAACATGTGCCTTTTGATATAATACGGCATGAAGTCACGCACCATCACCTATGAATTATTCTAGGCAACAATATTTAAATTGGATTTACTAAGCCTCTAATATGGTGTTCAATTTACAAGAAATGTAGAATATAGATAAACAAGTTAGGTGAGAGTGTAGCAAAGAAAGTAGACAAATTCAGGGATATTATGCAGGAGGCAAATGGGCTGGATTCTTTAAAAAGTTACTATTATGAAAGAGACATTGTGGTTGATTATGAGAAACTAAGGGACATAAAAACCAGAGACAAATGATCTTACATTTGAGATATCTATATCTATATATATATATTTTAAAATTTTATTTATTTGTCAGCAAAAGAGAGAGAGTGTACAAGCAAGGGGAGTGGCAGACGGAGGGAGAAGCAGGCTCCCCACTGAGCAAGGAGCCCAATGTGGGACTTGATCCCAGGAGCCTGGGATCATGACCTGAGCTGAAGGCAGCTGACCAGGCATCCCAACATTTGATATTTGAATGGATAAACCACCGGCGTACAATATTTGGGGATTAAATGGGGAATTTTGAAAATACTCTCAATATTAAGAGCATACTCAAATGTACTGAAAGAGAAAGTAGAGATCATTTACTGAAAAGTAGGTTGAGAAAAAATATGTGCAATATGATTTTATACTTAGGTGATAACTGCAAAGGGATGTGTGTGTGTGTGTGTGTGTGTGTGTGTGCGCATGTGCGCGTGTGCGCGCGCACGCGTGTGTGTGTGTAAAGACCTGGAAATATAGAATCAAGATAATTAGTAGTGGTGGTCTCTGGTGGTGAAAGATTTATTTAATTGTGTTTTCCTAATTTTCTATAATGCACATATGCTGTTTTGTAACAATTTTTAAAAGACACAAAGTAGATAATAAGAGGGATAGTCCAAGATGGTGGAGGAGTAGATGACCTTAGTTAAATCTGGTCCCAGGAATTCAGCTAGATAACTATCAAATCATTCGGAACACCTGCGAACTCAACCAAAGATCCAAAAAAATAATAGCTGCAACTCTACAAATAGAAAAGAAACCACTTTCTGCAAGGTAGGAGGTGTGGAGAAGTGAAACTGAGGTGATATATGGAAAGATAAACCATGGGAGGAGGGAGAATCCATAAGCCGGTTACTGGCAAGTGATATAGCAGTGGAGCACAAAATCAGAACTTTTAGAATTCTGCTCCGGTTAGGGACATCCCTGCCTGAATGGTGCTCAGGTGGTGAAGCAGGGTGGAATCCTAGATGGGACAGTGTGGTGTCAGGATCCTCAGTATCACAGGAAGACTGGGGGTGCCTGAGTGTGCCTGAGTGCCTGAGAGTACCCAGGCATCAGAGTGGGGAAGTCGGCTGCAATCAGCAAGCCCAGGAGTGGGCTCTCAGCTTGGGGTTGCCATATACTGTGAACCGTGGCAGGGTTGGTCAACCACTTTCTAAGCAGGGGCTGAGGAAGCAGCAGAACCATGGCCAGACCCCTCTTCTTCCCTCTGGGGGGAGGAGCACAAGTACATGCCGCCAGAGTGTGCAAGATTTGGAGACACGAAACAGGGTCACGTGCCTGAGATAGTAATGCTCGATCACAGGCTGGGTGAACACAGAGTGTGGATGGAAACCAGGGAGACAGGAGTGATTGACTGCTTTTTCCTGAGGATGAACTGAGGAGTGGGACCTTGAGCTTTCACCTCTGGGGCTGGAGAGTGGGAGGCCACCATCTTCATTCTCATCTTCAGTGGTGCAGAAGCCTTCAAGGAACAAAAGCCACATAGAGCAACCTGGAACAGCTTACTTATCCTGGCCCCTGGCAAGGGCAGCGCAATTATGCCCAGGGCAAAGACACTTAAGAATCAGTGCAGCGCCCTTTCCCAGAAGATCAACAAGAACATCTTGCAAAGACCAAGTTTCTGATCATAGAGACCTGCAAACCTCCAGTGCTAGGTGAAAATAGAGAATTCATGGGTTTTTTTACCCATGATTCTTTAGTTATTCCATTTTAATTTTTTTTCTCCTTTTTCAATCAATTTCTTATTTTATCTTTTAAAAAAGTCTTTTAATTTTTATTTTTACATTTACATTCTATCCTTTCATTGCATTTAATTTTAGGGTTTTTTTTGTGTGTGTATATATATATATATATATATACACACACACACACATACACACACACATATATATATATTTTTATTTCTTTACAGTTTTAAGATGCAGTTTCTTCTAGCAAACAAACCAAAATACACCCACAATCTAGTGTATGGCTCTGTTCTCTTCACCTGTCTGATCATATTCTCTCTCTTCATTTTCTTCTTTTTCTTTAAATTAAAGTCTTAAATTTTTCATCTTTACAGTTACATTCTATCCTTTCAATGTTTTTAATTTTATTTTTCTACATATGTAAGTTTTTCTTTCTTTAAATTTTGGGATGTAGTTTCTTCCAACAAACTGACCAGAATACCCAGGATATAATGTATTGCTCTGTTCTGTTCACCTGTCTGTTTATATTCCTTATTTTTTTGTCTCTTAATTTTCATTTTTACAGTTACCTTCTGTCCTTTCATTGTATTCAATTTTATTTTTGTACATATGGAAGTTTTTCTTTACATTTTTGGGATCTAGTTTTCTAGTAAACAGACCAAAATGCACACAGGATCCAGTGTATTGCTCTGTTCTGTTCACCTGATTATTATATTATATTATATTATATTATATTATATTATATTATATTATTTATTGGTTTGGGGTCTCTTCTGATTTGTTTAGTGTATATTTCTCTGGGGATGTTGTTGCCATTTTAGTATTTTGTTCTCCCGTTCATCTGTTCTTCTCTGAACAGAAGGACAAGATGGAAAAACTCGCCTCAAAAAAGAGAACAAGAGGCAGTACTGACTGGGGACCTAATCAATATGGATATAATAAGATGTCAGAACTAGAGTTCAGAAAAAGAATTATGAGATACTAGCTGGGCTTGAAAAAGGCATAGAAGACACTAGGGAATCCCTTTCTGGAGAAATAAAATAATAACATCTAATCAGTTTGAAATCAAAAAGGCTTTTAATGAGCTGTAATAAAAATAGAGGTTCTAACTGCTAGGATAAATGAGGCAGAAGAGAGAATTAGTGATATAGAAGACAAAATGATGGAGAATAAGGAAGCTGAGAAAGAGAGAGAGAAACAGCTATTGGATCATGAGGGAAGAATTTGAGAGATAAGTGATACCATAAAGTGAAACCATATTAGAATAATTGGGATCCCAGAAGAAGAGGAAAGAGAGAGAAGCAGAAGGTATATTTGGAGCAAATTATAACTGAGAACTTCCCTAATCTGGTGAAGGAAACAGGAATCCAAGTCCAGGAGGCACATAGAACCCCCATCAAAATCAATAAAAATAGGTGAACATCTCGACATGTAATAATGAAACTTGCAAATCTCAGAGACAAAGAGAAAATCTTGAAAGCAGCTTGGGATAAGAAGTCCATAACCTAGAAAGAGCAGACTGGCAGCAGACCTATCCACAGAGACCTGGAAGACTAGAAAGGACTGGAATGATATATTCAGGATGCTAAATGAGAAAAATATGTAGCCAAGAATACTTTATCTAGCAAAGATGTCATTCAAAATAGAAGGAGAGATAAAAACTCCAGGGAAAACAAACTAAAATAATTTGTGATCATTAAACCAGGTCTACAAGAAATATTAAAGGGAGATCCTTTAAGTGAAGAGAGACCCAAAAGTAACATAGACAAGAAAGGAACAGAGACAATATATAGAAACATTGACTTTATTGGTAATATAATGGTACTAAATTCATATCTTTCAATAGTTACTCTGAATGTAAATGGGCTAAATGCCCCAATCTTAAGATACAGCATATCAGATTGGATAAAATAGCAAGACCCATTTATATGCTGTCTGTAAGAGACTCACTTTAGACCAAAGACATCTCCAGATTGAAAGTGAAGGGGTGGAAAACCATTTATCATGCTAATGGATCTCAAAAGAAAGCTGGGGTAGCAATCCTTATATCAAACAAATTAGATTCTATTATTTTTTTTATTTTTTTAAAGATTTTATTTATTTATTTGTCAGACAGAAAGAGCACACAAGCAGAGAGAGCAGCAGGCAGCAGGAGAAGCAGACTGCTCGCTGAGCAGGGAGCCCGAAGTGGGACTTGATCCCAGAACCCTGGGATCATGACCTGAGCTAAAGGCAGACGTTTAACCGACTGAGCCACCCAGGTGTCCCAGAAAAATTAGATTTTAAGCCAAAGAGTGTAAGAAAAGATGAGGAAGGACACTATATCATAATTAAAGGGTCTATCCAACAAGAAGATCTAACAATTATAAATATTTATGCCCCTAACATGGGAGCAGCCAATTATATAAACCAGTTAATAATAAAATTAAAGAAACACATTGATAATAATACATTAATCATAGGGGACTTTAACAGCCCACTCACTGCAGTGGACATATTATCTAAGCAGAAGAGCAACAAGGAGACAAGGGCTTTGAATGACACACTGGGCCAGATGGACTTCACAGATATATTCAGAGCCTTCCATCCTAAAGCAACAGAATATATGTTCTTCTCCAGTGCACATTGGAACATTCTCCAGACTAGATCAAATACCGGGTCACAAATCAGGTCTCAACCAGTACCAAAAGATTGGGATCATTCCCTGCATATTTTCAGACCACAATGCTTTGAAACTGGAACTCAATCACAAGAGGAAATTTGGAAAGAACACAAATACATGGATGCTAGAGATCATCCTACTAAAGAATGAATGGGTCAATCAGGAAATTAAATAATTTTAAAAATGCATGGAAACAAATAAAAATGAAAACTCAACTGTTCAAAACCTTTGGGATGTAGCAAAGGTAGTCCTAAGAGGGAAGTATATAGCAATCAAAGTAACACAAGCCTTTCTCAAGAAACAAGAAGAGCCTCAAACACCTAATTTTACACCTGACAGAACTGGAAAAAGATGAGCAAATAAAGCCTAAACCCAGCAGGAGAAGAGAAATAGTAAAGATTAGAGCAGAAATCAATGAAAGAGAAACAAACAAACAAACAAACAAAAGAACAGATCAACAAAACTATTAGCTGGTTCTTTGAGAGAATTAATAAGATTAATTACTATTAATTAGATTAATAATAAATTAATTTGATTAGTAATCTTTTCAAAAAGAAAAGAGAAGGGACCCAAATAAATAAAATCGTGAATGAAAGAGGAGAGATTGCAACCAACACCAAAGAAATACAAACAATTATAAGAATTTATTATGAGAGACTATATGCCAACAAATTAGGCAATCTGGAAGAAATGCTTGCATCCCTAGAGACATATAAACTACCAAAACTGAAACAGGAAGAAATAGAAAACCTGAACAGACCCATAACCAGCAAGGAAATTGAAGCAGTAATCAACTATCTCCCAGTAAATAAGAGTCCTGGGCTGGATGGCTTCCGAGGTGAATTCTACCAAACATTTAGAAAAGAATTAATACCTATTCTTCTGAAGCTATTTCAAAAACTAGAAACAGAAGGAAAACTCAAACTCCTTCTAGGGGGGCAGCCGTACCATGATCCCAAAACCGAAAACCCCACCAAAAAGGAGAATTACAGACCAATATCCTTTATGAACATGGATACCAAAATTCCCACCAAGATACTAGCCAGTATGATCCAACAGTACATTAAAAATATTATTCACCATAACCAAGTGGGATTTATTCCTGGGCTGTAAGGGTGGTTCAGCATCCACAAATGAATTGATGTAATACAGTACATTAATTAAAGAATAAGAACCATATGTTCCTCTCAGTAGATGCAGAAAAAGCATTTGACAAATTATAGCATCCTTTCTTGATTAAAACTCTTCACAGTGCAGGCATAGCGGGACTATATCTCAATATCATAAAAGCTGTATACAAAAAGCCCATGGCGAATATCATTCTCAGTGGAAAAAAATGAGAGCTTTTCTCCTAGGATCAGGAACATGGCAGAGATGTCCACTCTTACCACTGCTTTTCAACATAATGCTAGAAGTCCTAACTTCAGCAATCAGACAATGAAAAGAAATGAAAGGCTTCTGAATTGGCAAAGAACTCAAACTCTCACTCTTCACAGATAATGTGATATTCTATGTGAAATACCCAAAAGACTCCACCCTAAAATTGCTAGAACTCATACAGGATTTCAGCGAAGTGGCAGGTTATAAAATCAATGCACAGAAATCAGTTCCACTTCTCTATATTAACAGCGAAACAGAAGAAAGAGAAATTAAGTATTCGATCCCATTTACAATTGCACCCAAAACTGTAAGATAACTAGGAATAAACCTAACCAAAGAGGCAAAGGATCTGTGTCCAGAAAACTATAAAACACTCACGAAAGAAATTGAGGAAGACACAAAGAAATGGAAAAATGTTCCATGCTCATGGATTGGAAGAACAAATATTGTGAAAATGTCTATGCTACTTAAAGCAATCTATACATTCAATGCAATCCCTATCAAAATACCATCAACTTTTTTCACAGAGCTAGAACAAATAATCCTAAAGTTTGTATGGAACCAGAAAAGACCCTGAATAGCCAAAGGAATGTTGAAAAGCAAAGCTGGTGGCATCACAATGCTGGACTTCAATCTCTATTACAAAGCTGTAATCATCAAGACAGCATGCTACTGCCACAAAAAACAGACCCATAGATCAATGGAACAGAATAGAGCCCAGAAATGGACCCTCAACTCTATGATCAACTAATCTTTGACAAAGCAGGAAAGAATATCCAATGGAAAAAAGACAGTCTCTTCAACAAATGGTGTTAGGAAAATTGGACAGCCACATGCAGAAGAATGAAGCTGGACCATTTCCTTACACCATACACAAAAATAGATTCAAATGGATGAAAGACCTAAATGTGAGACAGGAATCCATCAAAATCCTAGAGGAGAACACAGGCAGCAACCTTTGTGACCATGGCCACAGCAACTTCTTGCTAGACACATCTCCAAAAGCAGGGGAAACAAAGGCAAAAACGAACTATTGGGACTTCATTAAGATAAAAAGCTTTTGCACAACAAAGAAAACAATTGACAAAACCAAAAGACAACCAATAGAGTGGGAAAGGATATTTGCAAATGCCTTTTCAGATAAAGGACTAGTATCCAAAATCTATAAAGAACTTATCAAACTCAATACCCAAAGAACAAGTTAGCCAATCAAGAAATGGGCAGAAGACATGAACAGACATTTCTACAAAGAAGACGTACAAATGGCCAACAGACACATGAAAAAATGTTCAACATCACTGATCATCAGGGAAATGCAAATCAAAACCACAGTGAGATACTACCTCACACCGGTCAAAGTGGCTAAACTTAACCACTCAGGAAACAATAGATGTTGGCCAGTTGCAGAGTAAGGGAACCCTCCTACACTGTTGGTGTGAATGCAAGCTGGTGCAGCCACTCTCGAAACCACTATGGAGGTTCCTCAAAAAGTTGAAAATAGAGCTATTGTATGACCCAGAAATTATACTGCTGGGTATTTGCCCCAAAGATACAAATGTTGTGATCTGAAGGGGTACCCACACCCCAATGTTTACAGTAGCAATGTCCACAATAGCCAAACTATGGGAAGAGTCCAGATGTCCAACAACAGATGAATGGATAAAGAAGATATGGTATATATATATATATGTACAATGGAATACTGTGGAGCTATCAAAAAAAAAAAAAAGAAAGAAATCTTGCTGTTTGCAACAACATGGATGGAACTAAAGGCTATAATGCTAAGTGAAATAAGAGGGTATCATGCTAAGTGAATAATCAGAGAAAGATAATTACCATATCTCACCAGTGTGGAACTTAATAAACAAAACAGGATAATAGGGGAAGAGAGGAAAAAATAAAACAAGACAAAATCAAAGAGGGAGACAAACCATAAGAGACTTTTAATCATAGGAAACAAATTGAGGGTTGCAGGAGGAGAGGGAGTTTGAGAGACAGGGTAACTGAGTGATGGACATTAAAGAAGGCACATGATATAATGAGCACTGGGTATTATATGAGCCTGATGAATCAATGACCTCTACCTCTGAAACTAATAATACATTATATGTTAATTAACTGAATTAAAAATATATAAATATGTAGCAATAGTAAATATAATACTTGGGAGGAAAAAATAAATAAAAGCTCCCTAATAATAAAAAAATAAAATATTTTTAAAATGACAAAATAGATAATAAAAAGTTATTCAATCTAATGATTAATTATTTAACTGATTGATTTTTTACTGGAGTATATTTCCTGGCAAAAATTAAGATATAAAAGACAAGTTTCTGCCTAATAATAATTGTATGCATGACTAGCATCTTATATTCTAGACAGTCTTCTTGGGAGTAGTGATTGCCTTGATTATTATTAAAAAGACCACTCCGTAGGATCATAAATCATCTAGTGTCCTCTTCTTCCCCTTGATTATGTGCATTTTAATATGGATCTTAAAATAGGTAGAATATGCATTACTCTGTTCTTCCAATTGTTCCATCATTTTCATTCCTGTTATATTTAGTATATTAAAGCAGAAATAAATTGACTAAAATAAATTATGAAGAGTTTAGATGTAGATGGCTATAATTATAGTTTTTTATGCTTCCTGTTATACACACATACACACACAAGTTTTTTTTTTTTCTTTAAATGAACCTCTTCTTTCTCCTGTCCCTTGAAAGTCTGGATTATAATCCATTAGTTTTATTTCATCTTTATTTGCATGAGAAATTCTTTTGTTGATTGATTTAATCATAAAAACAAGGATCAGATAATTTTGATGCATGAATCAGGGAATATAAAAATGACTAAATATGGTTCTTTGTCCTCATGGAGACCCCAGTCCAGAAGGGAGAGGAAGAAGAAAGGTGGTATAGATCTGTAAACAAAATAATTTCTAAAGCAATATAATTTTGTACATTTTCTTCAGCAAATATTTAGAAGCATTTACTTAGATGCCAATCTCTGTGCTAGATACTGGGCTTCAGAAAGAAAATACACTTTCTTCCTATGAGTTATCAATGGTCCAAAATAGGCTAATAAACAGAAAAACAGACTAATCACAGTCAGTATGATTAGTAGGACTGATTCAGTGGTTCTCGAATGGGAGTGCCAGCCAAAAATATGGAGATATTTTTAATTGTCTCAGCTGGGGGCAGGTGTGCCACTGGTATCTACCAGATAGAGGTCAAGGATATTGCTAAACATCCTACAATGCACAGAAAAGCCCTGTGCAACAGAGTTTTTAGGTCAAAAATTTCAGTAGTGCTGCTATTAAGAAACCTTACACTAATCATTGTGTTTTGGGGCTGATATAAGAGGGGTGTCTAGCCCAATAAAGGTGAGTAGGGGAGAGGAGTCATGGAATGCTTGTGTTGAACCTGGACTGAAGCTTGAATGACAACTGGAGGTAACCAGACAAAGGACACCAGAGCGTTACAAAAGGTATGTGCAGAGTTCTATGGAAATATGAGGGATGGAGAGTCTAATTTGGAGGGATGATGAGTGGGCATAACAGTTGTCAAGGAAGGCCTCTCAGGGATGTTTGAATTTGTCCAAACAAATTACTATGAGGTTGTCATATGGACATAGGTATGTGGGGGATGGTGTTGGAAAAATTCTTGAATGTCAGTTTCAAATTGAAGTAACTCTGCCAGGCATCATTTTGAGAACTGGCATATTTAGTCCTATAAGACAAAAGCAAAACTTCATATGCTGATAGTAATTCATTGTACTATAGGGGGGAGTCATCATTTTTTTAAAATCACATATTTAAAAAGCTAGTCAAACTCAATTGCAATGATGATATATGATATATGATATATTCATTGCAGCTTTAATTCAAATATTGGGGAATTTTCAGATCTACCTCTTAATAATTTCTAGTTTAATTCTTCTATGGTCAAAAGACATACTTTGTATGATTAAATTTGGTGAAGTTTGTTTTAAGGCCCCCGGTATGGTCTATTCCATATTGTTGAATACTCCACATGCAATTGAAAGAAATGTTTATTCAGATGTTGGATGGAGTGCCCTACAAATGTCAATAATATGACATTATATTGATAGATTGATAGTGCTGGTTATGTCTCCTATATCTTTACTGATTTCCTGTCTATTTGTTTTAGCAATTACTGAGAGAGGAGTATTGAAGTGTTGAACTATAGTTGTAGATTTATGTATTTTTCCTTTCAGTACTATCAGTTTGTCTTATGTATTTTGAGGTTATATTGTTAGGGGTATACACATTTAGAATTGTTCGGTCTTCTTAGAGAATTAACCCATTTATTATTGTCTAATTTTTCTCTTAAACATTGGTAATATTCCTTGTTCTGAGGTAACTTTATGTGACAGTATAGCCACTCCAATTTTCTTTTGTTGGTGTTTACATAGTACATATTTTGTCATCATTTCGCTTTTAATCTACCCATGCTTTTACATTAATGGGGTTTCTTATAAATAGTTTATACTTTTAAAAAATTCAGCTTGAAATCTCTGTTTTTAATTAGTATGTTTAGATCATTCCCAATTTATTATTTTTAGTATGGTTTCATTAAAATCTACAATCTTTCTATTTGTTTTATCTATTCTTCATTTCTTTTATCCTCTTCCATCTTATTGGTTAATTGAGGATTTTTGTTTTGATTTCATTTATCTTCACTATGGACTTATCATTTATACCAAAAAAAGTTTTTTAGTAGTTGCCCTAGGGATTACATGTATATCTTAAATTAATCAGAGATTGACTTAAAAAAAATCCTGCTTCACATGTAGAGTTTGTTTTTCATTATATAGCACTGACTTTGAAAGAGCATACAATCACACCTACCACTAGTTACATTATTAAAAAATTATGAAAACAGGGCGCCTGGGTGGCTCAGTGGGTTAAAGCCTCTGCCTTCGGCTCAGGTCATGATCTCAGGGTCCTGGGATCGAGGCCCGCATCGGGCTCCTTGCTCAGCGGGGTGCCTGCTTCCTTCTCTCTCTGCCTGCCTCTCTGCCTACTTGTGATCTCTCTCTCTGTCAAATAAATAAATAAAATCTTTTTAAAAAATTATGAAAACTATATACTTAAGTCTATGTCTAAAAAGTTAATAACTTCCTTGAAGAACAAAAAGGTGGGGGGGGGGAAGCTCTGACTTATAGTGTTTGATGATTTCTGTGGTTAACCACTCCATCCATGGCCAATTTCAGGCTACCACTGTGATATCACTGAATGTGGAGATAAGAAAAAATGAGCACAAACATTGCGTTGAGCCAGTACAATTCTCCTCCAGTAGACACTACTTATCCGATTTGGTCACCTGCTGTTGTTAAGACACATCCTTGGTTCTTGGATGGTATTTATTTTTCTAGGACATGCAACTTTAATTCTCAAGCTTTCTAATATCCAAGGAATCTGCAACTACAACATTTCACCCTTTTGCAAATTTACATTCTAAGACTTCAGGTTCATTAAAAATGATCATATCCTCTTCACAGGATTTCATTCTACTTTCAAAGAGTATATCAGAGGCTACCCTATACAAATTTGTATCAACTGTATCTGAATTAATCTAAATATAAAACAAAACAAGGAGATGCATCAAGCTATTCTGCGATTAAAAGTTGTTTGTGACAGCTAGCCAGGAAATCAGCTGTCCTAACCTTGGGGCTTAGAGCAGATTTAATTGGGGTGAAAGGACCTGGGAGGGTTAAAGAGCAGCTTTTGCATGTTTTCTCACCAAGAGAACATTACTCACTGGATTGATATAGGTTAGCCAGAAAGTCTGTGTTTTAAAGATCTAAAAATAACTGCCTTGGTGCTCACTCATAACCAGCTAATAACTCTCCCTGTGTGAGTCAAGTGGTGACTATGGACTAACAAGAGGAGATCCTAAGTTGTTGTTTACAACAGGATTGGGTAAATGGAACAAATACTGAACATTTAGAACCTTCTAGGAGAGGCTGTTGTGAAACAGTCTTGAGAGTATTTCAATTTTTGAGCGCCTGGCTGGCTCAGTCAGAGGGGCATGTAACTCTTCATCTTGGTGTCGTGAGTTTGAGCCCCATGTTGGGTGTAGAGATTACTTAAAATACATAAACTTAAAAAAAAAAGTATTTCAACTTCAATGTCTCTTTATAGAACAGAGAGCCCAAGCCACTCACGGGAATGCTAAAATAAAGATTTGGGGTTGTGTGTGGAGTTTGTGTTGAATAAAAAAATTACGTTTGACTGAGAACTCAAACACTAAGAGACCCAGAAGGGTCATAAAGAGACTATAGTATATATTCAGGATAATATTTTGAGTAATTGTGAACCTTATTGAGCAAACACATAGGTTAGTACTTTCTTGTGTTATCATTTATCCATATTCCAGGATGAAAGCAGTAAAAAAGGACTGAAAGAATCATGAAGTTAATTTCTTATTCCTTACTCCCTTTCTTTTAATCTCCCTTTGGTACACCGTCACATTTTATCAACATTCTTCTAAAGAAGAAATTGGGGGGTGCCTGCCTGGTTCAGTCAGAAGAGCATGCAACTCTTGGTCTTTGTGTTGTGAGTTGGAATGCCATATTGGATGTAGAGATTACTAAAATAAATAAACCTTAAAAAAATAAAGGAGAAATTAGAACATAAAACACATCTTTATGATAAATAAAAGAATATAGGCAGGAGTTGTAAATCATTTAGATTTCCTTACGGACAGTGATTCCAAAGCATTCCTTAGTGAACTACTATTGCTATTAATCACTACTATTGCTATTGAGAGCCAAGAAATTCAGATCTTTTTTCTAAATGTATGCTTTTATCTTCCTGTGAGTAAAAGAATACTTGCTTAGATTTATCCTAATTTTAACACCTTAAATCCAAAAGAATCATTTTAAGTTACCTTACTTCCTTCCATGTTATCTTGCTTCTTTTAAACCATGCATTTTTTTCTGAGATGAAAGGAATGCATGCTCATTATTTTAAAAATTGGAGAATATAGATAAGAGTTATAAATAAAACAGAAAAATCAACCATTACCCCAACACTGAGAAAGAACTATTTAGTAGTTTTTCATACATTCATAGTATTTTACCTGCATCATTTTATGCACATAAGTATTTTTAAAAATTCAAATTATACTGTATATTTTCAAATACTAATATTTCCATCAAGTATATATAAAATAGATTTTCCTTGTCCTACAGAACATTTTGACTCTAATTTTATTTGCTAAGTCATGTTCTATCATATGGATGCTTCATAATGTCATGATGCTTCAAATATTCCATCAAGTACAGTTCCCTTTTCTATAATTTCAAAATTTCATATCTAGAGTCCTTTATTTCTTTTTTTTTTTAAGATTTTAATTATTTATTTGAGAGAGAGCACAAGCAGGGGGAAGGGGTAGAAGGAGAAGCAGACTCCCCACTGAGCTAGGAGCCTGATGTGGGACTTGATCCCAGGACCCTAGGATCATGATCTGAGTAAAAGGCAGCCGCTTAACTGACTGAGTCACCCAGGGGTCCTAGAGTCCTTTATTTCTAATTTCAAAATCTGAACAGCTGTGAAAAAAGTTTTTAAAACTCATCTGAGGGCACCTGGCCTGGCCTGATCTAATTTAGTGACAAGACTTACCTAAACTGATGTGAGGCTACCGACTATCCCACTTAAAGATATTTCCAAGCAGAAATATTAATGGATTATGGGGTGTTGCCCTAAACTCACAGGGGTTTAATCAGTGCGTTGCGAAGACAAAAAAAAAAAAAAAAGATGAATTCAAAAAAACTCCTAGGTGTTTCAGTTAAGAGATTATGGATTTATTTTAGATTTTTTTTGTTTTTATAAATAATATTGAAATGAGTATTTCTGTGCTTACATTTCTTTGTGTACTTTGTATAATTTCCACAGGGATACCCTTTAGTGAATAAGAAAGAGATGCTGAATGTTATTAAGTCTCAAGTTTTTTACTCACTTCCCAGAAAGTGTTATCATCAACAATATATGAAACTGCTCAGCCTATGACATTCTCACTTGGCTTAGTAATCAAAAATTGGATTTATGCAATAGGCACCCCCAGTTTCATTGCTGATTTAATTTGTATATCTTTGATGAATAGCAAACTTAAAATTTCTTTATATTTAAAAATATTATATGTCTTCTGTGAGTAATTAGTCCTTTGCTCATTTTTCTATTGTATTGCTAGTGTTTTTCATAATAATTTATATTTTTGACAAAAATCAATTCCCTTTCTGTATTATTCATGCTAAACATTATTCTAATTTTCCTATTAATTTTGTTTTTGATACTTCATGTAGTCAGATTTATTGATTTTACAATTATGTATTTTATTTAAAAAGCATAATATACTATGCAACATACTCTTGTGTTGCCTGTATAACATGAAATAACTTAAATCAGTATGTAATTAATCTCAGTAGCTTGGCTTTTGCCTACTAAATTTGCTGAAACTGTATTACAAACTTCTAATACTACCATCTGTGTCAATTTTTAAAATGTATTCTAGTTTTCATATTTGTTATTATAAGAGAACATTTTCCATGATGGAAGCATTCTTAATGATAGACATCATTTTGTTTTGAATTGAAATATTTATCAATATAGAACAATCTTACATAATCTTTTTTTTTAAGATTTTATTTATTTATTTGACAGAGATCACAAGTAGGCAGAGAGGCAGGGAGAGAGAGAGAGGAGGAAGCAGGCTCCCCACTGAGCCTGATGTGGGGCTCGGTCCCAGGATACTGAGATAATGACCCGAGCCAAAGGCAGAAGCTTTAACACACTGAGCCACCCAGGCACCCCTCTTACATAATCTTTTACCTGATTTTTCCTTTGTGCAATTTTATTGTCACCACCTGTCTGTCTTTGTATTAACTTTTTCTATATATCTTCACCCATCAGTTTTATTTTTAACTTAGTTCTGCCATTTTTCTAATTTTCTTTAGGTAAACTAATTTTATGGTGCTGAATTTAAGCTATTTAGATTTACTGTTGCAATATGTATATCTGTTCTATTGTATTTTTTAATTCTTTGTTAATTCTTTGACATTCCTCATTTTTATGCTTTTTTAAATATGTCCTATGTTTCTCCAGTTTTTGTAATGGCAAATTACCTATTTTAAAATTTCACTAGTACTATATTTAAATTTAAAAAATTTAGTTTGTATCTAATTGTCTGATTCAGTAATTAAATATCATTCTTTGAGCCCCATGATTTAAATCCCATAACTTAACTCTCTTTCCTTCTCTCTGTCATTGTTAATATAGTTATTATTTTCATAATATAGCCTAGCAGGGTAGAGATAATAAACAACAAACAATTAGAAAATATTGAGATTGCCATCCATTGTGATTCTCAGTTTTATCCATGGGGTTTGTAATAGATTCTAACAACAAGTTGTTCATCAGTTTTGTCTTCAGTGTTGTCATGATACTATATATTCTTGTGTTTTTATAAGTATTTTACTTGAGAAATGGAAGAAACAATTTGAAAATAAAAACCTGATAATGTTATTCAGACACAGAGGAACCTTTTAAGTTAACTTTTATGCAAACTAAATAAATCACTTCAGCTTCTTTAAGTTATCTTTCTAGAGGTCAAAGAATAAGGTTAAATATGCCAAGAATTTGGGGGGTAGCTCAGGTAGGATTATGGTCATTTGTGGTGGTTGGACAGTGTTTGATCTTTCATTACGAGGACATCAGGTATCACTCACCTAAGGCTAACTTACTCTTGGCCTTTGGATCCTTTTTTCTGAGAGAGATTTCATGGAAATTCCTATTAGGAAGAAAAAATTAGCCCCTGTTTTCCTTCCTCTGTTTTTATGCTGCTGTAGAACAGAGGTTTCCATTCCTCTTTTGACCAGAGGAGTAGGAAGATGAGTGAAGCCCATATTGCAAGGTAGAAGTGCAGGCAGGAGGATGACAAGTGGCACTGACTTTCATTTATATTTTCTGATGTGCTAACTCTCTGTTCATGGTAGGAAAAATTAGCTCTTTTCAATCACTTTCTCTTTCCTATCCAGCTTTCTTCCCAGGCATGAAAACCCCAAGTGGTGATATGCTCCTGCCTGTGTTGTGATCCTGGGCTGTATGGAAGGATTTCTGTTCTTGAGATGTATTTGCATCTTTCCTCTTTACTATAATATGTGGCTTCATTCTGATTATCTCTTCAATAGATTTTCTATCTATCCTACTTTTCATTTCCTGTTACCATTATTTTTTGCCTAGATTAGGCAGCAAAATCCCCTTAACTGATTTTTTTTTGTAAATTCAGAAAACATTATATAAGTTGGGATAAGAGCAGTCCCTAATCCTTAAAATAGTTTAGAGAGGATTTTAGAGCATATTCAGGTTATTGAAAAGCCCTCATTTATTTTAAGATGATTTTCTTGTCCTGTGTCTGTTTCTCTTTCCTATGTCTATTACCTCTTGGCTCCACTGATTGGCATAACCATCAAAAGCTACTACGTTTTTTGACTAAGAGCAAAAAAAAAAAAAAACCCAAAACAAACAAACAAACAAAAACACACAAAAAAACTATTGACTATAAGACTGCTTTCATTTGGGGGAATGTGTGTGGGAAGGGGAAGAAGGGAAAGAATATATAAAAACAAGGAAAGACTGAGTTATTTTCAGGAAACCTACCTGAGTTATTTAAGGACAAATGTAGCCTCCTATTCATTTTCTTCCATTCTGAAACAAAATTGAGCTTTGATGAGCTTAGGTCCAGGGAACAAAACGTGATGTTACCATTTGTATTCATGTATTAAATTCATGAGGTGCTGTAATGGAATGATCCTTTCTCAGAATTGTGTTTGGGATGTTTGTGTGACCCTTTTGAACTTTAGTCTTTTAGTCAAGTGTTAACTCTAGGCAAGATAGTCCACAGATCCAAAATTATGATGTTATTATTAGCTCCCAGAAGGCGTAACACCACAAAAATGCAAACATGTTCTAAGTACAAGGCAGAGGCTTGTAAGTTCTTAAATATTTCTGTTGTTGATTTTTCTCATACAATAGAATAATATAGCTTTGAGTAGAAAAAAATAATAAAATTCTAAAATTTATGTAAATTTTGATTTATTTCCTATTTGCATTTCTTTTTGCCTTAATATGAATGCTACTGTCTTCCTGCTTTTCATAGAGAACAAAATGTCCTCCAGTTTAAATCCATTTAGGTTTAATCCCTGACTTCAGTTTCATGCAACTAAATGCTGCATTCTCTCTAACTAAAAAAAGGAAACAACACATAGGTGTTTGTTTATGAATACACTATAATCTAAGAATGAACAGTGTTTTTATAGAAAAACCAGACCTTTATGATTGCAATCTAAAAGGGAGGCAATAGGCTTGTTTTTATTAGAGATTAGTACATCGTGTTAGTTTAGAAAGCCTTCTTTAAAAAAAATGGAAATCACAAATATCAGCTCCATCACTGCTTAGACAAAGCAACCATCACTGGTTTCAACCTTATTTCTCTGTTCATAACACATCACAAATTGTTTGAATTACCAGTGTTGACCTGACCTGGCCTGACTTGGAGAGTTGAATAATTATTTCAAAGGATTTTATCAAATATTTATCTATGCATGCTCAGATATATTCAGTTTTTGTTGAAAGGTCCTCAAATTTCTGAGTTCAGTTTAAGCACTGTAATCCTATAGAAATGAAAAGCTATACAGGGGTGTGAATGAGCTTGTGAGGGCTATTATTGTAGAGAAATGACCTTAAACCTCTCTGACACTTATACAAGCTTGAGTGTCATTTCATTATGTTTTTACAGCACCTGTGGATTCAAAGCTATGGTGTATGCTAAGGCTATGTAATGTTCAGATAAGTTAATGAAATATTTGTCCATGTGCAATTTTACCCTCTCCAAGTAACAAAATGATTCACATTTCTCTCAGAGGTTTTTCTTGAAACATCGTGTAGCTTCCTTTCACTTTTCCTGGGTCTGATAGAAGACCAGCTTCTTTCATAGGCCACATCATGGGAAAACACTGTGAGAAGGGGAGAAGGGAAATTAGGGAACTTCTTTTGTGTTAGCTTACTCTACAGTACAGACAGTATGGTACTATCTCTGCATGTTCATTCACATCAAGTCCTTCAGGGTATGGGAAATAGGTGGTAGGGTAGAGGAAAAGAGAGTGACAGCAGATGTGTAGGAGGATGTAGGCCATGTGGAGTGACTCTCTTTCTTCTCTATCTCATGTAATTACCATTTATGGTTCCCATTGCTCAGACCAAAAATCTTGGAGAAAACCTTGAATATACTCTTTATCTCAACTCTACTACTGATTTTCTTAGAAATCAGTTGGCTCGGGGCACGCAGGTGGCACAATTAGTTAAGCATCGACTCTTGGTTTTGGTTCAGGTCATGATCTCAGGGTTCTTGGATTGAGCCTGCATCAGGCTCCGTACTCAACAGGAGTCTGCTTGGGATTTTCTCTCCCATGATCGCTTTGGCAGCACATATAATAAAATTGGGATTCTCTCTCTCCCTCTCCCTCTGCCCCTCCCACTTGTGCTCTCTCTCTTTCAAATACATAAATAAAATCTTTAAAAAAATCAGTTGGCTCTGGTTTTAAAATTTATTTAACAGACAAAAAACAAAACAAAACAGAAGATCTGAACAACAAAATTAATGACTTACGTGAGCTACGTAGAACACTGAACCAACAATGACAGAATTTAACTTCCTTTTAATACACATGAATGTTTAGCAAAATTGACCATTTGATGAATCATAAAACAAGTTGAATAAATTTCAAAGGATTAAAACCTTTTAGTAAATCCCCCTACTGTAGTGGAATTAAGTTAAATGACTTAAGAAAGAGAATTGAAGTATTATGATACTAACATTAAGCATCATGCCAGTGAATATAATGAACCTCATTCATGCTGAAGAATTTTCAGTTTGCCTTAACAGGGCTCCTTGTAACTTAATTAGTTATTATCTTTGGCTACCCTTAATAAGAAATGCTGATGACAAAGTAGATTCAGATGTCAGCAGTCAAGAAATAGCTCAAGAGGCTGACTGATTTCTGTGTAAATAAACACATTAGATAGGATTAATGTAATTAAACGTGGAATGGTATTTTAAAGTCAAAATCACTATTAATTCATAACTTAGCTCAGAATTTAGCCATCTAAATTCCCTTAAGACCTTAGCAAGTTGCTGTAGAGACAAATGGAAAGATATTAGGTTGCTAAGTGATTACTTAAGTGATTATAAAATTACTGTAATTTTGATGATTTTCTTTAAAGCTTTCTTTGCATATATTAAAATATATTTACCTTGAGGTCTTACCACAACCTGATCCAATTAAACAATTTGAAGATCAGAGTGCATAACCAATTAAAACAACGGGTCAATTGCTCTATGTGCCTTGTGTTATTTCTTTATTGTATTTATTGAATTGCTTTAGTTAGAGATGCCTACTTAGTAATGATTTACTAATCCAAGAAGTAGCTCTTCAAAATATTTCCCCTTTGATTCCTGTGTCAGCACCTGATTTTCATTCATCCTAACTTAGACATCCCACCTTTGATTCAGACCTAAGATTACTATTAAAATTCTCATACCCAGGAAGCATATGTATTAGCAATGTGACACCTTGGTCTTGCCAATCTAGGCTTTAGCATCAATTTCTCCAAAACCAGGGAAGAGGGAACATGGCAGGTACAAAATGTGTCTGCCTGGCCTGTGCATACTGGCTCCAGAAGGACCTAGTAGGTTACAGTAATTATGTCTACAGTGGGATTTAAATGTGGGTTAGCATCTTGATTCCTTCCTTTAGTTGGGAAAAAATACCATCATCATAAAAATGCACTGATAATTTTAAGATATTACTAATTAGTTTTAAATATTACATAGTAACATTTCAATGATCCTCCCTTGCTCTTACCACTTTTTCTATAATTGCATTTTTTAGATTCTATATATCCTATATACCAAATCTAGTTGTTAAAACCTTGGAATAAAACCTAAACTGCCTGCTTTAAGGTCATAAGGGAATTTAGACACATATCATTCACTAAATCACTTAAAAAATATATCAGTGTGGTGGGCAATCTGATGGATGGTAGGTATATATAGAATAAATAATTTAAAATCACTTCTTTATGAAACTTACAATGTAGTACAGGGGATGGTATTCATCAAAGTCCAATAAATGTGAAAGAATAACAATGATGATTACTATGAAGTCTTGGTGGTGAAGTTTCTATGAGAAGATGGTGTTTGAGCTGAGAGTTGAAAAGTAGGAGCAAATCAGGGAACCCCCTCAATATCTGACTAGTTTTCCAGAAATAGTGCCAGTTCCTTAATACTCTCATGATTACAGTTTTAGTTATCATTATTATGAAAAGGTTTTGTAGATTTCTTTTTTTAATGATTATTTTGAGTTGAGAGAACATTTTAATAGTATTTTCATTGGACCATGGAAAGAGCAGCACAGGGGGGAAATAAAGAAAATGAATGAATGGTTGGTTATTCTTCATTTTCTTAGGTTTGGGACTGATTGATTTTGATTTTACACCAGGCAATTTATTTAACCTTTTATGAAAGGAGTAGGGATTAGCCTATCTCTGCTCCTCACTACCAAGGGACATATTTTCTATCCCTGCCGAATATCCTTCCCTTTTGAAGTCTACCTTTATATTGCCTTTTCTCATCTTTATCATCATGAACTCTATCCCACCACATCTGCAGCAGAACAAAATCCAAATTCTAGATTAATTAAATAGTTTGCTTAGGGCGCCTGGGTGGCTCAGTGGGTTAAAGCCGCTGCCTTCGGCTCAGGTCATGATCCCAGGGTCCTGGGATCGAGGCCCGCATCGGGCTCTCTGCTCAGCGGGGAGCCTGCTTCCTCCTCTCTCCTCTCTCTCTGCCTGCCTCTCTGCCTACTTGTAATCTCTCTCTCTGTGTCAAATGAATAAATAAAATCTTTAAAAAAAAATAGTTTGCTTAGAATATAGCTGTCTGTTTCATCACCATCCCAGGGGAGTCAGCATGCATGTTAATGTCCCTTCTGATATCCGACCCTTATGGTTCCTCAGCCTCTACTGACTTTTAGCTCTATAAAAGTCTCCATGAGCTTCACTGTATCTCTTCTCCAGTATCATAAACTATAGACTTTGTAACTCTGACCACAACCTACTTACTGTCCACCAACTCCCTTACTCCTACAGAAGGAGCAGTTAAGTTACTATCCCTTTATGTTCTTCTAATTACCTGACTGTCTTCTGTTAAAGCTTGAGTCTACTCTTAGCCTGGGATTAGCCTGCTGCCATCTCCACAGACTTCCTAGTCTTTTCCCTGCTTAACAGTCTTCTGCGCTCTCCTTGCAAAAGCTTGGGTCTGATTAACTTACCCGAAATACATTTTTTTTACTTCCCCTTCTAAGTTCCTAAATATTGGTTGAGAAATCACTAAACCATGCTGATTAGTCCTCTCCTGATTTCTGCTATTCAATCTCAAATGGGTTTTCATTGCTACCTGACAGTTCCTGTATTCATCCCCTTTGGATTCTGGTACATTTCTAGTTATTCTAAGTCTTTTTGCTCTCTCCTGATTTCCTTAATTAATTAATTTTTTTTTTAAAGATTTTATTTATTTCACAGCGGGAGAGAGATCACAAGGAGGCAGAGAGGCAGGCAGAGAGAGAGGAGGAAGCAGGCTCCCTGCTGAGCAGAGAGCCCGATGCGGGCCTCGATCCCAGGACCCTGGGATCATGACCTGAGCCGAAAGCAGAGGCTTTAACCCACTGAGCCACCCAGGCGCCCTGATTTCCTTAATTTCAACACCAGCGCTGCCTTCATACTTTAAGCAGGTGACTTTATGTTCTAATTTATAGAGTTTTTAAGAACAGGCATTGTTGGTCTTCCTCAATTAAAAAAAAATCGTCTACATACCTTCATTTTCCATTTTCTCTTAGGAAGAAATATCCCTCCTCTTAAATAGAACAGTGTTTTATTTAGATATTTCTCTAGTTCTTTATGTACCATTGGAACATAGTAAACAGTTGGTTTATTTAAGCTAATATTAGGTTTAGAAGTCAATCTTATCCTTATCTGTGAAAAGAAAGTATAAATAGTCTTTGTTTTTGTGGGGCTCATCAGTAATGATGGTTTATAAACTTTTAGTGGTCTTTGAACTTAAGGGCTGAAGCCAAGGTTCTGCTTTTTCTATTAGGACTCTTGATGAACCCAGTCTATCTTTTACTTTTAACTTCCATTGTTAAAAGGAAACTTAAAGAGAGCAGAAGAGGCAGAAGGGTGTCTCTTACTCAATCCTGTAATCCTGGACAAACATTTTCCAGCCCTATTACTATGAAAGGGAAGCATTGGTGGGGATATTTGGAGCGAGGCTTGGTCTCTGGAAAAACTCTTTTCTTGGTAAGATAGCCAATCAAGAAAGTTTACAAGAAGAAATTCATTATAGTGGCAGGTTGACTTATTGGGGAAATGTTTTCAGATTTGAACTGAAAGTGTTTGGGTGTTGTTTTTTCTTTGTTTTTAATTGACTGGGATTCTTGAAAAGCCTTCATCAATAAGTGCTTTCTAGAACAGAAAATTGCTCAAGATAATGTTTTGTCAGCAAGAAGGGTTTCCTATTCTTTCTATTGCCAAATTTGAAGACTTCCAGTTATAGCATTCTACCAGCTACTAAATGTTTAGTATATTGATTTTCAAAAAGCAAATTCATTCTTCAACTCTGAATTGTGCCTTAAGTGAACACAATAAAATTGAAAGAAGAAAATCATAATCACACCATCAACACTATTTTATAACCTGTTTCTTAAAATGTAAAAACACATTATGATTCACAGACCTGTACCCCTGGGGCAAAGAATAAAAAAAACACATTATGAAAAATTTTTAATGGATTTAGGTAATATTATTTTTAAGATTTTGTTTATTTATTTGAGAGAGAGCACTAGCAGGGGTAGGGGCAGAGGGAAAGAGAGAGAAGATCTCAAGCAGACTCCCCACTGAGTTCAGAGCCCAACTGGGGACTTGATCCCAGGACTATGGGATCATGACCTGAGCTGAAGGCAGATGTTTAACTAAATGAGCCACCCAGGTTCCCCTTAAGTATTATTTAATAGCATTATTTTTAAGGATGAATGCCTATTTGGTTGTATCCTATATTTTTAGTTTATTAGCTCACACATCAAAATAAGATTGTGGCAAACCCAACCATAGCCTTAGTTGAAAGAGCAAACCACTGAAAAGGTAATCTGTGCCAATCGCTCTAAACTGATATCACTTGTTTCTGTATCACCAGAAAGTGGTACAAAGCCTGATATATAATACGTATGCAGTAAGTCTTGAATTTGATTTTTCACACATTATTATTATTATTATTAAATATTGGTTCTATTTTAAGTAAAAGAAACTCTCAGTGTTTATCAAGTCTCATTTTTTTGTTTGCTTTATTTATGGATGATTTATCAATAGAGTTTAATATTGAAGTTCATTACCGTGGTAATAATCATAATCTCACAAACCCTAGACTTTAAATGACACTTAGTAAGTAGCAAAAGGAATGGATAATTTCATTTGTAGAGTGACATTTTGATGGCTAGCAGTGATAGAAAAAGAAATAATGTAATGGTAGAAAAAAATAATGTAGGTATTCAGACAAAAATTTGTAATTTTGACTACCTTTTGGGCCATGGAAGAGTCTGAATTTACTGAATTTCAGAGATGTATCTATTTGGCTTATCTACAATTTATAAAACATTGTACAATAAAAAGTACAGAATTTATAGGATTTAGAACAAAGAGACCTGGATTTTAGGTTTCCCTCTGTAAGGAGTTAGTGACACCATGTAGTATTTCTGAGTTTTAGTTTTCTCATTTATAAAGTATGGACAACATTCCACTGATGATAGCACAGGTTTGCATCAGGAGTACCAAAAGAAGTTATACATGTGAACACATATTTTAAAGTATGATGCAAATTGCAGGTATAAGATGTAACTGTTCTTCAGATGGAAGCTAATTTACTGTGATTTTCTATGACCTAAGCATGATGGAGAGTGGATCTTTGGTTTGCAGTATATGTCACTCCATCTCAGAATGGGGTTTCTTTTCGGGGTATGAAAATGTTCCAGAATTATTTGTGGTGATCATTATGTAGCTTTGTGAATATAATAAAAACCACCAAATCTTACACTTTATTTCATTTTTTAAATTTGAGTAGAGTTGACACACAATATTATATTAGTTTCAGGAGTACAACATAGTGATTTGACAAGTTCAAACATTATGCTGTGTTCACCACAAGCATAGCTACCATCTGTTACCATACATCACTATTATAGGATCATTGACTATATTAGTTATGCTGTGCCTTTTATTCCCGTGACTTATTCATGTCATAACTGGAAGCTTGTATTTCCCACTTCCCTTTACCCACTTAGCCCATCCTACACGACTCCCCCCTTCCCTGGTAACTATTGGTTTGTTCTCTGTATTTATAGGTCTGATTCAGCTTTTTGTTTATTCATTTGTTTTTTTCTTTTTCTTTTTTCTTAAGATTTCACAAATGAGTGAAATCATATGGCATTTTCCATTCTCAATCTGACTTACTTCATTTAACATAATATTCTTTTTTTTTTTTAATTTGTTTCACAGAGGGAGAGAGATCACAAGGAGGCAGAGAGGCAGGCAGAGAGAGAGGGGGAAGCAGGCTCCCTGCTGAGCAGAGAGCCCGATGCGGGCCTCGATCCCAGGACCCTGAGATCATGACCTGAGCCGAAAGCAGAGGCTTTAACCCACTGAGCCACCCAGGCGCCCTTAACATAATATTCTTTAGGTCCATCCATGTTGTCTCAAACGACATGATCTAATCCTTTTTTTACGTCTGCATATATTCCATCATGTGTGTGTGTGTGTGTGTGTGTGTGTGTACAAACACACGTATCCCATCTTCCTTATCCATTCATCTGTTGATAGACATTTAGGTTAGTTCTGTATCTTGACTACTGTAAATAATGTTACAATAAACATAGGGGTGCATATATCTTTTTGAATTAGTGTTTTCATTTTCTTTGGGTGAATACCCAATAGTGGAATTATTGGATCATATGGTATTTCTGTTTTTAAATTTTTGAGGGTCCTCTGTACTTCCAGTGGCTGTATTGGTTTACATTTCCACCACTAGGGTTCCTTTTTCTTTGTATCCTTGACATTACTTGTTATTTCTTGTCTTTTTGTAAATTGTACCCTTTAAATGGATGAATTGAATGGTATATTCATTAAATTTCAATAAAACTTTTTTTTAAGGCCATCAGTCATACTTGCCACTAAAGAATTTTAGCTGGATATCTTTTCAGGTGGATCTCAATAATCTGACCACATAAATGAGTTTCTGTTCTTAGGCTTCCTCTCTACTGTCTCTCAAAAATTCTCCCTCTGACTTGATAAAGCCCCTAAGGAGGCAATCCCATGTACTATTTAAGGGCAAGGGTGCTAGAGCTCATGTTCAAACCCCAGCTTTGTCACTTTCAAGCTGTATAATGATAATGCTCTGGTTACTCTATAGTGAGGATGATAGGAGTAACTCTTCCATTGGGTTGTGATGTACATTCAGTGAGTTATTTAATACAGGACTTAGGGCATTGACTGCTACATTTAAGAGTGGCTTTTACTATAATGATCCAAATCTAAACTGTGGCCCTACTTGTCATATCACCAAACTCATTAAAGTGTTCTGATAAGCAAACAGTAGAAAACATGGACTCCAGGAAACAAACTGAGGGTTGCAGAAGGGAGGGGGGGCGGGGAGATGGGGTAACTGAGTGCTGGGTATTAAGGAAGGCACTTGATGTGATGAGCACTGGGTGTTATATGCAACTAATGAATCATTGAACACTACATCAAGAACTAATGATGTATAATATGTTGGCTAATTGAAATTAATAAAAAATAGAAACTTCAAATGAAAACATTTTCCTTAATGACTGCCCAACTCAGATATTTATTCAAGGGTTTTTTTCCCTGATATGATTAATTTCCTTGGGAGACAGAAACAGCTGTTGCCCTTTAGATATTATTTACTTTTGTGTATGTGTGATGGGAGAATGTGTGTATGTTAAGTAACATTTTTTTCTTGATACATATGTGTGTAATATATATTGGAGATATAACCTTTGTGTGACCCCAGTGAATGTACCTGGCACATAGTGGTGTTCAATAATTCCTTGAAAAATAAATGGGTGAATGGGCTCAGACAGTATGAGTTTATTCCCAGTTTCAGTGAACTCATGCCCTAGTGCTTAATAGTAAACCTGCTATGTTGTTATCACCATCACCTTGTGTTTATATATTGCATTTTGCTTTCCAAAGCACATTTACATCTTATTTTTATAATAGCATGATACATGTGAGATGTATTTTATTATTTCAATTATGCATGCCATAATTGCATATGCTTTTTAAATACATCCTGCTTAGAAGCATTTCATAAGTTGTATATTAACTCATTTCATCTTAGAAGAATTTTGTGAGGTAAATTGAACAGGTAATATAATTGTTCTTTCAAAGGAGAAAAACAATAACCACAACTTCAGGGAACTTAAATAATAATAAGATCAGACAGATTTTAGAGGTGAGACAAGGACAGACTTAATATTTCATTTTGTCTTGGTTCACATGCCCAACCTGGTACCAACCTCTGTGGCCTGAAGAAGGCAGTGCTTTAATTGGCTAGATTTGGCACATTGGTGCTCTGTAGAGCCTTCAAATTACAAGGGCTGAGAATGAAGTAGGGAGAATTCTTCAAGTGAAAACGTGGTAGTTTTCAAAAGAGGGACTGAATGCTGTGGTGGCAAAAACAATAGCTGGGTATTTTGCTATCTATCTAGCTTTTACCACAATTGCTTGTGACTGGCTTTCTATATTTCTACAGATACCTGCTTATAAAATGGTCAGTTGCAGGTTGTTTTATCACCTATTCCTTTACTCTAATGCCCCTACGAGACTGTACCCAGACCATATAAAACATTCTTACAGATTTGAAGCAGTCACCCTTGCTGAAGCCTTTTTTTTAAAAGAATTTTATTTTAATATTTTTGGCAAATTTAAATTTCACAGTAAGTAAACTTATTGTTTTTAAGTAAAAGACAAAAGAAAAAACAAAAAATATGTGTGAGAAAAAATGGGTAGTTTTTTTAGAAGTGAATGAGTAGAGAAATACAATGACAAGGATCTTTGAGAAGTAAAGAGAATTCTTTTTAAGAAAGCTAAATTTTTTTAAGCTGAAAATTTGAAAATAATATTTGTAAAACTGAATCAAATAAGCAACAAAAACAGCAAAAATTCTTGAATATATAGGACCATAAAAGTCACACATATATGTTTAAATATTATTAGGTCCAGAAAAAAATTATTTGGTTTTAGAAAATGGGTCACTTGTGTAAATTTAAAGCTCCATCTGTCTCTGAAATGTAGGCTGGTTTTTCAGACTTCAAATAAGAAGAAATTAAAATGGAATAGAAATAACCATAAGCCGTCAAAAGTCTTCATTCTAGTTCAGTTTTTTTTCTTTCTGTTGAAGAAAAATGAGAGGTTTCTAGGAGCTGGCTCTCCCTGAGTTCTAAATTCTAAGTAGTACTTTTGAATTTATAATTGGAAGGGATGTTAAAGACCATGTATTTCATCCTCTTCATCTTATAGTTATGGAAACTAAGGCACAGAGGCATTAATTTATCTAAGTGACCATAGAACTGGTTATTTTCAACACTGGCTACTAAATTACCAAAAGCAATTGAGAATTTGGTGCAAAGTGGGAGAAGGAAATGCTTCTCTCTCACTTCTTCTGCCCTAAATGTTGGACCACTTACGTCCCTTATCATTTCTAGGGAAAAGAGATCAAGTAGAAAGAAGAAGGCACTGTAAGGAGAAGACACAGCAAGAGAACATGAGGGATGCTGTAGAGGGCACATCTTCTGATGTGGTATAATAATGATGCTCTTTCCAGGGGATTAGGAGAGTCTTGCCTTGTTTCCCTTGTTCAAGATTTAAATTCTAAACTTTATTTTCCTCATAAGTATACTTTATGATGGTGCTAGACAGTGCCTAGGAGATATTTTGAGCTGCAGTCTCTTATAATGCTTCAAACTTGACTTTTCTTGAAAGGTATAAATATGTTTCCAAACTATTTTCAGATTTTTGAAAGTATTTAAAAGAAGATTTTTACTTTCCTTTTCTCCGTGAGTTACTGAATTACTGAACTGATTTTCTGTAACAGCTAGAGAAGAAATCTCTCCTCTTCGTCTCAGCCCTCCTTCTGAGCTTTTATTGAATATTGGCTGCTTTTCAGAGAATAATGCTCTAAACTGTTGGAGAACTTTGCTTGAGGATATTTTTATTACTTCATTCTAAGGAAAAGCATTTCATCCATGGTTATTCCAGCTACAGAGGAACTGATCACATACTCCCTTTGTGCTGTCATTTTTTCTTCATCAGTAGGGGGCACCTGTGGATTTAAACTGACTTTAATCCATTTTGTTCCAAAGAAGCCAGATTGGCCAAATTGTTTCTAGTGTTAACCCTCCTCTTCTCTCACCCAAGGATGTTTTTGGATTCCTCATAAAAATAAATAAATAAATAAATAAATAAATAAATAAATAAATAAATAGTAAATAGAAATGAGACCTTCTGTTATCTATCAGTAAATTCTTAGCCTCTTCGTCTGGAACCCCAAACACTCTGTGGTCTAAAATTTTCCTGGTGAAGGCCTGCTTCTCTGCTTCTCTATGCTTATCAAGTGCTATCATGTAACTATGTTCCAGATGTTTGGCACTTTTGTATTTCTGCATACCTTAGCCTGAAGCACTGCTCTGAGTTTTCATGAAATCAAGTTGATGAGATCACATTTCAATTGCTACTTTTCTATCATTGAGAAATACAGGCATCTGTACTTATAATGTCTGGAAACAATTTCTAAAACTCAAAAGGTCTGAAAATGCTAATCAGGAATTTATTTTGCATTATATTAAAGAAGAAAAATTGTAATGTGTTTTATATCATGCCAAAGCCCCCCCAAACAATTTTCTAAAATGTTGCTGTAATATAAATAAAGACTTTGTATAAGCAAGAAATTGTGTTAGGGTGTAAACACTTAAACCAAATAGCAGTTACTTTGTATGAAATAATATGTGTAACATACTGCAATCTAAACAACTTTTGCATGTTTGCTCTTTATTCTATTTCAAATTACAGTGTACATTATATATTTAAAAACACTAAGTTAAGCTATATATATATATATCTTGTACATTATGGGTAATTTAAAGAGATTTTCAAGGTGTATTTTGACTACAGTTTTTTTAGCTACCTAGGAATTGATTTTAGATTCTAATATCTTGTGACCTATAAAGAGCTGCAATTGGTTTGTAATAAGATTACTTAAAAGTATATCTACCCCCAAGATTATAAATTTGCAAATTCCTTAGGGGCAGACATGTATATTATTGTTTCTATTTCTTAGATGCGGTATTCAATAACTATTTACTAACTGAATATAATCCGTGGATAAGTGTTATACCTGAGAGAAAATTTTTATATTGCAAACACTCGTAGGTTAAGTGAGTCCCTAGTCACTTGCTTTATCTATCAAGCTTTCATAGGTGGGCAATAAGAATAGTTTTAAAGCAATATTCATTTTCACCTGGAGCTAGTGAACATGATTCTTAGGTGATCTAACCCATTAGACGTTAATACTTAAACATTATTGCAAAACTATATAGTATTTTATCTTTTTATACTTAAATAGCAAGTCCACTGGTTGAATGGAATCAACACACAATAGACTAATCTCAAATATTTCTAGAATTGGGTTATAATAGAAGTCTACTCTCTGGTGAGTATTTACACAGGAAATAAGATCCACACAAGACAGTTTCCCATTTCTAGCCATTTGCCTGTATTTGGTACCATGAAAAACTTAATAATTTGGAGTTGCCATGGAGAGGGGAAACAGCCAGAAGGAAAGGAAAAGAATGAATAATGGACTTGGGAACAATCACATGGAGATGATTCTCACTAGATAACAATGAGACATTGTGGCATTACTGTTAAATTATTGCTAAGAGATTTAGAATTCCAAGAAGCTAGAGTCTACTGGGTACTGTGTGAATAATAAGAAAAAAATTGGTCACATTTGGCTTAGGAATAATTTCAGTTAATGATGCAACAAAGTCGATAGGTCATGGGAGTTCCATTATCTTGCATTCAGCTGACCACTTTTAATGAAGAGTAAAGTATTGACATAGGCCTATCAAAAATGCATGACTGACCCTTGTTTGGAGATTTTAGGTTCTAGACATATCAGCTTGGTTTCTTTCTGTTTTCCTTCTTGATCCCAGAGGAATCAAGTCTGTAATTAGAGCTACAAGAGTAAATTTGGCCAGATGGTTTGAAAATCTTTTCAGGATATTTGATTTGATAATGCAATGTGGTCAGGGCTAGATCCCTTTCCAGACCTCTGGGACCCAGTTATTTGTCCTGATTTCTTCCAACCCCCTGATACTCCTGACTGTGACCTCTACTCAGCCATGCCCTGGGACACAGGCTTTATATCCATATGCTTTATATCTCTAGTTGCTTTGTATCTCTAGTTGTGCTTTGTATCTATAGTTGTATCTAACTAAGTAAGACTTCTAGGAATCAAGAGTATGGTCTTGTGACATTGCTTGGTTGTAGAGGGGTCTCTTTTAGTCTTCCTGTCCAAAAGAGCCCAGTATGGATTTCATTGTTTAAACCCTAGTATTGTTATATTTTTTCTAAAAAATTCTCCACAGAATATCTACTCAAACTTCTAATGTGTGGTACTCAGACTTTTTGCTTTTAGCATTTTAAGCTTTCTAATTAACTAAGCTGATATGTGTTCCAACATTGTTCCAGATGGACGGGAAATCTTGAACTTATTCCACCTATCAGTCCTAGGTCAGGTTTTCTTTCCTTCCCATTCTTCTATCACTATCAGTTACTTAGAGCCCTGCCCTTTCTTTCAGGGAGATACAAGTGTCCTAAGCTATTGAAAGGGAGATTATTTTATAAAGGGCAGATAGGATGGGGGTTGAGCAAGTTTTGAAAGCATATAGGCATCATTGCTGCTGGACTCCCCTGCTGTCTGTCATCAGAGAGAAGGGCAACTAAGGCAGCGCTTCAAACCAGATGTTGTCCACTTAGTTCTCTCTCACTAAAATGTCTCTGAGCACTAAAAACATGATACAGCCACTGATTCTGCTCCCAGTTGCTCCCTGTTTCTCACAAGTCCTTGTGATACTCTATGACACAGAGAATTGCCCAGGCAAATTGTTTAGTGTCTAAACTCTGATTCCAGTACTCTAGTCATTTTTCTTCTCTCTATCCTCCACCTTGTGGAGTCTTTACTTAGTTTGTCAATCTGTTTACGTGTGTTGGGGAGCGAACTTGAATCTTCTAAATATTTTCTGCCCTTTTTTGTACTGTGGCTTTGGAACTTGAAAGTCAAGAATTTATTACCTTCTCTCATTGTGAACTACCAGGACTAGGGGTCCAAGTGACTGAATCATTGTGGACAGAATGGAGCTCAATAGTTAACACTTCAAAATGGTAACACCCTCCTCTTTATCTTCTGACCTTAAATAAAAGGGCTAAAAGGGCTACTGTTTAGCATGTAGACTCTGAATTCAGGATGCAGCACAGATGCTGCATATCACTGTCTTTGCACTCATTGTTATGTAAATTGTTTATCTGCCTTTCTCCCACACCAGACTGTTTTTTTTAAATTAAAATTTTTAAAATTTTGGTAAGGTATAATAACATTCATATTATAGTGCTACCATCACCATCACCCTCCACAGAACTCTGAATCTTCCCAAATGGAAGCCCCAGATCCATCAAACAATAACTCCTCTCTCCCAACTCCTTCCCATTCCCACCCATTGGCAACCACCATTCTTTCTATGTCTATGAATTTGACTATTCTTAGTTACTTTTTATAAGTGGGGTCATGCAATATTTGTCCTTTTGTGCCTAGCTTATTTCATTTAGCTTAATGTCTTTAAGGTTCATCCATTTTGTTGTAATGTCAGAGTTTCCTCCTTTTTAAGGCTGATTAGTATTCCACTGTATGTATATACCACATTTTGTTTATCACTTCATCTGTTGATGGACACTTGGGTTGCTTCTACCTTTTGGCTATTGTGAATAAGAACATAGGCATATAAATTTCTGTTCAAGTCCCTGTTCAATTCACTTGGGTATATATCCAGATGTAGAGTTCCTGAACCAAGTGGTAAGTCATTTTTAATTATTTAAGGAAGTGGCCATACTGTTTTCCACAGTGGCTGTACCATTATATATCTCTGCAACAGTACAAAAGGGTTCCAATTTTACCACACCCTTGCCAACACTTGTTACTTTCTTCTTAATCTCTGTAATAATAGCCATGCTAATGGGTATGACAAAATGCTTCTTGATGGCTGGAATAATAGGCTCATCTTCATACTCCCATCTATTCTAGATGATTCTAGTTGATAATCATTATAATAAATTATATGATTTATGGATTTAGGTTAATTCTAAGGAAGAATTTCCTGATAAGCTGTGCTGGCACACTCTCACCTCTTACTTAAGTTCCATTCCTAGGTAGGATGTATGCAATAAGGGAAGATTTTAAGAATTATTTGTTACTTAAAGAAATGATCATGTCGAATTTGTCAATGGTTTCTTTTTTTTTTTTTTAAGATTTCATTTATTTGTCAGAGAGGGAGAGAGAGAGAGATACAGAGCATAAGCAGGGGGAGCAATAGGCAGAGGGAGAAGCAGACTGCCCACTGACCGGGGAGCCTAATGTGGGTGGGACTCAATCCCAGGATCCTGGGATCATGCCCTGAGCCAAAGGCGGATGCTTAACTGACTGAGCCACAGAGCGTTCCATCAGTGGTGTCTTTTACCTGTGGGTGGACCTTTGTTTTGGGAAGAATCACTTGAATGTTTTATGTACGTATTTTATGGAATGTGAAATCATTAGCTACTTTTTGTGCTGGGAACAAATATCATCCTTTCTTTTTTTTTTTTTTTTTTTTTTAAAGATTTTATTTATTTATTTGACACAGAGAGAGAGAGATCACAAGTAGGCAGAGAGGCAGGCAGAGAGACAAGGAGAGGAGGAAGCAAGCTCCCTGCTGAGCAGAGAGCCCGATGCGGGCCTCGATCCCAGGACGCTGAGATCATGACCTGAGCCGAAAGCAGAGGCTTTAACCCACTGAGCCACCCAGGCGCCCAATATCATCCTTTCTTAAATTACTTAATATGCCAAGCTTAAAATAAATTGAAGGAAATTCAGGAAGAGTAAATTTACATACGAGTCAAGAGGACCAGGAGCAAAGATATGGAGACATTAGATTGCCTTTTCTTGAAGTTCAACATTATTAGAACCCATGGATTTAGGGACCCTAACTAAGAGCAAATGCCAAGAATTAGACACCAGGCTTCCTAAGAGGTCTGGAACACAATTCCAGGGCCTTATGTTGTCCTGGGAGAAGGCTCAAACCCTGGCTCTATAGATACCTCTTGAGAATAGGCATATGTGAGAGGGAGAGAGAGAGAGAGAGAGAGAGAGAGAGAGAGAGAGAGTTTGTGTGTGTGTATACTGAAAAAAAAATCTATGTTACTAAAGAGCTGTAACATTGGATACCCAGACTGGATGCAGAGGCATACTCTGAGAACAAGTTTTTCCAGTAAGAACAGAGAGTGGAATCTTTTATCTTCATTGAGTTGGGATTCACATAGGCTCTGGGACCCTAGATTTGGTGGCAATGAATGTCCTAGTCATTATCAATTTGGGCAGCAAACCAGGACTATGTTGGGTTTCTGCTATTCTTTACCAGGGATCAGGCAAGGCTTAGATCACCACTGAACTCCCAGCAGGGAATAAGGATTGTGACAGGCTGTTGTACTGCTTATTCCCAGCAGCATCACCAGGTGCCAGAACTCTACATGAGGATAGAGGCAGCAGGGTACAAGGGATAAGGAAGGACAAAGTCTCTAAATCTAGATAGGTTGTGTGTAACTCCTGGCTCTGGACTTCAGTGTCTTCATAAGCAAAATGGGTGTGATAATAGATCTTTCTCATAGGTTTGTTGTGAAGATTAAATACAGAAATACTGTGAAAGATTCATAATGGTAACTATTATAAAGCAGTTCTCAGTAATGTTAGGTAGGAGAAGCAAAGAACAGAAAACTATAGAGAAATCACTAAATTTTCCATTTTTTTCCCGTAAGTATCTAGAATCACATGTGAGACTGAGTGGTTCATTATGGGATTCAAGATTGTGGGGGAGGAAAAGATTATATAGACTTTTATTCAAATGTTAAAAGCATGAATGTCATTTTTTACCCTAATTTGGTGATGTTGAACATAGTTCTTTTCATGTTTGCATGTAGGTGTCCTTATCAGTTTATCCAAAGTACATCTCAAATTATCTTGTTAGCTGATATTTCTTATCGAGTGATAATCATTCTCCAACCACCTAGGCTAAAAAGTGGATCCTGCTCTGAATCCTTTTTTTCCCCCTTGGTGTCCATGTTCAGTCATTCACCAAATACTCAATTTTTCCTTCATGAACATCCTTGAATCTGTCCTTTCCTCTCTATTCTCACCTTTATTTGTCCAACTAATCCAGACAAATTCCCAATAAGCTGCACATACTAAAGTGCCACAGGACAGAAATAGATTTTATGAGCTTGTACTGAGTTGGGAGCAAACAGGGCTGTTCCCTGGCAAAACTTGAAGTAGGTAAAGTTTAGCTTTGGCACCTTGCATTTGCCAGCTTTTCTCTAAAGATGAAAAAAGCTGACATGGTTTCTGGCCAGGACTGCACATTAGCAAGGAAATTCTCTATAAGTTCAATACTTGCTAATGACATCCCACTCAGCTGCAGAAGGAAGGTAATCATCTGAGTTTGGTCTATAAGCTTTCCTACATGTAAGACCATTTGCTCCATGAAGATAGGGTATGCTATCTTTTTACTGCTGTAGTCTAACCACATTATAGGATAACCAGATAGAATTATAAGAAAGACAAAAATATCAAGACTGTCAGTGTCTTTAGAAGGATAAAAATTTGACTTGGCTGAGGCAAGTGTGGTTTCAATCCTTAGGAAAAACATTCAGTAAGAAGCTTCCCTACATCACTCTCACTCTGCTTCTGTGTCCTCATCTCTTCATGCTCAGGCCTGGAACTTTTGATTTGTTCATTGTGATTTTTAAAATTCTGGAAAGAATTAAACTTATATCCCTCTCCAGCTTCTGATTCTATGTATGTTGATATTTCCCTTATCTATGAATATAACAGGTGAGAATATCTAAAAATTTATCCTATAAAATGTATTTATGAAATGTGAATGTAAAAAAATGTTCAATATGCTTTTTAAAATTTCACCCTTTCACTCTACATTTTCTCACATACATCTCTAATTGAGAACAATGTCTTTAAAGCAATAGGCATTTTAGGCTAAGTATGTGTCCTCACGAACCAGATAGGTCTGAATATTAATCTCAACTCCACCATTTGCTAACTCCAGAGTTCCCTCAGCATGTTATCTACCTCTCTGCCTCTTAGTCTCCTTCCCTACTTTACTAGTTTTTTTTAGTTTTTGTTTTTAAATAAATAACATGTAAAATGCTTACCTCAATGGCTGACCCATAGAGAGCACCCAAGAGAGAAAGTTCAATTTTTTAGCTAAAAGAGATCATAAGCCTCCTCTTTTTCAGATCAGGAACAGGAGGTTTGGGACTAGAATCCAAGTTCTATGACCCATTATAAGCTAGTTGGTATCCATTAGAGAGCATGGGTTTTGGAACCTGATGGATCTGACTTACTCTGGATTTTTTCAATTACTTTATAAACTTTATTTAACTTTTCTTAGTCTTAGTTTTTTTCATCCATAAATCAGGGAATATCTGCTTCTGATATATATAAAACACTGAGACAGTTCTTGGCACAATGTGAACATACAAAATGTCTTTGTTTCCCCTAAGGAAATGCCAAGGATGGGGTAGTAGTCATCATCAGCTCCAGACACAGGCAATGGAGGGAGAGAAAGGAGCATTATCTGTAGAGAATTTAGAAATAGGAATAAAACTGACTGAAAATTGTCTTATTTTTATTATCACCATGCACAGTAACAGTAAAAAATGTCATAAAGTCAGTAATAAATATTCCTTTCTGACTAAGTCTCTTTTTTATTATTATGTTCAGTTAGCCACTGTTTAGTACATCATTAGTTTTTGATGTAGTGTTTGATGATTCATTAGTTACATATAACACCCAGTGCTCATCACAACACTTGCCCTCTTAATACCCATCACCCTGTTATCCCCTCCCCCACCCCTGTCCCCTCTGAAACCCTCAGTTTGTTTCCCAGTGTCCATAGTCTCTCATGGTTTGTCTCCCTCTCTGATTATCCCCCTTTGGATTTCCCTTCCTTCCCCTAACGTCCTCCATGTTATTGCTTATGTTCCACATATGAATGAAACCATATAATTGTCTTTCTCTGCTTGACTTAACTTCACTTAGCATAATCTCCTCCAGTCCTATCCATGTTGAGGCAAAAGCTGGGTATTCATCCTTTCTGATGGCTAAGTAATAGTCCATTGTATATAAGGACCACATCTTCTTTATCCATTCATCTGTTGAAGGGCATCTTGGCTCCTTCCACAGATAAGCTATTGTGGACATTGCTGCTATGAACATTGTGGTGCATGTGGCCCTTTTTTTCACTGTGTATCTTTGGAGTAAATACCTAGTAGTGCAATTGCTGGGTCATAGGGTAGCTCTATTCTTAACATCTTGAGGAACCCCCATACTGTTTTCCAGTGTGGCTGTACCAGCCTGCATTCCCACCAACACTGTAAGAGGCTCCCCCTTTCTCCACATCTTCACCAACATTTGCTGTTTCCTGTTTTGTCAATTTTTGCCATTCTAACTGTTGTAAGGTTGTATCTCATTGTGGTTTTGATTTGTATTTCCCTGATGGCTAGTGATGTTGAGCATTTTTTCACGTGTCTCTTGGCCATTTGTATGTCTTCTTTGGAGAAGTGTCTGTTCATGTCTTCTGCCCATTTTTTGACTGGGTTATTTGTTTTTTGAGGGTTGAGTTTGAAAAGTTCTTTATAGATCATGGATATCAGCCCTTTATCTGTAATGCCATTTGCAAATATTTTCTTCCTGAAAAAGTCTTTTGTTGGCTTAAGTTCTAAGTAATTGTTGAGAATACTGTTGAGATTAATTGTGGGGGCAGGGGCTTCAAACTGGCATATTTTTATCACTTTTCCTTAGAAAAAATTGTATTCTACATTGAAGTTAATCCTGAGAAGAGTTGGTCTTTGACACATACAGATGATGTCACAGTTGTTCATTTTGAGAGTGATTTTGTAGTGGAGTAGCCTTTGCGTTTTTCTCTGTACTCAAATCAACCCATGTCTTCGGGCTGGTGATACTCACAATTTATCAGCTACACCCATATTTCTCTAAATTCAAGCTTAGTTTCCAAATGAATCTCTTTTATCTAAGCATGAATGTGCCAATATGGCACTCTCCTAATGTCAATTCTACTGCAGTCAGAAGCTAAAAGAAGATGCAGACCTTGAGTCTTTCTACTCTGGCAGGGGAATGGTCAGAGGGAATTTGATTAATCTGATATTGCCAGTGCAAAAATTCTGCCATGGAAACATGAGCACTAAAGTGTGTTTTTGGAAATAACAGGGGAATGGAGGAGAGTCTGATCTCATGAGATTGTGTTTTAAAGCAAGTGACTGAAAACATCAAGTGTGATAAAATATTTGGAATGTGGTGACCATCTAGTGTTTATATTAGAAACAGAGGCTGGTAAATAAAATTTAAAATAAAAAAAATGAAAAAAGAAGCAGAGGCTGAGACTTGCCCTCAAAGTGATGGCTCAAAGGAAAGCCAAGCAAGTTAATAGGGACTGGCTGGGATACACTCAATGAATCAAGAAAAACATTAAAAGTATGTTTGGATAGAAATACTAAGTCCTGTGAAGGGAGAACTGATATGAACTTGGATAAGCACAAAGGAAAAATAGAAAAAAGAAAACCCAAACATATTAATTAATTAAAAGAAAAATAGAAAAAAAATAAAAAATAGAAGAGTGAGCTGGTAGTGTTTAACTATTAGCCATTCCCAATGCCTTCCCCCCACATCCCCCTTTTTATGCTCACCAGCAGCTAGTCGGCAAAAGCAATAATCACATAACCCAGTTCTGAGCAATGAGAAACGAAGAGAATTCTGTTGGGAATTCTGCAGAAGATAATCCCTTCTGATAAAAAGAGAGGGAAGAAAGCTCTATTTCCCTCTATCTTTATCCATCTTTATCTTTTCTTCAGAGGATGGTGTTCTAGAATTGCATGATGCTTCGAACTTTAACAGTCATGCTACAACAGTAAGAGACAGAGCTGTAGCACAAGGATAGCAGAGTAAAAAACTAAAAAGACCTGGATCCTTCTTGGCATATTCAAACCACAAACCAATCTTGCGATCACCTGTATAGAAACTTCTTTTTTATAATTTTAGATAAATAATATTTTTATTTTCTTTTATTAGTGATACAAAAACACTGTTCTTACTAATATATTAAGATGTTATTAATGCATAATATTTTAAGAAATAAAAATTAAGCATGCAACATTTTAAAAAGTTCTTTTTAAAACATTTTATGATATAAAATATTAATGATCTGGTTGTAAGGTCAGATTATTTTAGTATTTTGTTGTAATGACTATTCTATTTGAAAAAAGATAACAGGGAAGAAATGTATGTTTCACTCTAGTTACTAAATCATGACATTCCTTTTTCAATTATATCTACTAGTAGTGTGAACTTTTTCTTTTTTTATCTGATCCTCTTTGATGAAATAAAGGTCTTTACATTCTGTAGTGGTGGTCAGGAAATCTGTTACTTGCAGCCAAAAGCATTAAACTAATAAAGAGTGTGATATGAAATTAAAGCAGAAAATTGATTAAGCAGCATTATTTAGACAGTATTTCAAATAATACTGCTCATTTTCTCTACACTTTAGGCAATAGAAAGAACAAAAGAAAATGTACCTTTTATTTCTAGTTCACACTGGGAGACAGGAAGAAAGTGATTTAGGATCTTCCTATTCACCAAATAAAGAGCCAATTTATTCTGATTTATTAATGTCCACTAGAGATTAAGAATAGCTATGCCATATATGTCTGAGGGAAATCGAAGCCATTGCCTGAGAACACAGTTTGTCAGCATGCTTCCATCTGACATGGGGCCTTACACTACGCAGTTCTTAAAATTAAGCAAATGGCTTCAGGGCAGGTACTGGATAATAGAAATCAGGCATGGACAAATAAAAATACAAATAAGCATAAAAGTAGTAATAAAATATTAAGAAATTAAACCCAACAGTGTATGAAGGGAATAACATGAAAGAATAGAAATAAAATATTAGTAAAATTCTAGATGCAATTACTTAAACAGTTAAAAGGAGGAAAATTATATGATTATCTCAAAGGATCTCCAAATTGCCTATTATTTCCAGTTTCTGTCCTAAAGAAGTTTACCAAGCAAAAGGAGTACAGAATTCTTCTATATTTTTACAGTGTTTTCCCAAACATTTACATCTTGCCAACTTCTGAATCAATAGGATTTTATTAAGTAAATGTTCCTTTTTTTCCAAAGCAACTAATTCATTTTTCATCAGTGTTTTCTAATGTTGATAAAATTGCACACTTATAATAACAAAAACAGAGATCAACCATATTTCATAACAGTGCAACTTCATCTTTGTAAATATAAAACTCAACTGGTTGGAAAATGATGTTGTTAGGGCTACCAAAGGGTAGCTTCCTAGCTGCAAATAATCAGCTTTTTGTTAGTCAGTTTGGTGAACAGAGAAAATAGAAAGCTTTAGTTAATTTGGTTAATTTATATCTGTGCTGTCTGATACTAAAGCCACTAACTACACTTGGCCATTAAGTGCTTGAAATGAGATTAGTGTAACAGAACTGAATTTTTAAATTTAATATAAAGTTAAATTTAAAAACTAATAGTTCAATCACTAAAAAACTTTTAAGTATATTTAGAGCAATTTGGATATGCAAATCTACTTTTACAACTATGTATTTGTCAAATTTAAATATAAATCAAATATTTCTAACAAAAATTTAGCATCTGGACTAAGATGTGCAGCAAGTGTAAAATATGTACTAGATTTTGAAGACTTAGTACGATAAAAAGAATGTAAAGTTTCTCATTAATAACTTTTTATCTTGGTTACATGCTGAAATTATATTTTGGGCATAATGGATTAAATAAAATATATGCTGAAAATTAATTTTATCTTTTCCTCTTTCTCTTTTATGGTTACTAGAAAATTTAAGTTATATATTTGGATTACATTATATTTTATTGGACATCACTGATCCAGAAGTTTCACTAGGAAATTTTCTACTATATCTATTAAAATGTATAATGGACGTTTCTTATGACTAAAGAAATGTATCCTACAGAAACATTTACATATGTACCTTTACAAATTCAATATTTTACTAATGTGACTGCAAATGATAAGAAACATTTTACTAATGTGACAGCAAATGATAAAAAACATTTTCAGTGGTCTTCCAATAAGGGTAAAAAACTTGTTTCAAACATACATATCGAATGCTAAACATCAATTAAAGAAAATACAATACATATATACCAGAGAGATAGAAAGATGGCCATAATACTGCAAAAAAAATAATATAATGGAACAATAAATATGTATATAATGAAATCCCACTACTACTAAATAATTAAAACCCTGTAAAAAAGTATGTACATTTTCACTATTTTCTATAGTCTTCAATATTTTTGCAGTTTTCAAAAAGCATGTATTATAATTTAAAAATAAGGCTAGTGACATGGAACAGTGTTTCTACATGTTGATCTATATAATTCTGTTCTAGAATAAAAACAGGTATAAAAATAATTTTTGAAACTGCTGATTTGTAGAATCACCCACTAGGCAAAGTCTGGATGACTTAATTTTAGGTATAGAAAAGATTAGAAATTCATTAGGTCCTGCCAATGTAAAAGTCATGGAATTTGGAGATAGTGGGAGAATGCAGCACTGCTGATTGCCTCATATCAGATAATGGAAAGTCAATAGATAGTACCTAAAAGGTTGTGATTTAAAAACTGTGTATGTCCAAAAGTTTACTCTAAGGAATTAAATGTAATATCACAATAAAATCATTTGAGGATTGGTAAGCTAAATTTTCACCCTTCATGAAGTGATAAATTGTATGTCAGTGAAGTAATAGTTATTGATTTAACATCCGTTCAGCCTTTGTTGACTGGAATAAATATATAATAAACCAGTAAAATTAATAAACAAAATAATTCTGATCCAGATAAATGCTATAAAGGATAAGTGTCATAACGTAAATAAAGAGGGTGACATGATAGAAAGCAATTAATGTGGCTGTTTTATCACTAAGGATTATATTTATCTTTGATGACCAGAAAACTTAATTAATAGTGGCTTAAACAATAAAGAAGTTATTTTTCTCATGAAATATGAAGTGTAGGTTTTCAGTATATGATTGATATGATGCCAGGATCTGATGCCATTAAGGAACAAGTTTCTTCCTTTCTCCCTGTTTTGCCATTCTTAGCAGGAATTTGCTGCACAGCTAGCTTTCTGTCTGCATTCCAGGGAAGAAGGATGAAACAGAAGAGACCACAGACTAGTTTAAGCTAATGTCTCATTGGCCAAAACTGTGTGGTAGGGTCTCCTCTAGCTACAAGGAGGCTGAGAAATGAAGTCTTTATCTTCCCAATACCTACATGAGAAAGCAAGAGGAACAGAGTTTGGATGTGTTTGGCAAGAATTGCTTCTTTAAACTAAGACCTCAAGGATGAGAACTAAGACACACAAAAACCAGGAGGGAAGCATTCCGGGAAAATCCCTGTTGGTGCCTCAAAGACAGAGTGGAGGCCAGTGCAACTGAAGTATAGGATGCAAATAGGAGTTGTAAGAAATGAGGTTAGACAGACAGACCATAATCAGATCATGCAGGACCTATAGATACTAATTAGGCATTTTGATTTTATTCAAAGTATAGTAGAAGGGTTTTAAAAGGAAGAGTAATAGAATCTGACTTCACAATTTAAAGACTTATCTGGCTGCTATACAATTTACCCTTGAACAACATGGGTTTGAACTGTGTGAGTCTATTTATATGCAGATTTTTTCAATAGATATAGTACTGTATTTTCTCTTCCTTGTGATTTTCTTAATATTTTCTTTTCTCTATATTACTTCATTTTAAGAATATAGTACATAATATGTATAACATACAAAATATGTGTTAATTTATCATCTATGTTCTTGATAAGGCTTCCAGTCAACAGTAATCTATTAGTAAGTAAGTTTTTTGGGGAGTCAAAAGTTATATGAGGAAGAAAAAAGTTATATGTAAGTTATATTTTAGACTGTGTAGGGGATTGATGCCCCTAATGCCTGTATTGTTCAAGGGTGAACTATATAGGAATTGGTTTGAAATGGGGTAAGGGTTAAAACAAGGAGACCAGTTAATACCTGGTTTAGCAATTCAGTTAGGAAACATTGGTGGCTTGGAGTAAGAGGAGCAGAGACGTTGTATACAAATGGAAAGATTCAAGATATATTTTGGACAGAGAGCATTTTTTGACTTGCTGATTGATTAAATAGAGAGGAAAGAGTAAAACGAAAAATCAGGATGACTCCTAGGTTTTTAATATGAGCACTCAAGTAGATCATGGTGCCATTTACAGAAATGGGAAAGACTATGATATGACTTAGTTTGGGGCAGGAAATAGAGTGGAATCTAGAATTCTATTTTAGAAGAGTGAAGAGATTTTTGGGCTTATTATGCATGCAAGGGTACAGCTGGTTCTATGAGACCAGAACTCAGTCAAGAAGTCATGATTAGAGTTAAAATTTTGGGAGTCATCAACATGAGGACAGTTTTCCAAGCCATAGATTAAGCATATCATTTAGAATTGTGGTGATAACCACCAGAAGATTAAAAGCAGAATTAGTTAAAAGTTATTTTTCTCCAGGGAAAGAGATTGGCGTTTGTGGGATTGGGTGGGAGACTTTAACTTTTCATTTGGTACTATGCAATTTTTTAAAGTGTGTATTTTAATATCATATATGTGTGTATATGTGTGTGTATATATATTTCATATGTATATATATATTTCATATACATATATATATATATATGAAAACAGAATGTGAACAAGTAGCAAAAGAATAAAATAGGATACAAAAACCAGTTAAAACTGTATGCTTTGGTATATCCATTTTGCAATTTTAAAACACTGATCTAATTATTCATGATGATGGGTGGAAGCCAGTTATTTCATAAGGACAAACTAGAATATTTGACTTTAACAAAAGCTAAAGAAAACTCATGGGTATTTTAGTGTTCAGTAGCCTACAATTAGCAATTTGGTTTCTTTCAGGGTCTGGGTTAATTTTGGAAACACTTTGGCTACATCTTTCTGAATAAAGAATTTTGGTTTAGTTTTTAGATGATCTCAGGGACACAAAGTGTTTAATGAGTTCCTTTGAGCCCAGGGTCCACTCTGTTCTTCAGACTATCTCAGTTCATTCTTCTGACATGCCCTTCCTTTACTTTCTTAGAGTGACTCCTGAACCCACTGAAACTTCTAAGTAAATAGATGAGGACTTAGGGGAAAAAAAGAAAATGGACATCTGAAGGAACATGCCAATTCATAAATATGGAATTTGCTGATTTTATTATTGAACAAAGAAGATAGTCTGAATGCATGCAGGTAGCCAGCGTGTGGCCTCAAAGCTGTAGTGTATTTTCAGCTCTATTATATGGAAGTAAAGCTATAATGATTATACATCATCCTACTTTCAGGAATAGCAAATATTCAATTTGCATCAATAGTTACATTGAACTTACCTGATAGCCTATATAATTCTTTATCAAATTTACTCTTACATTGTTTTTTCATAATTCTTTATCAGATTTATTCTCACATCCTGTTTCTCATAATTCTTTCTCAGAACCTTCTACAGTTGTCCCTGACGGTGTGTCTTACATGTATGATTAGTCACATGCTTCAGCATATCTCAGTGAAGTTAGATTGTTCTATTTACCTACACAAAGGAAGAGCATGGGGTATGTTAGGGAAGGGGACATTAGGGAATAAAACCACACAGTGTTCTGACATTCTCCAGGATGTTTTGGGTCATAGGTATAAGATAGCTAAAATGTGAGAGGTATGGGAATGTGTGGATGACAGAGGAGAGAGAAGCTCAGATTACTTGAATATTCTAGTTTTAGGTTTCTCACTTCCGTAAGCAAGTGAGAAAGACTTATAATTTTGCAAGTAGTAATTAACAAATACTGGATTTTTTAAAAAATGAAGTATAAATGTTAATTTCTATGATGATATCCAAGTAACTGCCAGTATTAAGTACAAATACAATAAAATTCAATCTTTTTATCTCTACATTTAATGCACTCCATTGTCTGAATTTGAATCATCTCCCTGGCTTTATCCTCCTATAATAGTGATTGCGGTGAGAAGACAGAGTGCACCCACCATCTAGGACCATGTAGTGGGGTCACTAAAGGAACTTTTCAGACTCCAGACATCATCCTAGAAATTGTTGAACTAGGACTGAGTTTCATAGTTCATAGGCAGTGTATGTAGTATATAGATATAGGGTACCCTTCAAATGTTTTAAACTAAAGAACCCAAGGAAAAGATTGATACCAATTTTTATAGGGGAATCTGTTGGTTTGTTTGTTTTTGTTGTTTTGTTTTGTTTTTGCCTGTTTAGTATCTCTGTTACTTTTGGGGAATACTATCTTCCAATTCCTGTGCATCCCTTACCTATGATAATCACAGGGTGGGGGGTACATGATAAAGTCTGAAGAAGTTAATAATACCTTTCTGTTTCCTTTGGCTACTGTAGTTAGTTCATCTGATACATGATCTCTACTAAGCCAATCATTCTTCTTCCCTGAATTGACATTTAGGTGCTGTGCGAAAGAAGTTCTTTTTTTTCATAAACTTTTTTTTTTAAGATTTATTTATTTATTAATTGAGAGTGTGAGAGAGAGAGAGAGAGAGAGAGAGAGATCACAAGTAGGCAAAAAGGCAGGCAGAGAGAGAGGGGGAAGCAGGCTCCCTGCTGAGCAGACAGCCTGATGTGGGGTTCGATCCCAGGACCCTGAGATCATGACCTGAGCCGAAGGCAGCAGCTTAACCCACTGAGCCATCCAGGCGCCCCTTTCATAAGCTTTTTAAGAGAAACAGGTATGAATATGGTAATGTAAATGGCCATTTTTCCCACCCTACACAGACAGCCAATTTACAGATTGAAATCAGACCAGAAAGAGGAAAAAAGCAGAGAAACAGAGAATGATAGATAGGCCTAAAATAATAGTATCAGCCCTAAAATAATAATAATTACAATAATAATAAAGTCCTAATCCTGTCTGAAGCAAGTTCACTCTTGAGTGAATTAAAAGAATTCCTCAGTCCCCCATTTTCGTTGGATATGTGTCTCTTGGAATAAAAAGAATTGTAAAAAATGCTGCTGTGCTACACATACAAACCCTGCTTTCAACCGGATTTGCATGTACATGCAGTTTTGCTCTGAATTTTGGCTTAGGTTGTAACTTTAAGGGTTCCTCAAATTTATTGGACAACTGCATAATCTATTTATCTAAATTGTATTAATTGTTTTTGTCCCCGGTATAGTCTTTCTCCCTCAGCCTTCCCTGATGATCTAAATAGTCTTACTCTGAACCCTTGGCATATATTTTCTGTGCCCCTAAGTAGAAATTGGATGAAATATTGCTCTATCATACTTCTTGAATTACAGTTTTGTATTGTTATTTAATTGGTGTGTGTGTCTCCACAATTCCATTTATAAACTCATTGTAGAAAGAAGATATATACTATACTTCTCTATCTCTTTCTCAAAGGTCAAATGATAGTTACATCATAAGAACTTGATTAATATTTGTTGTCTGTGTGGCAAAATGAACTAGAAACACATTAAGCATCTTTTTTGTGTGTGTCTTTGGCCCTCTGTGTGTCTTCTTTGGAGAAATGTTTGTTCCAGTCTTCTGCCCATTTTAATTGGATTATCGTGTGTGTGTGTGTGTGTGTGTGTGTGTGTGTGTGTGTGTGTGTTGAATTGTATATGTTCTTTTTTTTTTAATTAATTTATTTGTTTGTCAGAGAGAGAGAGAGCGAGAACACAAGCAGGCAGAGTGGCAGGCAGAGGCAGAGGGAGAAGCAGGCTCCCCGCCTGCTGAGCAAGGAGCCAGATGCGGGACTCAATCTTAGGACCCTGAGATCATGACCTGAGTCCAAGGCAGCTGCCCAACCAACTGAGCCACCCAGGCATCCCAAGTTGTGTAAGTTCTTTTTATATATTGGATACTAACCCTTTATCAGATATGTCATTTGCAAATATTTTCTCCCATTCAGTAGATTGTCTTTTAGTTTTATTAATGGTTTCCTGTGCTATGCAGAAGCTTTTAATTTTGATGTAGTCTCAATGGTTTATGTTTGCTTTTGTTTTCCTTAGAAGATATATCTAGAAATGCTGCTAGGGATAAACCCTCTCTTCTAGGATTTTTATGGTTTCAGGTCTCATATTTAGGTCTTTAATCCATTTTGAGTTTATTTTTGTGTATGGTATAAGAAAGTGGTCTGGTTTCATTCTTTTACATGTAGCTGTACAGTTTTCACAATAGCATTTGTTGAAGAGACTGTGTTTCCCATTGCATATTCTTGCCTCCTTTTTCAAAGATTAATTGACCATACAATTGTGGGTTTATTTCTGGGCTCTCTATTCTATTGATCAATGTGTCTATTTTGGTGCCACTACCATATTGTTTTGATTACTACAGCTTTGCTGTATAACTTGAAATCTGGGATTGTGATACTTCCAGGTTTGTTCTTCTTTCTCAAGATTGCTTTGGCTAGTTGAGGTTTTTGTGGTTCCTTTCAAATTTTGGGATTGTTCGTTCTAGTTCTATGAAAAATGTTGTTGGAATTTTGATAAGGATTACATTGAATCTGTGGATTTCTTTGGGTAGTATAGATATTTTAATGATTTTTTTCTCCCAATCCATGAGCATAGAATATCTTTCCATCTGTTTGTGTCATCTTCAATTTCTTTCATCAGTGTTTATAGTTTTCAGTGTACAGAACTTTCACCTCATTGATTAGGTTTACTCCTAGGTATTTTATTATTTTTGGTGTATTTGTAAATGGGACTGTTTTCTTAATTTTTCTTTCTGCCACTTCATTATTAGTGTATAGAAATGCAATAGATTTCTATATATTTATTTTGTATCTTGCAACCTCACTGAATTCATTCATCTGTTCTAGTGGGGTTTTTTTTAGTGAAGTCTTTAGGGTTTTCAATATATAGTAACCTATTATCTGTAAATAGTGAAGGTTTTACTTTTTCCTTTCCAGTTTGGGTGGCTTTTATTTATTTTCCTTGTCTGATTACTGTGGCTATGACTTATCCTACTATGTTGAATAAAAATGGTGAGAATGGACATCCTTGTCTTATTTCTGACTTTGAGGAAAAGGCTCTGTTTTTTCCTTTTGAGTGTGATGTTAGCTCTGGGTTTATGATGTTAAGTATTCAACACAGTACTTTATTTTGTTAGGGTAGGTGTTTTCTAAACATTCTTTGCTGAGAGTTTTTATCATGAATGGATGTTGTATTTTGTCAAATACATTTTCTGCATCTATTGAAATGATCATATGGTTTTCATCCTTCCTCTTGTTGATGTGATGTATCATTTTGATTGATTTGCAAATATTTAACCACCCTTATATCTGAAAAATAAATTCCAGTTGATCATGGTGAATGAGTTTTTTAGTGTACTGTTGGATTTGATTTGCTAGCATTTTGTTGAGGATTTTTGTACCCATATTTATCAGAGATAGTGGCCTGTAGTTATCTTTTTTTGTAGTGTCTTTATTTGGTTTTAGTGTCAGGTTAATGCTAGCTTCATAGAATGAGTTTATAAGCTTTCCTCCCATTCCTATTTTTTAGACTAGTTTGAGAAGAGTAGGTATTAACTCCTCTTTAAATGTTTGGTAGGATTCACCCATGAGGCCATTCTGTCCTGGACTTTTGTTTGTTGGCAGCTTTTTGATTACTGATTTAATTTCACTGCAGGTAATCAGTCTGTTCAAGTTGTCTATTTCTTCCTGCTTCAGTTTTGGGAGATTGTATGTTTCTAGGAATTTATCCATTTTTTTCCAGGTTGCCTAATTTGTTGGCATAATGTTTTTCATAATATTCTCTTATAATACTTTGTATTTCTGTGGTGTCAGTTGTTATTTCTCTGCTTTCATTTGTGATTTTGTTTGAATCCCCCCCCCCCGAATCTGGCTAGAGGTTTATCAATTTTGTTGATATTTTCAAAGAACCCACTCCTGGTCTTGCTGATCTATTCTATTTTTTTCTCAGTTTTTATTTAATTTATTTCTATTCTTATCTATTATTTCCTTCCTTCTATTGGCTGCATGTTTTGTTGTCCTTTTTCTAGACCTTTAGGTGTAAGACTAGTTTGTTTATTTGAGATTTCCTTGCTTCTCAAGGTAGGCTTATATTGCTATAAACTTCCCTCTCAGAACAGCTTTTGCTGCATCCCAAAGATTTTGGACCATTATGTTTTCATTTCATTTGTCTCCATTTGTCCTCTTTGATTTCTTGGTGGACCCATTCATTGTTTAGTAGCATGTTATTTATCCTCTTGTATTTATGTTCTTTCCAGATTTTTTTTTATAGTTGATTTCTATTTTCATAGCATTGTGGTCAGTGAAGATGCATGGTATTAGTTTAATCTTTTTGAATGTGTTGAGACTTGTTCTGTGGCCTAATATATGATCTATTCAGGAGAATGTTCCATGTGCACTTGAAAAGATTGTGATATTTTAGGATGGAATGTTCTGAATATACCCAGATGCATCCAGTCCAATGTGTCATTCAGAGTCTCTGTTTCCTCGTTGCTTTTGTTTGGGCGATCTGTTTAACTATGTGTATGGGGTGTTAAAGTCCTCTATTATTATTGTAATATTATTGATTACTTTCTTTATGTTTGTTATTAGATGCTTTATGTATTTGGGTACTCCCATGTTGCATGCATAAGTATTTATAGTTATATCTTTTTGTTAGAGTGTTCCCTTTATGACTATATAGTGTCCTTCTTTGTCTCTTGTTACGGTCTTTGTATGAAAGTCTGTTTTGTCTGGTACCAGTATTGGTACCCCACCTTTCCTTTCTTTTCACTTCTTTTGCATGAGAAATGGTTTTCCATCCCTTCATTTTTAATCTGCATGTGTTTTTAGGTCTGATATTAGTCTCTTGCAGGCAGCATATTGATGAGTCTTGTTTTTTTATCCATTCCATCACCTTGTGTCATTTGATTAGCATGATTAGTCTAACTAAATTCAAAGTAATGATTTTTTAACATTCAAAGTAATTATTGATAGGTATATACTTCTTGCCATTTCATTACTTGTTTCATGGGTGTTTTTGTAGTTCTTCTCTATTCCTCCCTTCTCTTGCCCTCTTCTCTCATGGTTTGCTGGCTTTTGTTAGTAATTTATTTGGATTCCTTTCTTTTTATTTTTTGCATATCTATTACCAGTTTTTATTTGTGGTTACCATTAGGTTTATATATAACATCTTATGCATGTAACAGTCTATATTAAGTTGATGGTCACTTAAGTTTGAACCTATTCATTTTTTTTAAAGATTTTATTTATTTATTTGTCAGAGAGAGAGAGAGCACAAGCAGGGGAAGTGGCAGGCAGAGGAAGAAACAGGCTCCCCACTGAGCAAGGAGCCCAATGAGAGACTCAATCCCAGGACCCTAGGATCATGACCTGAGCCAAAGGCCTACAGTTAACTGACAGAGCCAACCACATGTCCCAAGTTTGAACCAATTTCTAAAAAGCACTAAATTTCTGTTCCTTCTCCCCCCCCCCCAGTTTTGGTATGTGTTGTCATACTTCACATCATTTTATTTTGTGAATCTCTTGACTGGTTTTTATAGATGTAATTAACTTTATTGCTTTTGTGCTTCCTACTTTTCATACTCCTGCATATGGTCTTTCCTTTCCACTCAAAGAATCTCCTTTAACATTTCTTGCAAGGCTGGTTTAGTGGTGATGAATTCCTCTAACTTTTGTTTGTCTGAGGAACTCTTTATCTCTCTTCCCTTTCTGAATGATAGCCTTGCTGGATAGATTACTCTTTTTTTTTTTTAAAGATTTTATTTATTTATTTGACACACAGAGAGAGATTACAAGTAGGCAGAGAGGCAGGCAGAGAGACAGGGAGAGGAGGAAGCAGGCTCCCCGCTGAGCAGAGAGCCCGATGCGGGCCTCGATCCCAGGATGCTGAGATCATGACCTGAGCCGAAAGCAGAGGCTTTAACCCACTGAGCCACCCAGGCGCCCTGGATAGAGTACTCTTGGCTGCAGATTTTTTTTTTTTCCTTTCAGCACTTTAAATATATCATGCCACTTTCTTCTGGCCTGCTAAGTTTCTGTTGAAAAATCAACTGAGAGCCTTATGGAGTTTGCCTTGTATAGAAGCCTTTTTTTTTTTCTCTTGCTGCTTTTAAAAATCTTCTCTTTATCCCTCCTTTTTGCCATTTTAATTACTATTTGTCTCGGTGTGAACCTCCTTAGGTTGATTTTGTTGAGGACTCTCTGTGTCTCCTGGATCTGGCTTTCTTTCTTTACCCAGATTTGGGAAGTTTTCAGCTATTATTTTTTCAAATAAATTTTTTGCTTCCTTTTCTCTCTCTTTTCCTTCTGGGATTTTATAATGCAAATATTATTATGCTTGATGGTAGTCCTGAGTCCCCTTACTCTATTTTCATTTTTCATTCTTTTTTATTTCTCCTGTTCAGCTTATTGCTTTCCATTACTCTGTTCTCCAGGTTGACCTTTTATTCTGCTGCTTCTGGTCTATTATTTATTACCTCTAGTATATTCTTAATTTCATTTATTGTTTTCTTCATCTCTGATTGGTTCTTTTTAATATTTTCTATCTCTTTGTTGAGGGTCTCCTGAGGTCCTTCACTCTTCTCAAGTTCAGTGAGCATCTTTATGACCATTACTTTAAATTTTCTATCAGACGTATTACTTATATCCATTTCATTTAGCTCTCTTGCTGTGATTTTACTCCATTCTTTCATTTGTGACGTATTTCTCTGTCTCTTCATTTTTTCTAACTCTCTTTGTCTTTTCCTATGTGTTAAGAAAGTCAGCTACATCTTACGAAGAAGAGGTCCTGTAGTTCCCTGAAGTGCAGTGTCCCCTGTTCACCAGAACCTGGTGTTTCAGGATGTCTCCTATGTGTGTTTTGTGTCCTTTATTGTGGTGGTCGAGCTGCATTTGCCTTCAGTCCAGTATCTGCGGTATCTCTTTTTGCCTGTTGTGGGCAGAGTTTGGTCCTTGTGTTGTTAGTGGATCAGTTAGAGGGCACCTTTGGTCAACCCGCATCCTAGTTGAGTCAGACCAGGTGTTTGCTGGTGCTGCAGTAGCACTGAACTGTTGGGTGCTCTCCCTGTGTTGTTTCTGAGAAGCTTTCATTGGTGTGTGAGGCCTGTAGTCAGACCAGATATCTGCCCACAGTCCACTGCTGGGGTCACAGTCAAACTGATAAGTGGTTTCTTCCCTTCTTCCTGGGACAGAAGTCACATTGGGGTGGTGCTGGCCCCTGTTGTAGCTGTTTGTACAATGCTACCTTTGTAGTGCCCTTTTGGATGGACTCCAGTACAAGTGTGTTGGATGGAACAGGTCCGCAAGAGAATATGGGGATAAGGTACACAATGCTAGCAAGGTCTGAACGAGTCTACTGTTAATAGTACTCTATTTTCATTTTGCTTATATTTTGAGAAGGTATGTAAGAATGAGAGATAAGAGCAAAGTTATATCTACAGGAGAGGTAGTATATTAGAATATGAGATTAGTCCATGTTACTAAAAAAAGAAAGTGATAAGTAGTCAGTAAACTATGCTTGCCCATCACCTGTTTTAATAAATACAATTTTATTAGAACACAGTACAAAGACAATATAGCCTGCAAAGACAAAATGTTTACTACGTAACCCTTTAAAGAAAATTAACTTGCTGACTCATATTTTAAGTAAGTATGCTTATTTCTTAACTAAAATATACCACAATTAATTGTGGGAATATGAACTGAAGTTTAAATATTCACCAACAGCCTTTGAGGAGCCCCTGTTTGCATCTAGTCCTGACATAAGGCACTTAAGTTATCATACAGCAAAAAGGATCTGGGAAGGGTCAAATGGCCTTCTTTGGTGAGGAAGGTTGGAGCGTCTGCAGGACGGGAATGAGATACTAGACTAGAGAACACAAACAAGGGACTGGAAAGGTTAATGAGAAGACAGGTATGAACAAGAAAACGTAAGCTACAGACTGGTCAGCTACTTCTTTTCTATTGCAAGTAAAGTTACAGGTTTTTGTTTTTCTTTCCATAATTGTTCTTGAGAATGACCTAAACCTTGAGTAAATAATTTCTTCTTTCCAATGTGGTATGATATGTCTTGGGTATGGACAATATTTGGGAGGAAGAGGGTCTAAAGAAAGACTAGTCTCACTCCTCAGCCATTAGGGGTTTCTGAAGGTTATGAAGAAATGACATGCTGGGTTCTGCAGCTGCAAGGATCTGAATCCTGCTGACTTGGAAGAGTTCTGAACTTGAAGAGGACCCCAAGTCTTAGATGAGAACTTACTTTGCCTTGCCCAGCTCATTCTTGACAGCAGCTTTGTGAGATACTGAGCAGAGGACCTCCTAAGTCACACCTGGGTGATGGATATTGTTTTAAGCTACTAAATTAGTGATAATTTGTTATGCAGCAATAGAAAACAAATACACCTTTTTTTTAAAAAAGAATATTTTATTTATTTATTTGACAGAAAGACACAGCAAGAGAGGGAACACAAACGGGGGGAGTGGGAGAGGGAGAAGCAGGCCTCCCGCAGAGCAGGGAGCCCGATATGGGGCTCGATCCCAGGACCCTGGGATCATGACCTGAGCCGAAGGCAGATGCTTAATGACTGAGCCACCCAGGCGTCCCCCTTTTTTTTTATGATGTTAGTCACCATACAGTATATCATTAGTTTTTGATGTAGTATTCCATGATTCATTGTTTGCATATAACACCCAGTGCTCTGTGAAATATGTGCCCTCCTTAATACCCATCACCAGACTAACCTATCCCCCAACCCCCTTTCCTCTAAAACCCTCTGTTTCTTGGAGTCCACAGTCTGTCATGGTTTGTCTCCCCCTTGGTCCCCCCCCCTTCATTTTTCCCCTCCTTCTCCTAATGTCCTCCATCCTATTTCTTATGTTCCACAAATAAGTGAAACTATATGATAATTAACTTTCTCTGCTTGACTTATTTCACTTAGCATAATCTCCTCCAGTCCCATCCATGTTAATGCAAAAGCTGGGTATTCATCCTTTCTGGTGGCTATGTAATATTCCACTGTATATATGGAATATATCTTCTTTATCCATTCATCTGTTGAAGGGCATCTTGGCTCTTTCCACAGTTTGGCTATTGTGGACATTGCTGCTATGAATATTGGGGTGCATGTGCCCCTTCTTATCACTACATCTGTATCTTTGAGGTAAATACCTAATAGTGCAATTGCTGGGTTAAGGTAGCTCTATTTTTAATTTTTTGAGGAATCTCCACACTGTTTTCCAAAGTGGCTGCATCAACTTGCATTCCCACCAGCAGTGTAAGAGGGTTCCCCTTTCTTCACAGCCTCTCCAACAAGAAATATACCTTCTTTAGGTAAAATGTATTCTACCTACATTGTCTGCCCCTTTCCCAGCTTTTTTCCCCCCCTCATCTGCACTTTATATTCTGAATAACTTATAGTGTGTGTGTTTTCATTGTCAGTTTCTCCTACTGTAGTGTCAGTGCAGGTTTGGTCTTACTTGTTTACTCCCCCAGTGTTTAGAAGAGAACCTGGAACATAATAAATAATATGTATTTGTTCAGTGAATGAGGAAAAATGCTCTTCTGGTTTCTTTGTTCTCTCTGTCATGCAGCTGACCCATATTTCCAAGTTTCCCAAAACTGAACTTTTGTCTTTTCAATGTCTATCTTAAGGGGGACTTACCTCTTAGCAAAGGAGAAAAATGTGGCAACTGCACAAAGATGAAGGTTCTCAAACAATCTCCCTTCCCAAAGGACAAGAAGTAAGAATGAAATTGTTATGTTAATTACCATCTGTAGCACAGAATGATTATTGAAGAAAAAAAAGAATCAGAGTGAATAAACTCTAAAGCTTCGATTTTTTTATGCTTTTCTCAGAATGAACAAAAGATATAAAATCTTTTTATACATCCACATCTACACACATTACATACATACACATATGATCATTGATCTAGAAATATCTAGAATTTGGAGATTGAGATACAACTTCTGAGGCCTACAGAATGAATCTGAACTCTCTTATCTAGAGCTTTGTTTTCTCCTAATCATGAGTGAACACTTATGTCCCCAGCCTGACTAAGGCCACTGCAGTAAAGGGTATTCTTATTTGGTTCCTCAGCTGGGGCATACTTGTACTGATACTCAAGGCTATGAACACAAACTGTTAGAATGAACCACTAGATCTAACTGGGAACTGCCTTTGAACTTGTGGGAGAAAAAGAAGCAAACTGGTGAGCAGTCCTCTCCTGCCCTTCTCAGTGCTGGGCATCAGAGCAGTTTGCTAAATCTCTGTGGTATTTCACATTTTTCTGACTCTGCAATATAGAAAAGATTGCAGACAAACTAGAGACAGCAGGGAAGTTTTTTAGTAATCAAGCTTCCGGGAAAAAGAGGCTTTTGTTTCCATATGAAAGCACAGGTTTGAAAAAGAATGTTGTAACATTTCAGCATGTTACTTCCTTATGTTCTCAAGTCCTAGTAGAGGAACCAGGTGGGAGGGTTATGGACATGAGCATCTTGTGGAAAGTGTCCAAATTGCCGTTGAGAAGTGTAGGGTTTTGTTTTTTTAACTAACTAGTCAAGTTCAAGGACAAAAAATTTAGTTAGCACTTGAATAAGATAACATTTGAGTGATGTATGTTTTCCCATTTTGAAAAAGTTCAAAAATGGGAAGAAGCCATTAATGGAAATGAACTGTGACATTTATAGATGACACTGTGATTACACTGTGAAGTCTACCTCTCTTTATTACTCCTTTAGGAGTAATACTATTGCATTTCTGGTGTCTATTAGTTCCCACAATATATACATTAGAAATGGGCCATGTGTAATTCATGATTCCTACACAAAAGCATTTCACAAATATGAAAACTCCACCTCTACCTTTCCTGCAAATCAGCTGGTTATTTATAAGTCTTCCATCCATTCTTGCCTTTCCTTTTTTGCACTTACTGTCAACTTGCACTGAAGGTGGACCAGCTATTTATTTCTGGACATGGGCATGTGGCTAGGAGTTGTACTTGGTAGTAGAGCTTTTCACACAGTCTCTGAATATAAGCCTAACCCTTGTTCTTGCCAAGTAAAGAAAGACTGGCTGACCCCAACTTGGGGTGGAAATTGGCCTTGGTAATCTTCAAAGGTTTACATGTTGTCTTATGACCAATGCTAAATTCAATTTGGAAAAATGTAGTTTCTCCAATCAGTGTTTTTTCCTTATTCTTTTTTTTTTAAGATTTATTTATTTATTTGAGAGAGAGGGAGAGACAGGGAGAGTGAGCAGAGGGAGAGAGAGACAAGAAGACTCCCTGCTGCATGGGGATCCTGGAGTGGGGCTTGATCCCAAGTCCCTGAGATCATGACCAGAGCTGAAATCAAGAGTCAGATGCTTAAATGACTGAACCACCAAGGTGCCCCATCTCGTTTTTTTTATATAAAAACAAATAACATCTTTTCAAATCATTCCAACCATGAAAATGTGAGAAGAATGATTCCACTTTATATTGTGAATAAATAAATTATGCTTAGGTGATTTTATTTACCAAGAAAATGATATTAAAAATTATAATTAAAAACTTTGTGTATATAGGGATAGTTTTAGATTTCCTAAGAAAAGATGTAAAAGAAACTAATTACTTATTTCAAGCAACTAAAAAAATACTTGTTGATAAATAAAACACATTTAAAAGGTTAATTTCCCTTTTATTACTTATTCCTATGTAATTATTTTAATTGTAATGTATATGGAGAGACTACTGTGTGCTTAGCTGTATCATGATTACAAAGATAGTTTTCATGTAATTTTTGCTGTTTAAGAAAATATTTAAAAACCTCATCAGCTCCTTTGAAGTGTTGGATTCTATGTTTCTCTTATACAGATACAATCTGAATGTTTTATTGTTTTTTAAAACAAGGTTATCAGGAAATTGTAAAATTTATTTTTGCATAAAATTTGGTAAATGATTAGAAAGTTTATAAAGTAATAGAAAAATAAAAGCTAAATATTATTTACCATTTTCACAATATTTGTAACTCAGTCAGGTGTAAAATTAATTTAATGACTTGATGATACTTTTAAGAAACACACTAGACTAGACTAGAATAATATTGAAGAGTATGGGAGTGCCTTTGCATGTAGTAAAATAGTAAGGTAGATTACTGATTTGTGAAACTTTTGTTTTAATTTTATGTGTGTGTGTAAGATGTATTTCTTAAATCTGTAAATTATATTCTATACATTTAAAATGTTGATAATGGTAATATAACTGATGTAATCAATGGACATATACAATGAGTTAAGGACGTCAGAGGTTGAGGTAAAGAGTGTAGGTTTTTACTTAGCTTTACTTACCATGGTAAATGTACCTTAATTTCCTAACCTATAAAGTGGAATAATCATAGTACCTACATCACAGGCTTGTTGTCAGATTTACATGAACAAATACATACACAGGCCTCAGTATATGCTTGACACAAAGCACACCAATAATACATTATATGTTAATTAATTGAACTTACATAAAAATAAAACAAATAAATAATACAGTGTTTAACATAGAAAAAAGAAACCAGCTGTTATTATCATCAAACTTTTAGTTCACAAATACTAACTCTAATGAGAACAGGAAAGATAGTCCCTTTGTTTTAAGAAACCAATGACTTAGAAAAGAAAGATTTGTGATAGGCCTGTGTGGTGTGGTGTGTGTGTGTGTGTTTGTGTGTGTGTGTGTGTGTGTGTGTGTGTGTTGGTGGACCAGGATGGTAATGATAGAAATTTTATAATTATTTTCAGATAAATATTGATAAGTGTAGTCCAATCGATACTGCTTTACAAAGACTTTAACCACTAACTTCTATGTTGTCCAATGTCAGTCAAATAAGTTCATGCACAAAATGTGAAATTAATTGCTTATGCTTTTAACAATTTTAATACATGAAGAAATAAAAGTTTTCCCTTAGATATCCTAAGAAGCATATCTGGAAAATAACATTAAAATGGATTCTGTGTGTGAGTGTATCAGTAACTGATCAGAGGTATTTAAGATATCATGGGAAGTGTAGGGAGATAAGAAAGGAGTAAAAATGGAGTACCATGTTAGGTACAGTTATAATTTCTGCTGATGAACTCTTGCCTTAGCTTAAGGTTTTTGTAGATAGTGGGTCTGACTATCAGATAAATTCACTATTGACAGTAGGTGAGAAATATAGTAAAGCAATTGGCAAGTGAAAATTTTTGGACTTGCTGTCCATTTCCACTGCTCAATGATTGAACTTGTTCAAGGTGACAAAGTAATCCATGGTTGTATTAATTTTGTATTCCATAGGGTCACACAAGCAATACTGTCTTCAGCCTAGGGCCACCTGGGGTCTTACGCTTTAGAAGACCTACTCTGACCCTACTTTGTCTGGGTTCCTTAATACAATTGAGGATTCCATGGAGCCAAGGGGATTTGCCTAGCAGGAACCTTTACAAACCTTTCCTCTATTCTTACCTTACCATCAAGAACTGGCATACAAGGGAGAATAAACAAAAGAATCCTCATGTAGTCTAGTAAGAAACCTTTTAGTACTGGAGCAATCAGTTCTTTAGGTTTTATGAAATGACAGGAAAGCTATGACCACTCAGAAATAATTTTATCTAATAAACACCCAATTCAATGTGGATCAAGAATGATGTTAGAACTTGTGATCTTCCTAGTCCTGGCTGGAGGAGAAGATGAGATAGCAATCCAGAAATGCTCATAAATGTGCTAGCAAGAAATGGGATCCAAATTGAAGTTTTACTTATGTTAAAAAGTACCTTAAATCCACCATGTTGTGTGATGTTCTCATCTGACAAAATGGTCAATTCTGTTACGCCTTAATTCACAGGGTCTATACCTGTCAAACTCTGAACTGGAAAATCTTAGCATCCTTGATTGTAAAATACAAATGACTGCGTTTTCTCTAACTCTAAGAACTTATTATGATATACCTTCCAGCAAATAATCTTTTATTCTCATATGATAACAGTATGTATTATAACACACACACACAAACACACATACACACACACACAGAGTGACCTTCATTTTCAAGCTTTTTTATGTGTTTACTCAACAATATAATTAAGTCTGGACAAGTTGGGGGCATATTTTTGCTGATCTCAGTTAACATCCAGGTGATATTTTCTGAATTTCCTACACAATAGTATTAAGAACAAAACACAGAAATAGTAATTTGAGGAACAAAGGTTCAAGGAGGGCTCCTCACCTCTTATTCTACTTTTCATAGTTTCCTGAGTAGAAACCAAGGGGCAGCAAGAGCACACTGGGCACTTGACAAGGGAAGGAAAGGAAGGAGAAGAGAAGTAGCTAGATGAAAGAATGAAGTATGCAGATAGGAAAACATGGTGCAGTGTGGAGGGGCAAGGAGATAGATTTTTAAATATAAGTTCATTATGATTAACCCTATGCACTGGGGGTTCAGGGATGTGTCTATTGCCATCCATTTGTTCAATAAAAAATTACTGAGCAACTACTATGTGTTAGGTACTGTTCTATGTGTTTGAGATATACCATGAACCAAAGAGAAAAAGATGATACCCTTAGTGGTCTTCTATCTCAGAAGAAGGATACAAAATAAATAAGGAAATCAAATAGTAGGTTAAAGTGATGTAAGAAAAATAGGTAGAACAGGGTAAGGAGGATCAGGGTGTCTATGGTCACAGGATCAGGTTGCAGTGTTAAAAGGCAATCGGGAGGTGGGGGACTTGTTAATATAGCAGTATCTGAGCAAAGATTGTAGGAGGTAGGAAGGTTAGGAGTTTAGCCAAACAGCAGTCGGGTTTGTGTGTGTGTGCATGCATGCGTGCACGTACGTGTGCATCATTCATGCTTGTGTTCACATGCGTGTGCATGGGTGTTTGTAGGTGGGGAGTCTTCCAGCAAAGGGAACAGCTAGATCAAAGGTCTCTGTAGAGAAAAATAGGAGTTGAGTTTTGGACATGCTGACTTTGGTGTGATATTTAACATCCAAGTGGAAATATTGAGGCTATTGAATATATGAATCTGGAGTTTGGGAATAAGGTCTGGACTTTAGATAAGAATTTGGGAGCATTAGGATAGAGAGAAGGTGGATTAAACCTCAAACCTGAATGAAATCATCAAGTGATGGTAGCTAAAGTAGAGGACTGAGAGTATCTTAAGATACTTCAAAATTAAGAGCTTGGGGAGATCTTGGAAAACAAAAGAGATTGAGGAGAGCTTCACTTAGGAAGGAGAGGCACAATTACTTTCTTTTCTTCTTTGCCAAAATTGGCTAATGTTGATGTCTCAAACAGTGTTTTTTCTGTCTAATAAAAGCCATCTCCTCTCCTATAAGATGCAATAGAGACTGTGGGACTCTGCCCCCTCTGCCCAAAAACAAAAATCTTGCTCTTAGAAGATGTACCAAAGAAAAGACCTGTTTTAAACACACGTAGAAATTTTAAAACTTTTTTTATTATAATGCTAGGGATCTGATCATCAGAACTTTATATCTGAGAAACCCATTTTCTTATTTTTAAGTCAGTTATCCAGTTTCTAATACTTTTAGTAATAGCAGAGCTCTAGCAGCTAATTTTTTTTTGAATTCTCAGATTCATATGAAAAAAGGCAGCTGTCATCCAATGACTGTGTTAAATTAGCTAGAAATGAAGGCTGGCCACTTCTTTGATGCTTAATAGAAATGTGCATGTAAAATTAATAGTAACTCAATTTTATTGATTGGTAAGAGTGGCTAATAATTTGTATTTATGTGTCTTTTATGTGGAAAAAATGGAGGTGTGTATAAATGCAAATCAGTCATTTTATTGCAGTAAGTATCAAAAGCTTATTAGATTAATTACAGATAGAGGCATTTGGTTCACTGCTCATAAGAGATATTTCAAATGATTAGCATTAACTAGATAATGGAAATTGTCTTGATTTACCATTGTCCAAAAGAGAAAGTATGTTTTTCCTTATTTATTTGCCCAAACTTTAGAGTGCCCACGAATTGTTTTCATTAAACACCTTTTTGTATAGAACAATTTCTATGCATATTTTTAGAACTCTATAGCAAATAGCTCAAGGTACTGCCAGCTGATCCTTTTATCCTAGTTAATTAGACCAAATAAACATATCTAGTGTTTGCTGTGGAGCAACTCATAATCTAGTGTGCCTAGAAGGTTGTAATTTAAAGTTGATTTGGAAGAAAGATTAACATAGATCAGAGAAGCTGACTTCATTAGACACAGTAATATTTTCTGAGAAATTTAACTTAGGTTTAACAGCTATTCTACATATAAATGTCATGGGAACTCATAAAATTGTTTTCAATAAGCAATATATAGAGGAGAATTAAGAATAAACTATAAAGATGTTCTTCATTTGATTTTCAAGCTAGAAAAATATTTGACCTGGCAGTCAACATAGTGAATGACTGAAGAGTTGCTGAGAGATCCCTGATGATGCTAGTGAATGATATTCTTGGTTGACTAGGATAGTTCTTCATTTTTATTAACATTTGAGAAGTAATATTCATAGCCAAGAACACTGGTTAACTGTTTGTTGGCTTGCACTAGAGATGGCTTTACTTAGGATGCTAGTTCCCTTGATATTTGTCAAAATACAGAAACAGATATTTCATGGTTAATTGTCCTATATGTTTCCATGTTCAGTTGCTATTGATGTGCTTATTTACTTTGAAATGACTTTTTATTCAAATTTTTGGTACTTAGTAAGATATCAAAAGCAAAGTAAAATAAGTAAAATAGGGATGGCTTTAATTTTGAACTCTGTCTAAACAAAAGGGCAAAAAATCTTAAGGACAAAATATCTTCCTCTGTCTATCTACACACAGAAGTAGGGCCAGATCTGGGTGAGGTGAATGGGGCACTTGCTCTGTATAAGATTGAGGTGGGCTGGCCCAGAGAATGAAGGATCTTCTGTGGAGTATGAATGTTACTCCATAGGTGAGGACTTAGCTAGGGTATCTGAAGCAAAGGAGTGATGTGATCAAGTCTTCCTTTCAGACCTGCTCTTTCCCCAAAACCTACTGAAATGATAAATGAATAACAATAATATAGAAGAGTAGTAATGATATGACATGAGTGTAATGTTGGTGGATTTTTAGTAGATGGAGCATAGATGAGACCAATTAAAGGAGCCACCAAAGACTCCTAAACTTCTTAAGAAGGTAGTGAGGTATTGCTTCCTTTGCAGGAAATGAGGAAATGCTGGCCTACCCCTTTAAGACCTCCTAATTTGGAGGGGTTAGAGTTGGTTCATGACAGTGATGAGCAGTGGGTGAAATAGGGCCATTTGCCTAGGCACCCCAACATCATTTGAAGATGAACTCAAATAACAGATTACATCAAAATAAATCTCATCACCTATGTCATGATAGGAAAAGACTGATGTTGAGCCCTGAAACCATTTAACTAAGCAAACAGTAAACAACTTTTTTGTGTTTACGAAATAAACATAATTCTTAAAATTGATGATACACTTAAAAATCATCCCAGATTATTATAAAAAATATTCCAGATTATAAACAAAAAGTAAAACACCACCAAAGAGAAGAAGGGGTGTTAAGGAAGGTACAAATATGCAAATTATTTTGTCCTCTCATTGAAAAAGCAAATAATGGCTGTTTCATTCTTGACACTGATAATTAGGGTCTAATGGTTTGATTGTAAGATTTCCAATTAAAACAACATGTATCCCTTCCAAGTTACTACACCTAAAAGATATCAAAGAATAAATGAACCATATAGCGAAAACTAAAACAAATGAAAAATGGCCAGGAGGTAAAGCATAAAATGATATCTTTTACAATACATGTAAATGGTAAAGTGCAATGAGACAGGATATAGAAGGATCAGTAATTAGCAAATTCCACTTTAGGCTTTCCTCAAACCTCAGATATAATGTCAGGTGTAATGTCACAATTTCCTTTAAGTTTGTCTGTGGGCTCTCACTCTTTATGAAAGTAATTTGAAGGATGCTTTGAAAAATAATTTCCTTCTCATGGTTCAGTTTCTGAAGTCTCAAATTCCACAAAGAGAATATACTTCCTCTTTTCTTTAGTTAGACATTCTATCTAGAAAGCCATTAGATATTGTTCAATTTCATCTTAAATCAGTCATCCACCTTTTTTATTTCTTTCTTTGTTTGCTTTTTTTTAAAGATTTTATTTATTTATTTGACAGAGACACACAGTGAGAGAAATGTATTTTAGTGTTTTTATCCAGTTATCAACTACCAAAGCCTCAGATGAAATAAGAAATAATCTTATTTCTTAAGATTAAGTGAGAATGAGATAGTATCCTCGCATGGCCTAGATAAGTGTTGACAGCCAAAGTATTTGTAACAATGATTTCCTTGCTTAAGTTTTCACTAGTATGAAGTAAGAAAATAAGAAAAATATAGTGAATTTCTAGAACAGTTTAATATACTCATTTGTTTCTGATGTAGTGGATTCTTACTCAGTTTTGGTGTTCAAGATTCCTTTGTTTTAGGAAATGAGCCTTTATTGGATAACAATTTCTTAAGTGTCCATACTTGGAAAAATAAACTACTACTATTATTAACCCTATGCTAGTTCACCTTTTTTTCTTTTAATACTTTACTGTTAATTGAGATCAGAGAGATTCCCATTCATTCATCTACTTATACACTGAAAAACTTTTAAGATGCTGTATCAAGGCCTGGTCTAGGTGCTGGGAACACACCAGGGAATGACAAAAATGTTTGTTCTCATGAATCTTAAATGCTGATGATGGTGGAGTCAAGTTATAAGCCAATTAATATATAATATTTTGAGTGGACATTAGTTTGAAGAAATAAGTGACGCAGAGTAAGCAGACAGTGAGTGACGGGGTACTTCATTTGATACAGTATATTTGAGCAGGTATCTTAATGAAGTGAGGAATCATTCCAGGAAGTGGGGGTTTTCTGCTTGGCATATTCAAAGCTTGTGAGGAGGTCTTTCAGACTGGACCGCAGTGAACTAGGAAGAGGTGAATGAGATGAGATCTAAGGAACAGCTTCGATCTCTTAGCAGAATGGCTTACATATAATTCAATAAACCTTTTTCTCCCTGTATCCCATACCTATACTTATTCTCCAAAGAGGACATTATTGATAGAAAACCCAAATTATATGAACTTTGAGCAGTCAAGGAAAGAGGCAGTAGGGTGACTGTGCTAATTAGTTATATTAGGTTATATGACAGACATTGTCCATAACTTGAAAGAGTTAAATCTATAGTACCAAAGTTTTAACAAAAATATATGTAAAACACATGATGAAATAAAAATAAAAACTAAAAATTATTTGGGGCAAGATGTGTTGAAGTTAGCAATATTTTGATTTTTTTCCAATTCTTTTTGAGTATATCAGTTTGAACAAATTGTTTAGAAGTAGGAGTAAAAGATACAATGAATAGTCATTTTGTAGTCTTGATAAGTTCATTTGGGTATACTTTCTAGAAGTTGAAGAAGTGCATTGCTTTTATGACTGTAACAAATTCATTTGCAGTTTAGGCCAGTTCTTCTCTTTTAACAATACTGAAGCAACACATACTGAGTGTCAGATGATAGATCACTGAAAATAATTTTTGATAATGGATCAATGTGATAGTTTACTAATACAATTAGTATTCAGCTTTACCAATTAACATGGAAGGAGTCAAAGAATTAAGTGACAATTGTATACAAAACTCCTTCCATTTTCATCTATATAATTTCTCAGCAATCACATCTATAAAAAATGAAGAGTGGGAATGGAATATTTGTTAAACCCTTTCTCATCCTAGAAATATGTAGCGAACCAATTGCAAAAAACAACCATACCTACTAACTTGTATTTCCAATAAAATTTTACTTTTCTATGTCAGGTAATTATCAACATTTGTACTATTTATATCATATTGATTAATTATTTACTATTTGAAATAATTAAGTCTAGAAGAAATATTTTAACACAGCTTTATGGTCTCATAAATTTAAAGAATTTTAATTTATATACAGATTTTTGTGTCAGGAAAGTAAAATAGGTTGATTAAAAAATAATTTCAAATATAAAAATAGACTGGATTAGGGTAAAATTCTGTAGGGGAAGTGGAATGTAAATACAAGTTTTGAGCAGAAAAGGAACCAATGTGAAATTTCTGATTTTTTTTAAGATTTTTATTTATTTATTTGACACAGAGAGATTACAAGTAGGCAGAGAGGCAGGCAGAGAGGAGGAAGCAGGCTCCCTGCTGAGCAGGTAACCCGATGTGGGCCTCGATCCCAGCACCCTGAGATCATGACCTGAGCCAAAGACAGAGGCTTTAACCCACTGAGCCACCCAGGTGCCCTGAAATTTCTGATTTCTAAAGAAGAGCTAATTCAGTATGTAGTTAAAATGGACAGTAATATTTATTCCTTTTGGATATAAGGATACATTTTATTTACATGTCAGTATTTAAACAGACCAGAAGTTATATTGTTTGGAATGCAGCTTATGATAAAAAATTATGGTTAAGTTAAAAATGTGCAAAGAGGCACACAGTGTGCCAAAATTCTTTCTAGTAGTACAGGAGTAAAAAAAAAAATTGGAGGTTATTGTCCTATGATACTTCTTGGTACAGCCCTTATATGTAAAGACTTTCCAATTCTCCCCTGCCTTCATTGCAGTAAAGGAGCTGAAATAAAACCAGATCCCAAGGAAGCTTTAGCAGTTCTAATAAAACCAAAAAGGATTTCCACTTCTTATCATTGACAGAGAAATCAAACAAGCTATGTGCTCTGAAACTCTGGCATTCTTTAAGTTGAATAAAATGTTCTGAGGTTAATACTGAATAATATTTTTTCCTATTTTTTTTTCAAAAAAGCATGAAAATCAATAGACTTTTTCTATTTTTTATTTTTTCCTTCTTAAAATTTTATTAAAACCTTTGGTGATAGCTACTTCTTGTCTATTAGTGATCTTTACCTATTGAATTATTGAACTCAGTTTTATTTATTATACTGTATAATGATATATAAATATTTTTATTTATTATGTATTATAGCATGTGATATGTAAATATTTTATATATTGTTTGTTGTTATTGAATTAAAAGTATCAAGTGAAAATAGAAAAACTCAAAAACAGTTTATTGTACTTGATTTGAAAATTTATTTTTTTTTCATAAGTTGTGCTAATGATTGTGACTTTATATTTTGTGTATATTTTTTTGCCCTTTTTTGGGCTAAGAAAGTAGTTTCTTATTTGTGTAAAGGAATTAAAACTCAAACTTCAAAATGTGGTAAAAAGATTATGGTATTCTGAAAAGGTCTCCATGATGTCTATAGCCATCTGAACAAATTTGAGAACCATTAAGGTGGGTCATTGTTTGTAAATTATTAAACAATCTGAAGAAATCGGCTAGTTTTATTCAGAGTGTCAAAATGATTAAAGTTATATCTATATGAGTGATACATTTAATATAAAACAATACACATTTCCTTATAAAATTATTATATAATAAATGGAATTTCTCCAGGAGGACTTAATCTCCAAAGGTAACCCTTATTTTCTTAAATAATTACGAAGACCACTCAAGATGAAATTCTGGATTTTCAAAGCCTCATTAGTATGTAGAATAAAGGCCTATAATAATGAAGAATTATTGAAAATTTTCACTCCCTAATAAAAACCAGAACCATATTACTTTATGTCCCCCTGGCATGTGCTTTTTAGTTCTGCCTATGGATCAATAATTTTGTTTAAAACTTCTATTGACAGGGGTTCCTGACAAGCTGGCTTTTTGCATTAGCCTCTTCCAGGAAGCATCTCTTTTTCTATTACATTAGAGTATCTTTAGAGTTGACTAAGTGTATCAGCTGCATATACCTATTATTGAAGATGAGGATGATTTGAAATCACTTAAGAGAAGGCTTTCTTAAGGAATTTATGGAAACATCTCAAGTGTTTCAGTTTTCACTTTCTCAAGAATTCTGGGTTAATAGTTTTCTTATTTGGATTACAGATACAGTTTTTTTTTTTTTTTGAACAATGTGCTAGGTAAAAGATGGACTTTAGGATGTAATGAGCAGTGGGTATTATGTAAGACAGATGAATCACTGAACTCTACTTCTGAAACTAATAATACCCTATAGGTTAAGTAATTGAATTAAAAAAGAAATAAAATGTGTGTGTGAGAGAGTGTATGAGCAAAAAAAAAAAGAGAGAGAGAGAGAGAGAAGAAAGATGGACTTACACGAATCTTTCATTTTTCTCCAGTTTCCATTAATTCCTATGTTCTATATATGAGAATTATTGTTTTAGGTATAACACACACATTTAACAACCCTGACCTAAGAGTATAGTTCAGTCAACTTTTCTTTATGTGCATGCAGAGAAAGAACCTTGCTAGCCCCTTGAAGTTACCTTGGAAGCAATTCCAAGGGCTAAAAGGAAAATTGGGTAGGAACTTGGCTTATATTTCCAGCTGATAAAAGTTTCAGACACGGTATTGGGACTTACAGATGACTCATAAGGGGGTCCATGTCTCTTCCATTGCTTTTCGTACGAGTCCTAAACAGATGTGTCCCCAGCAACCACTTTATTCAATGTTCAATGACTTTCTTGAATTGGTTCTTCTTCAGCACAGCTCTGTGATACCCTCCTCTTACTTGCCCTAAGACATCATTCCGCAAGATGAGAGGTTGAGATGACATTTTGGGGAACACTTACTGGTAGACTGATTCACAATCTTTAAATTCCCACAATGAGTATTCTTACTTTTCTCCAGTATGACAAAGCCGGATGGTTTATGAACATTACACACTAGCTGCGTGGCATTCATGTGTTTCAAGGGATTACATGCTGCAGATTTTTGAGTCTTATTACTGATGGGAGTAATTGCTTCTGCCTTTCCACAAATTAATTAAATAATTATTTTGTTTATTTGTTCAGTAGACATTTATTGAATGTTTTCCATGTGCCAGGGACTGAACCAAGAGCTGTGATTTCAGTGATGAATAAATTACAGACCATGTCCTAAAAGACCTTGCTTTCTGGGAGGGAAGATCAGAAGATGATAAAAGGACAGTGAAATGTGATAAGAGCTATAAAGGCTACTTGCAGAGGAAGTGATTAATTCTATTGTAAACTGTGGTGGTGTAGAGTTCAGGAATAACATCACAGAATTGGTGGTTTTTAAACTAAATCTTGAAGTTATAGGCAGGTTATTTTTTTTTTAAGAGAAGCAGCATAAATAAGCATTAAGTTTGATACATGCATCAATATTGACAATATAACACAATTCAATTTCTCAAAATTTTCAAATTCTCAAAATTGAGTAAGATATATAGACTACTTTGCAAGGAAAACATTTTTAAGAACCTTTTGTTTTGCCTTGCATTACTTTTATTGAAATAATGCTAAAATATATATTAATAATTTAGAATAAAGTACTTACAGCCTTTTACTGCTTTAAAATCAAAATAAACTTATAGTATATCACACTTTTTAAAAAAGTTTCAAAAAATTCTAGACAAATTTGGAGGGGTTCTAGATGACTTCATTAAGATGCAGGAAATAACTATATTTCATATTCTGGTTAAACTTGGAATTATTTTTACTAAAGGTGTTTACCAAAATACCCAAATTTTCAAAGGGAACTCTAAAACTAATAATATTCAAATTAATTTGATATAATAAACAGTATTTTAATTAATTGCTGAAGTTGAGCTTAATGGTATGAAAATGTGCTTGGATAGTCTCTTTTTTACTTGTGGTTAACTTGAGTCCTTAAATTTTGTTTACGGTGGACAATCTTTAAGTCATTGTCATTAATGCTATTGATATTTTTTCTTTTAAACAGTAAGCTGTTTTTAAACTACTCTTACAGTATTTTAATGACTCAATCATTTTAGTGGTTGTGCTTGAAATTATAATACTGAAAAAGGTTTAACACTCTTAGCAAAATATCCTTCATATTCTTACTACTACACTTACTGCTAATGATGGTTCACAAATTGGTAGCTATAGAAATAGAGTGACATATATCTATTCTCTCTCTTTCTCTCTCTCTATGTATTGATCACCAAAATATCAGTCCTTTTGAGTAGAGATTGCTCATACTATGGTGTGTCCTCTCATCACGCAAATCTCCTTCACTGAATTCTATTTATCTCTATTTGAAATAGTCTGAAAACATTATTTTCACATTTGTCATTTCATTTGTTAAATATCATTAACACATGAAGGTTGCCTCTGTTGTTTTCCTCCACTAACCCAAAATATTTAAGATAACACATTATTCTATTGCATTTCTTGATTCATCATGGTGAATTAGAGTCTAAACTTATTAAATTAAATAGTAAGCAAAACTCTTGCTCAGTGAAAATGTCTCCCAGTTGTAAATTATTACAAAGGAGAAGGATAGCTTTTATATCTGGAAACATATTTCAATATGAGTACAAGGTCAAATATGGAGTATTTATTGTCATTTTCACATTAAGACAATGTCTACTATTGAAAGACTTCTTGGGGCTAAAATTCCAATCATGTAAATTCGGTATTTGGTCACACTGGTAGCTTTGTCCTTTTGTCCTTCATTGCTAAGCAACCAAAGAAAGTGGTTAGGTAACCTTAAGAGTGTGGTATAAATCTGCTTGGCTTTGTTTTATTTTAATTATGCCTAGAGAATTACATATGTGAACAAAACAATTATGGCTAGAACTTAATTAGCACATCACATGTGCCCGAAACTTTACATGCACTGTTTTATTTAACCCTCACTTTATTTATGGGGGCCAAGTCCCAGACCAACATTTTACTTGATATTTTATGTTCAAAAGTATTTGACGGGCTTGGGAACCCTGCTTGACCGATGTAGAGGATGCTATCGTTCCACCAGGTCACCTTTCAGGACCCCGGCATTCATTTCCCCAGCTGCTGGGGCCGTGGGCTGGAGACACTGCACTGCTGAGGCCCCCTCAGGCTTGCTAAAGGGAGCTGCCTTGCCAAACTTACATCCCTTTCCTGGGAGCAGCCTGTGTCTAATATTTATTAAAGCAGATTTTGGCCAATTTTGAAAAGCATCCCAGTTCCAGAGCTTTCCAAACAATCCAATGAGAGCTTTATTCTAACTGTATCATGGTTCTTCTTCTTTCTTAAACCAGTGCTTCTCAGCTGAGAGTGATTTTGCACAGCACCACCAACAACAACCCCCCACCGCCTCCAGGGAACATTTGATAAAATCTAGAGATACTTTAGAATGTTATAGACGTGAGAAGGGTTTGCTGCTGGCATCTAGTAGGTAAAGGCCAGACATATGGCTAAAGTCTACAATGCACAGGACATTCCCCCAATATCAAATAATTATTTTGTCCAAATATCAATAGTGGTGAAGTTGAGAAAACAGTGGCTAAAATCCACAGATCTGGTTCCTATTAGCCTTTCCTGATAAACCTTTTGCACTCAATTCTCAGTCTCAAAACCTTGGCATCAGGTGGGAGGTATCTGAGGACTGAAGCGATCGCAGTGCCGTAGGTGGTATTTGTGGTAATGATATCACTGGCGTCCTGGGCTCCGAACATATCTGGCTGGTAAGGAAGAGATTTACTATTAAAATACATACTGAGACTTCCTAGAGGCTAATCAAAATAAACCAGGAAAAGACTCAGTCAAAAAGTAATGATACACATCAAGGCCCTGAGTATATTACTTATATGACTCTTTTCCCTAAGAGAAAAAAAATCTGCTAAAGATTAGGGGGAAGAAAACTGTTTTGAACACATTTTTCTCCCTTAAATGTTACAAAATAGAGGACAAATGGGGAAAAAAGATTCTTCATTGTCAATGAAATTAGTAACTAAAATAACTCCTTAGTTTAAATGGTTGAAGAATGTGTGCCAAAACCCAGAAGGGAGGACAATGATTGCAGATAATTTCTTTTTCAGATCTTTCAGCACATACGAGGGGAAATGGGTTATTTGGCTCTGAAGAGCCTAACCATCAATCCCCTACTTGGAATGGCAGAGTCTGAGGCTGTGCATGGGCTGTATGAGAAACTGGGCCAATTTCCATATTGTAGAATAACACAAATGACAGGACAGAGAAACTCTTCTAACAACTCAACTTTAAAAGAAGCGGGATGCCAATGGGTTAACAAAGAGGAAAAATAGTGGTAGCAATCCACCACAGTCAGTTTAAGAGAAATAAATAAATCACTTCAACTACCCTCCTGCTGTAAAGAAATAAAAACAAACTTCTGTGACATATAGTTCACAGTAAACCACCCTGCTCACCCTGAAGTGGAGAGTATATATATGTTTACATCACATTGATTGTTGAGGACATAGTCGATGTCCTTATTGGTGTAGGCACGGAGTGGTGACATGTCCTAGGGCAGAGTATACAGAGAACTGAGGAGAGACAATATGTCTGAATTTAAGCTGCTTGTATCCTATCTCACTCTCCCCTCTTCCTAACACTATTTTTCAGGTGTTGACTAAACAAGAAAGAATAACTCCCATTAAAAAATAAGTAATAAGTATCCTAAAATTAGGCTATGAAAGCATCAATGTAAATAAGGCAAATGGCCAAATATTTTTCTTTATGAAGTTTTCTTTTTTATTTGGGAAGGGAAATCTTTCCCAAGAACTGGCCAGAAAAAGGTCACATATCTACCTCAACATGTAAGGGAAGCTGAGAAGTCAAATATTTTACCTCAAAACTCCATACTAATGGAAGGTGAGGGAGAAGGGGGTTAGAACGAGGATATGTTTGCCATATAAATCCAAACAAGACATGGCTGGAATATAATTCCATCTCTGCTGTTTACTAGCTTTGTGACATTGGATAAGTTACTTAACTTCTCTGTGTTTCAGTTTTTCCTTCTTTAAAATAAGGATGATGATATTAATAGTAACTTCAGAGGTTTTTGTCAAGATTAAATGAATTATTGCATAGAAAGCACTTAAAACAATACTTGGCATATTCTGTTAGGTGTTAGTTATTGTTATCTGCCCTCTAAGGAACTCTGACACTAAAATATTATAATTCCAAAAATAATTGTTTGATGATAAAAGATAGGATATATGAGAAGTACAAATAATTTAGCTTTGCAGTTAGATCATCTGCTTAAAAATATTAAAATATTCACTTCTCATAGAAGTGAACCAATGCCAGTAAATACTTTCATTGGCTTAAATCTGTTTTTATTAGAGAAGAAACATGACTTGTATAGTTGGATGAACTCTTGAGCAAGGAGACTAGTGAACATTGAATGATTATAAGGATTTAACTTTACTCGAAAAACATCTGGAAAGAATCTCTTCAGGGAGTTGTTCTACCTTATTTTCCTTCAAGTTTATAAACTATAGTTAAGTTTTCCTAAGCAAGCAGCAATGTGTCCTGAGGGGAATTGTCACAGCTCCCTTGCCATAAGCCAAAGCTAACTCACCATGAAGTGCAAATTTATGAAGACTCTCTTTGTCCCATGACCTAAAATTGAGGTTTATCCTAAAGAAAGAAGTCAGCTAATAAACAGAAAAGCAAGTTCATTCTGGATGAGAACTTACTGATGACTGAAATGAAAGCTTATATCTGGGTGTTGTGAAAGGTGTAAGCCTGATGATTCACAGACCTGTACCCCTGGGGCAAATAATAATAATAATAATAATTTAAAAAAATATATATATCTTTCAAAGTACATATGGTTCACTGAGAGGAGAAGGTAATTCATAAATAAAAATACAGCAATTAAGGTCTTAAGAGAAGAGGAATATTGATAGAAATGCTTGAGAGGGAGAGATTACATGCTATAGATTGATCAGAGAAGGTCCTAAGGAGATGGCATTTGAGCTTATTTTTAGTGGAAGAGCTGATTTGAGACGTGAAGCATTGGGAGGAAGGGTATTATGGCAGAGGGAAAGAAGGAGCAGGCACAGATTCACACTGGGAACAGACAATTATCAGCAAGCCAAGTAAGCCTAGGTCGGAGTTTGGATTTCATTCTAAATATGATGGGAAACTGTTGAAGAATTTAAAGAGGAAAGCAATATGACCTGATTTGCATTAGTAATAGTAAAAATCACCTTGCTTTCCTGTAGAACAGACAGCAAGAGGGGTAAAAATGATAGCAGGGAGTATCCTGCAGAAGACGGTCCCATTGGTCTAGGGCAGTTCTAGGTCCCATATGTCATACATACTGACCAGTCACAAGGATCAAAATGTGGGTGGGATTCCTGCTGCGTTGGGTGTTAACCCTTTAGTTTCTATATCAAGGGCAGTCATAGGGTGTCTCAGAGGAAAGCTCAGAGTGGCTGGCAGGGGCACCTGGCAGGCTCAGCACAATGGCTAAGAGGCTATATACAAGCTGGCCAGAATTGCTTCAGTATTTTAATGACCAGTACAATTGTACATGTGCATTCTATCTGTCTCAGCCCTGGTGTTGGGTGGAGATGATGGAGATGGTAAGAAGTTGTCAGATAGGATTTATTTTGAGGATGGAATCTATAAATAGACTTGCTGATGAATGTTATAAGTAGGATTTATGCCTTATAAAAGTAAATGTGATAAGACTTGGTGCTTAACATTTGTTATAAGTTCTTCTAAAATACATTGCTTCTCTTTATAGTTCAGTAAAGAAAATAATTTTTAAAAATTGGGTTTTCGTTGTTGCTGCTGTTGTTTTGCCAACGTGAATGTTTATGGTTTCAAGATTATTTTCATTGGATAATCATGTAGGGGCAGAGATATGAGATACTGGGATAGACAGCAACTGACTTCTGTACAAAAACTTAAACATTATTTTTAACTAAGTATTGGTTATTGACTCAGTTTCTTCTGACCTTTTTTCTTTAAGTCAAATGTACGAAGGAACTTTGTTTACTAAAGATGCTAAAGCTAATTATTTTCTGGTTAAAAGATAGAATGTAAACTCCTGGGTCTAAAGAACTTTAAAAATGGTAGTAGTAGTAGCAGTCTTTCTATATTTCATAACTTTAAACAAAACATTTCTTTAGGATTCCATTTCTCTTCTTTGATTTAATGTGCATTTTCGCATTGAAAGCCACACAGCACTGAGTGTATACCAGACGTTGGCAATGAATTAGAGGATTTAAATCAATCTGTAAGTAAAACTGAAAAGCTTCAGAGTTTTATAAAGAAGCTATTTTCCAAGCTGGGCTAAGAATTTGAAAGGCACTTTTAAACAAACTTTCCTCATTCAAACTTTTCCCCCCATTTTAATTTTAACGCTTTATTCATTGATTTCCTTGGCAAATTAGATCATAAGAGCAAGATAGTAAGCCATAATAAGTAATTCCATCTCAAATTAGTCACAAAATTCCCCTTGCTTCAGAGGTTGAGAGAACTCTAACCAGTAGAATCAGATTTTGTTCACCAAGTGGTTATTATTTAAGAGAAGTCCTATTGTCAGCCTTACTACTGTCAGTTAACTTAGAGGTCAGTGTCCACATGAATTTGAAAATGTAAAACCTGGTTGACAGTTGCCAAGAAATATTTTGAAAGCTTTTTGTGTCTTGTTTTGGGGCACCTAGGTGGCAGAGTCAGTTCAATAAGTCCGACTCTTGGTTTGGTTCAGATGGTGATCTCAGGGTCATGAGACTGAGCCCTGCCTCCTGCCCTGTACTCAGTGCGGAGTCGGCTTCAGATTCTCAGCAGCACCTATAGCTCATGCTCTCTCCCTCTCAAATAAAGAAATCTTTAAAAAAAATAGTCATATCTTGTTTTATATAATGGATATATACCTGAAATGTTTCATGTGAATCAAACTTAAGTAATATTCAGAATAAGAAAGGGAGAATACTGTTCAAATACAAATGCTAATCAATCCTTCTGAAGCAATAGAAAATCTCTAGTTGTTCTGACTTTATGTAAATCAAGGTTTGGCTTGGAGTAGAGTATACCTCTTATAAATGGTAAAAATCCCCAGGGATAGTTCATGAAATACTCTGATATTGTGGTGTTTGAAGAGTCAGTTAAAAGTGGAAAGCAATTAAATAAAATCATTTAATATTATCAAGACAAAAATAATTGGTGTTTGTGACTTAATTCAGATTTTTAAAAATTGATTTCAGGGCAGATGGGGACCAAGAGTCTACTGTTTTTATTTTATTTTAGCTTGTATTGCTAAAAAGTAAATTCTTTACTAGTGCCATGGGATGACAACAAAGATCACTATGTTACTAACCTAGGTTCAGAGAAGAACATCATTGATGATTCCATTGTAAGTTTCAGTTTCCTTACCTCAACTGTGGAAAGAAGGTAGAGGACATATACTGCTGGGTTCTACTAAATTCTCTATTCTAAATCTTACACATTCATGGTGGTCTAAGTAATATATCCAAAAATGTGCACACGAATTATATTTTATTTGAAGTACAGTAACTATTTATTTAGCATTACTATGTGTTAGGATGGTAGAATCATTCATTCATTCTCAAATATGAATTAAGGAAAAACTTTGTATAAGTCATTGTTCTATAAGGCAATACTGTATGTGAACAGGTCACATTCTCAGTGGGATGAGAAAAGAAAAGAATAAATTAGTGAATTAGTAATTAAAATTAAATTAGTAATTAAGAGGAGAACTGGGGCATCAGGATGACTCAGTCAGTTAAGCAACTCCCTCTTAGTTTCAGCTCAGGTCATGATCTCAGGGGAAGGGATCAAGCCCTGTAACTGGGCTCCATGCTCAGCGTGGAGTCTCCTTGTCCATCTCCCTCTGCTCTGCCTGTCTCTCTCTCAAATAAATAAATAAATAAATAATATCTTTAAAAAAAAAAAAAAAGAGGAGACTGATAGCTCCATGATATGAGTAAGCTGGCACAGCAGCTAGAAGCTTAACAGAACCAGAGAAAGAGGGGTGCCTGGCTGGCTCAGTGGGTTAAAGCCTCTGCCTTTAGCTCAGGTCATGAATTCAGGGTCCTGGGATCAAGCCCCACATTGGGCTTTCTGCTCAGTGGGGAGCCTGCTTCCTCCTCTCTCTGCCTGCCCCTCTGCCTATTTGTAATCTCTCTCTCTCTGTCAAATAAACAAATAAAATCTTAAAAAAAAAAAAAAAAAGAAACCAGAGAAAGAGTCTCCTGGGATCACTGCTGTATTAGTTTGCTAGGGTTACCATAACAAAAGACTAAAAATTGGTTGGCTTAAATAACAGAAGTTGATTTTCTCATAGTTCTGGAAGCTGGAAGTCCAAGATCAAGTTGTTGGTATGTTTGGTTTCTTCTGAGGCCTTTCTCCTTAGCTTACCTAGGACCTCTTTCTTGCTGTGTTCTCACATGGTTATCCTTCCGTGTGTAAATTTCTTTTTCCAATAAGGACAACAGTCATAGTGGATTAGGGCTCACCCTAACACCCTCATATCTCTTTAAAGGCCTATCTTGAAATACAGTCACATTCTAAGGTACTAGGGAAAGCCTTCAACATATGAATTTGGTTGGGGTAGACATAGTCCCCCAAACAGTCCATAACAATTGCCAACCTTGGGTTCTGGGAAGGCCATGTGCATGCCCCAGGCTTCACCAGCTCAGGGGCTGGCAGAGCTTGCTTATGAAACAATAAGCCCTGATGTAGGAACAACTCGTTGGAAGCCAAGCTTAAATTTAAAATCCTACTTATCTCTGGCAGTCTGGAAGACAGTGTGCATTTCTTTCTCAGGAAATAGCAGAGAGAAATCATCAGGGATCTTGGTCCCTGGTGAACATTAGCAAACAAGGTAAACTCCCTGTGCTATGATAGCAGCCTCTAAGCAGCAACACATCCAGTGGCATAAGGGTAAAAATCTAACTGGCTGAGGGGGCTTGGACACAACCTCTGACCTAGGAATGACCTCTGGGTACCCAAGAGAAGAGATAAAACAAAGGAAAAATATCTGAGTAGGGACAACAGTGGAGAAAATAGACTTCACAGAATGAGTTCAGCCAAGTTATTAAATGAACTTTCATGAACAAGTTCTGGGGATGATGGATGGCATGGTGAGTATAGTTAGTAATACTGTCCTGTGTACTTAGAGTTTGCGAAGAGAGTAGATCTCTCTCTCTCTCTCTTTTTTTTTTAGATTTATTTATTTGACAGAGATCACAAGCAGGGGGAGCAGCAGACAGAGGGAGAGGGAGAAGCAGGCTCCCTGCTGAGCAGGGAGCTTGACATGGGGCTCTATCCCAAGACCCTGAGATCATGACCTGAGCTGAAGGCAGCCATTTAACCGACTGAGCCACCCAGGTGCCCCGTCTAAGAGAGTAGATCTTAAGTGTTCTCACCATATTCATACATACAATGGTAACTTTGTGAGGTGATGGAGGTATCAATTAACTCGATTATGGTAATCACTTCACAATATTCATAGAGCAAATCACAGCGTACATCTTAAATATATATAATTTTTATTTATCAGTTATACCTGGATAAAACTGGAAAACAGAACAGAACAAAAACATGTACACACAGTTTTTCATAGCTATTCATAGCAGCTTTATTTTTATTGTCCCCAAAGTGATAACAACCCAAATTCTTACCAACTAATGAACAGATGAACAGAATATACTGGATCTTTACAGTGGAATATTATTTGGCAATAGAAAGTAATGAAGTATTGAATGGATCTTGAAACATCATGCTAAGTGAAAGAAGCCAGTCATAAAAAATTATATTATGTAATATAATTTATGTGAATTATCCAGAATAGTCAAATCTGTAGAGATAGAAAGATGATTACTAATTACTAGAGGCTGAGAGGAGGAGGGAATGTGGAGTTTGTCTTGGGAACAACAAAATGTGCTAAATTTACCTATGGTGATATTTGTACAATGCTGTGTATATACTAAAATACATTGAATCTTACACTTTAAATAGATTATATCTCAATACTATTGTTAAACATATGAATTATAAAATAATGCAATATTTTTATGTTAGAGTATACCTCAAGACTTCAACTCCCTTTAAAACTTCCCTATACATTTGGCCCTCTCATTATTTATTTATTTATTTTTAAAGATTATATTTATTTATTTGATAGAGAGAGACACAGCAAGAGAGGGAACACAAGCAGGGGGAGAGGGAGAAGGGAGAAGCAGGCTTCTCGCCAAGCAGGAAGCCCAATGCAGGGCTCGATCCCAGGACCCTGGGATCATGACCTGAGCTGAAGGCAGACGCTTAATGACTGAACTACCCAGGCACTCCTTGTCCTTCCCTTTAAAGATAAGAATACCTTAGCTTTATTTCAAATATTATACTAAAATGGCCCCTTTAGCACAATAAACGTGTTTCTTATGTTTGAATGCTGCCATTTTCACTCTCTCAATGAGTAGAAATAATTCTGAAAAAGTCAAGTGTTTTAACATCATAATCAGAATGCTGATTATTATTGAATTGACTGTTACGCAGGCTAGTCCAATATAGTAAGTTTATTGGAGCCTATTCACATTGCCATCTATTGCTAATGTAGGTTTGGTTAAATAGTGGCAAAAAAAAAAAAACCCTCCATATTTGTTGTTCAATCAGTACGTCATGTAATCTTCAGACTGGCTTCAGTATTATGATTCCTTTTTGTATTTAGTCAAATGAGCACCTTATTTTTCACCATGTTCATATTATAAGCCTGCCATTCTGTGATTATTTACTTCCTGCATTTCCATGGCTGAAGGCTTAAAAATGAATTTAACCTTGAAAACAGCCATTAGAGTTAAGTGAACCAGTTCAGTTCAACAAACAAGATGTACAAACCATTAAGTGTCCAAAGTCAGGGTGATGTTGACCAGATATTTGTTCTGCTTCCTACGAAGTTAACCAGCAATGTTCCCTGTTTAAAACCCAGGACAAATAATGTTTTTAATCATAAGATCCACCCTGGCCCTGAGATCATTCTGCACTACAAAATTTAGCTTTATTAACTATTAGCAAGAAGCCTCCCCTACCATGGCTCAATTCATCTTAATGAATAAAGTCAGTCAGAATCTAAACAACTCAGAAAAATTACATATAAAGAAAAGATTTAGTTTGCTACCAAGACTAATGAATGATTTAGATGTTATAGTCTTTCTGTGAGAAATGGATAAAATACGAAAAACAAACAAAAATGACCAGGAACTAGTAATGAGCCTGCTAGTATGTAAACTCATGGCAGTATTATCTAAATGGATATATAAACAAAGAAAAGGAATAAAAATTATTCAGAAAATAAAGGGCTGATGTTGAGGGAAGAGATGTGAGTAGAAGATAAATTAAGAGGGATCTATGTTCCTATCTTTCTCAGATGTAATTTGTGAATCCCAGAAAAAGGACAGTGTACTTAAATATGATGTTCTTGTCTCATAGATCTTAAAATACCTCTGTGATAGAAAGAGAGTGATATTCTGTAAGGGTTTGGACAAATTAATTTAATACATAGACATGGCCATTCCTTGATTAACCTGTGAAGGACTTGTAATTTATGTTTGCTTTTCTCCTTTCTTCTCATTTTTGCCTTCTGTTGCAACCTTCCTTTTACTTCAAGGGGAGACCTGTTCTGAAAACCCCCTGACATGCTCTTAGCATAACCAGAAGTATAGTTTCACCTTCATCAAGATGGACATTTATTCCTTTAGAACCTGATAATATCTGAAAGTTGGAAGTGATTTTTGGGTCCAAGGTGAAAGAATAAACCTAGAGGATCCTACATTTGAAAAGAGTAAATTTGTGCATGAGCAATAGTGAATATCTAGTAATTACATATGAATACTTGAAATGGGAGTGGGTTTAAAATTATCTTGGAGGAAGAATATCTCCTTTTACCCCAAGACAGCACTCTGGAAGAGATGTGGACTCTGTGAAGTTGGGCTTTAAGCATCTCTTTCCATTTAGTCCCTTTATGTCAAAATAAGGAAAGTATTTTAGAAATATAGTCCTTTGGGTTTTCATACTTTTTTCTATGGACAGACCTAGAATTTAAAGTTTGTTCTTTAGGGATCATTTTGGATGCTGAGAAATAGACCAAATAGGTGGAGCTCTAAAAAGTTCACTTGTGTTCAGGAACTTTGATCCATCTAAAGAAGGTATTTAATATATTCACAACCCTAATAGGATTTAATTTAAGCAAAAAGTTTATAGATGTTTCTGCCATAAAACTTGAATCTGAATTTAGTCAAAATTCTAAGTCATATTAAAAGAAACTCTAAGGGTACTATTAGTCAAATTTAGAATGTAGAAATTCTGTGACAAAAGAAGACTCAGATTATTAGGCAGATATATGGCATAAAAAAGGGAAAGGTGAGATATTAGAGATTAAAAAAGACTTAAAGAGATATTTCAACCAAATGCAGTGCTTGCACCTCATTAGGATCCTAATTTGAGTAAGCCAATGAACCTCTATTTGAGATGAGGCAAACTGCAGAGACTGAACACTATAAAACATTAAGTACTTATTGTTGATCTTTTTAAGGTTTTGATAATGGTATTTCCCTTTGTTTAAAAACAAATTATTTCCAGTTAAATATTCATACTACAGTATTTTTGTTTAGATAATATGATCTTTAGTTTTTTATTTAAAACACTTGAGTAAAAACCTCCAGGGGAATAAAGAAATAAGAGTGGTAGAATAGTAACAATCACCAAAGTCAGGTTGCGGTACATGGGTGTTCTTTATGCTATTGTGTTGACTTTGTGTATCTCTGAAATTTGCCATAATAAGTAATTATCAAAGTACCACTGTGCAAGAAACAGATTCAGGGATTGTATAGTCTTTATTTCCCAAAAAAGAGATATATTAGTTTTGTTTATCCAGTTCTTTGGTTTTACAGATCTGCAAAAAACAACCACTGTAGAATTCAAATATATGTTTTACAAAACTTTGCTTCTTTTTCCTGTAATTTATTTTTAACTATAAATTTGGAAGCATTTCCATCACAGTTGTTTCTAAATTTACTATTTGTACTAGTTGTAGTACTACTTACTATTTCAATTTACTTTAGTTTGTAAATAAGAATCATGTGGTATCGTGTAAAATAAAGTAGCTCTTTTATTTAAGCCAACTAACAATTGATTTTTTTAAAGATTAAAAAGGGCTGACAACACTGCACTTTATTTGAGCTCTGAGATGTGGCTTTTGTATTCTGAGACACAGCTACCTTCAAAGACCACTCTGCCCTCACATTAAGACTCGCTTCCACCATTTCTCAGTGACTCAGGCAGGACCCATCTCCATCCTTCTTCATACCTGTCTCTATAAAACTTCAGGCCCTCCCTCCACCTTTCCTTAGATGTTTCTCACTAATGAACATTATCCCTGTTGCAGTAACCTAAATAAACTCATTTCCTTAATTGCCCCATGTATTTTTGTCTTTCACGGGGTCTCCACTTGTTTGGTCTCCATTACCCTGGGCTCTTTAGCTGTTTGCACATCAGTTCTAGTTATTATCAGACATAAGAAAGGATGGAAAACAAGCCCTCTTTGTGACTCCATCAACAGCAATAGCATAAAAAGTGTCCAGGTCCTTCCCCTTTTCCCCAGACCCTCACACAGCCGATGTAATATTATAACAGATTAGATTTGTTTAAGCAGACTGAGCCAACAGAGTGAAACACTTCTACTCAGAGATTAAGGATTGTTTTCTCTGATTTAAAGCAAATTTGTTGGAACATGGTGCAAAATTTGAAGACCTTTTCTTTTATGGTATCTGAGCTTTAATTTCAAAGTGGTTCTTATTTTAATGGGCAGAAGTTGACCCACAAGCAGGGTTCTAAAGCCATGCTAATCCCTTTCAGCTGATTATTGGAACTTTCACAAAGTTCCTAAAGAAGCAAGATTTAGAAATACCTTACATTGGCCATATTTACCGGATCACTTTTCCTATGAAAGTTGATTCTGTTTTTCTTCACTTTAGTAGCCCCCAAAGCTCAAGATTTCATTTGTTGAGTGATTTAAGAAAGGTTTCTCTTGATATAGTAGGGATGACTTTACTGGGATTATTATTGTTTTCCTACATTATTGGAATGATATAAACTTGTATGAATATGTTTTATTTTAAAGTAGCAACCAGCTATATCCATAAGCTTTTGCTTATTTGTGCCATGCACACATTTAAATCTTTCATTTCCAAGAGATGAAATGCTATGCATTTGTCCTAGATTTTCATTACTAAATTTTGTTCATTTGCATTGCTACACAGATTAATTTCAGACATCAAAAGGCAACTTTTTTGGACAAATCTTTTAGATTTGCAACAATGTATAAGGGAGAGGCATTTTGATTCTTTTTTTCTCATCAACCTAAGTATAGAAATGGTTAGCATCTTTTCACCCTAGGTCCTCACTGTTGTAGCTGAGGCTAAACTCATCTAGTCCCTTCCTTCCTTCCTCCCTTCCTCCCTTCCTTCTTCCTTCTTTCCCTTTTTTTTTTTTTTCTTGTTAACGTTTCTAGATTGTGCTCAGGCAATTTCTTAAATAGCATTGTTTAGGACATGACATTCTCCTTCTTGGGAAGATCCTCCCTGAAGACTCAGACCTTAAGAAAGTGCTAATGTCTTTGACAACCACAGCCATTTTACCTCAGTCTGACCAGAAATATGGCCAATTTTGTTCCAATTTGGACTTTATTCATATCCTTTTTTCTCCCTCTGGAATTGTCATTCCTTTCTGATGAGCCATTCTATATGATAGTATTGGAAACCACCAGTTTTGCTAACCACAGTCAATACCACATTTCGTATTTCTAGCCCAGTTTTACCAACACCCTGCATTTCTTTTCTGATCTAATTTGAACCCAGTACACCCAGTGTACCACTGGGTATACCCTCATTGGCAGTCTTGTTCCTCACTCCTGGACTCTTGTCAAGTGACAGAGTTTACCTGATGTATCTTGTGCCTGAACTTTTCTCTGCTTCTTTCAGATTTCCCTTCTGTGGTTCTATACCCAGAAGCTTCACACTTCTGGGTCTTGTGCCTTATTTCTGGATTTTTAAGAGCTATCCACCGTGTTAATAATTCTATCCTTCACATGATTAGGTTTCATTAATTTTTACATTTATCATCTCTAACCAAGATGCCAATTTCACCAGTTCGGAACTTGACAGGTTTCTGAATATGAACATAGCTCACTAATGCCGCCGTAGTAGTATTTCTTAGAAAAGTGACAGAAGGAGGTCTAGATTGCCATCAGGTATTAATTAAGGTGCAGCAAGTCTCATACATGAGTCTCATACTATGGTTCTCAACAACTGTGTGTTCTTGTTCACAAAACGTTAAAGGATAATAGCAGCTAACAATTATTGAGAGTTTGCTAAGTATTAGGGCACTACATGCTTTGGTGTATTTGACTTTAACAGCCCTGTGATCTGAACATTATTATCTTTATTTGACACATGAGGAAACTAAGAATTCATTAGTTAAGTAACCTGCCCGTAACAACTCCGAAGGGATGAAACTCAAATTTGGAATCTGGCTGATCTCAAGTCCATATACCTTAATGTCATACTGCTTTAAAAGAAGATAACAAGGATGAAAATTTCATCTTGTTCATGTATGAATCCATAGTCAGTGTCTAGCATGATGCCTAGCTTAAGAAGTTACCAAATGACTAAAAGTTAATTGTGGTCAATTGGACTAGCTTATAAAGCCTTCTAATTGCTATGGGTGGCTCATCCTTGCAATAATCAAACTACAGCCTCTCACTCTTATCATTACCTTAGAATATGCTTTGGTTTTAGATTGTAAGTACTGTAACCTAAAGTGCCTATGGTAGAATTTGATGCAATGCATTTCTTTGTTACCTGGAATTAGATACTAGAGCACGCATTACCCATATACTGTTACATACCTAATAAATTCTCTCTGTCCAAAATGTATTGGCTATTTTCTCGAGCATCAGCATATTGGAGGATTGCTCTAGGCTTGTTCAGTGTCAGTTCTGTTTCTCCACATCAGACCAGTCTACTTCCAGTTGGATCTGTGTGATTTTAAAATCCTAGCTCTCTACCTCAGGTTCTGCCTATGTGATGTCTATAACTCTGTGGCTTCCCACTGCCACCCACAGCTTCGGACTCTGAGCCAGTCCCACAGACTCTCTCACACCACTTGATTAGCCTTTAACATCTAGTTCTGACTGGGGCTACCATCTCCTTTGGATCATCTGCGGTTTGTACTGCCATTCCTATACCACTAAACTTGTGCCCTGATAACCAAACAACCTTCTCCTTGGGTTTTCATCCCCTGTGTCTTCTCTTTGTTCTGCACTCTTAAGGCTTATATCCATTCTAAGAGCATTTAGTTCTTTCAGTGATGAAGTAAGGCAAAAATATCCAAGTAAATGAAATGTGTCAATTGCATGGATAGATTATGTATGGCACGAATATCAGTTCACTTATAGCCGAAGTGCCTAGCACAGAGCTTGACTCATACCAATCATTCAAAAAAATTTGAAGAGTAAATGAATGAATGCAGAGCTCCTATCCAGTTATAAGCCTATCCATCTTATGCAATCAGAAGTGGCCCACTTTGGTGTTATTTCTATGTGTTACACAGGCAAAATTTTTCTGAGTGTTCAAAATATGTTCCCTCTCTTTTACTTATTGATATATGAAATGTTCTTGACCTAAAAATCAGAGTTACTTGTAAATCCATGACACCTTATTATTTCCTGGGAGCAGATACTTCTTTGCTGTGAAAGACAAAACATAAGGGGCCTGGGTGCCTGCAGGAAAGGATAAGGTAACTAATGCAGAGATGAATAGCTAGGAGAAATGAAAATAGAATTCACTTACTTCTCAATTTTGCCAGTAATTGGGGTAGACAAAATTTTCCCTTCTGTCCCTGCAGCATTTTGGGGGAAACTTTGACAGAATGAGAAATCCTAAGAACTTTTAATGTAGGGCTAGGAGATGGGGATATAGGCAGGAGCTACCAGAGGAATAAAACCATAGTGTCCAATGAACTCTCATTTAAGTCATGCGGTTCTTAATGAAGGTCAGTTTCCAAAAAAAGCATATATCTAATTAAGTTATGCAAAACACTGTCTACAGAATATTATGTTAGTCAATTTTCTTTTTTATCTGTGTTATACCAGGCCTTTCTTTTTGTCATTTATTTTACTTTTAAAACAATCATTTATGATTCAAACAATTTCAGTATGACTCATGAGACCCTTTGCATGGAATTTAGTATATTTATTATTTCTTATTACCATTGCTATGCAGGTCAAATTATTAATTTTAGAATCATCATGTAGCTTTAGAATATTTTGTAACTTGCCTGTGCTAGGAAAATTTTATTTGATGTGTTCTTTATGAAATCAGTAGATAATAAGCCTAATCCTTTTTGAATTTTTATATTTGTTAGCATTTCTACAAAGTCTATTCATTGTAAAATGAATGGAGGAATACTCCATTCCTCCATTAAAAGTATAACATATTCTTGGGAAGTTTTTGAATTTATAATGAATATCTGAAGTTCTGGGCAAGAGAAAAAAATGTCTTTGAGATATAGACTTTATTTGGTAGGTTAATGAAGCTCCCATAATCCCAAATAAGATGATGAAAAAGGACATACACCTAGACATTTTTCTGGTAAGATTATCGTGTTTCTCAATTTAAAAAGAAAATATCACAGCTTTTATTTAGAAAAAAATTTATAAATGTGAGAAGTCAAAATAGCTGAAAGCTAGTATAAATAGTGAAATAACATCTATGCATAAAGAGGAAGTGACTGGGATGAGCGATCATGAAGTCCCCCAAAATTTCAGTTCCCTGTCATGATGAAAGAAAGATATTGTTGGATGAGTAAAGAATTAGGGGGAGTATTAGCCACTTACCCTTCCTGATAAAAGAATCACAACAGGGTTCTGACTGAATAACTGATTAAGCAAAACCAAGATCTCTAGAAAAAAGCAATGAGTACACATAGTTAACCCTAAAAATACAATGTTAGAGTGTCTGAGAGTTTGCAGTATAAATGCTAAACAAGTATTCCTGAAGTAGAAGTGAAACCGAGACACTGCGTTTGAGGGAAGTGTACTGACAAGCTGATAGTCTATCCTGTGGGTTAGGATGAATGGCAGTGAGGGCAGGAGGTGAGCTGTAGTAAGGGGAAATAAAACATTCCCAAGGCACATCTTTGGAGTAAGGAAGCAGTGAAGGAATAGAACATGTTGCTGAGAAGCAAATAGACCGTATCTTGGTAACCTTTGTCTTTAGTGTACAGGATGTGCTTTAGCATTTTTTGTAGAGCAGGTCTGCTGGCAACAAATTCTCTCAACTTTTGTTTACCTGAAATCTTTAATTTACTTTTATTTTTTAATAAAAGCTTAGTAGATATAGAATCCTTATTTTCCCCTGGCATATCACTGTACTATATAAAACTTGAGAAAGTTACATAGTTTGTGAAATTTGGTGATAATTGAGGAAATGGCATCTGCAATCTTTTTTCCTCAGGACTGATTGACATGGCCTGCTTTGCATGGAAAATGTCACTTTCTTGTAACAAAACTGCACAGCAGAGATGGACCTGTCCTAGCAAAGACAGAGATGTGTGTGTTTTTTGTATGTTTTGTGGTGTATGTGTGTGCTTATATTTCTAATTGAGATCATGAGCCCAGTTTATACTTTGCCAATAATGTAAGAAGTAGAAATGAGATAAGTGGGATAAAATTTCCAATTTATATCAATGATTTTTTTTTCTTTTTTAAGTAGGCTCCATGCCCAGCGTGGAGCCCAACTTGGGGCTTGAACTCATGACTATGAGATCAAGACCTGAGCTGAGATCAAGAGTTAGAGGTTTAACTGACTGAGCCACCTGGGTGCCCCTATTTCAATGATTTTTTTTAAAAGATTTTATTTATTTATTTGACAGAGAGAGATCACAAGTAGGCTGAGAGACAGGCAGAGAGAGAGGAGGAAGCAGGCTCCCAGCTGAGCAGGGAGCCTGATGCGATCCTCGATCCCAGGACCCTAGGATCATGACCTGAGCCGAAGGCAGAGGCTTTAACCCACTGAGCCACCCAGGTGCCCTATTTCAATGATTTTTAATAGCACTTCTACTGTTCAGGTGGTACCAAATCGTGCAGTGCTTTGCAGGGCATTGTAAAGACGGAATTTTGTCTACTTGAAATGAGACACCATTAAGGCGTTTTAAGTTGGGAGGGACATGATCTGATTTATTTTATGACAAAATCGCTAGGGAAGGGGAACTAATTGAAAGAAGACAGGAGTAGGTGCAGTGAAATCAGTTTGGGGGCCTTTGCAGTAGTCAATGCCAGTTTTGTAGGTTCGACTACGTTAGTCGCAGTGAGATGGAGATATGTTTTGGAGGTAGAACCAAGAGGACTTGTTCTAGAGGTGGATGTGAGGAGTGAGGGAAAGAAAGGAGTTAAGAATGAATCTCTGGTTTCTGGTTCTAGGAACTGTGGGCTGTGGTGGCATTTATTGAGAGGGGAAGGAACAGAAGACCAGCTTGGGGAGAAATAGTTTCAAAGAATTAAGTAGGTTGTTACATAGATATGATTGCCGGGAATGTCCAGCAGTCCCTGTACCCACGTATGAAAGAGTACTCCAAAGTTTGCTGTGATAGAGAGGAGAAGGCAAGTGCTGAAGTCCAGCTCCAGCAACAGTCAGGGTCCCCAAAGGAAAGGACGGCGTCGGCGATACGAAATGAGGAGACGGACTCAGATGATGTTTCAGGAGTCTCCCAAAAACCTCAGGGCTCGGGGTCCTTTATTTATATCATTGTAACAAAGGATGATCGAAGACACAACCAGGATGTTTATTCATTGATCAAAGGAGCCTTGGTAGATGAGCTTGGTGTTTTCTCAGAGGCGGGATAGATGAGGCCTGCTTTTCTTATCTGTATCATAAGTCTCCTGGAGCCTGCATAGGTTTAACAGAACTCCCCTCCTGATCCTTTGTTTTAAGGTCTCAACTAGTTCTGACTTAAATCACTGGTTTGGTAAAGATTTGTTAGTCATTACGTTTTGAGGTAAAAGGCTATTCATCCTGGGGGAGGGACAATATGGTGCCAGACCTTATCTGGCAATATTTCAGGACTCTATCTAGGCATGCTCATAGTGGGAGTAAGTCTTCTATATAGGGAAAAGGAGAATCATACTAAGAGTAAATTGGACTAATGCTTAACAAATCTAACCCACTCTCTTTATTCATAGCATTCCAGGTCCTTTGGACTGCAAGCCGCTTTTAACTGGGAGGGGGTGATTAATGCTTTACCCACTGCGATTCTCCTCGCCTTACAGGAGGGCGGTACCCCATGCCGTGCAGTGGGGGTTCACCTTCTTGTACCACGCACACAGCTCACATCAGGCAAGGGCTCCAGTGCTCAGAGACAGAGACCCTTTGCTCTTCTCAGGCTTTAATAGGTGCTTCAGGATACCACAAAACTTTATCACTGTTTCTCAAGCACTTGATGTGTGACAAAGGGTCCTACTGAAACTAGGAGGATCTGTTTACGGGAAAGATAAGATATGCTAATCTGCATGTTCTACTAAACATAGCCTAAGGGACAATGCATACATTTGATCACAGGGTGGCTGTTTGGGCTAAGAAAGCTTGGGGAAGGCAACGCCCTGCGGCGTTCCAGCTGCTGAGCGGTCCATGCAGGCCTTGGCATTCCAAAGGCCTACACGCTTCTCCAAAAGCTTCCTTCACCCCCAGTGGCCTCCATGTTACATTTTAGCTAGCCAGGTATTATGGCTGATTTCATGCTCTACATTAACCCTGACATATGATGGTTGCTTTTACGTGTCAACCTGACTGGGCTAAGAGATATGTAGATAGCTGGTAAAATTATTTCTGTGTGTATCTGTGCAGGAGTTTCCAGGAGACACTAGCATTTGGATCTATATACTGAATAATGAAGATTGTCCTCACCAGCACAGGTGGGCATCCAATCCACTGGGAACTGAGTAGAACAAAAATGTGGAGGGAGGGCAAACTTCTGATCTGTTTGAGCTGGGACATGCATCCTCTCCTTCCCTAGGACAGTAGCACTCCTGGTTATTGTGCCTTTGTCCTTGTACCATAACTTACATCATAAGCCTCCTAGTTCTCAGGCCTTTGGACTCGGACTGAGACTTATACCACTTGCCCCCTGGTTCTCAGGCCTTTGGGTTTGTATTGGAACTACACCACCAGCATTCTTGGGCTTTCAGCTTTCAGATGGCAGATGGTGGAACTCCTCAGCCTCCCTTACAGTGTGAGCCAACTCCTCATAATAATAAGCTTCCTTTTATATATCTATGTATGTCCTAATGGTTCTGTTTCTCTGGAAAACACTAATACAGTAGGCAAGTGGATATTCAAGTTTGGAACTGAGAGATCATGCCTAGATTGAATTAAAATTTGGAAATCATCAGCATGTAAATAGTACTTAAGGCCACAAACTGGTTGAGACCACCTCAGAATCAATTCTAGAGAACGGAAAAGTACTCAGAAGGAGACCTGATGATATTACTGAAACCAATATCTTAGCTTTCTTTTCAGTTTCATTGATATTATTATGTCCATAAGATTCTATTTAAGTTATAATATCTCTAAAATAAGTCTTTATACCTGTGAAAAGAAGTCATTACTTATTACTTAAAAAATTTTTTTTCCTTTTCATCTGTATTTTCTTATGTATAAACTTATTCATCACTTTACAAAATCAAAAACTTGTTGATATGTGACACTATCACATTACTAGTTGTAATTTTGTGAATGTTATAAAAAGTATAGGTGCACCTGGGTGGCTCAGTGGGTTAAAGCCTCTGCCTTCTGCTCAGGTCATGATCTCAGGGTCCTGGGATCAAGTCCCACATTGGGCTCCTGCTCAGCGGGGAGCCTGCTTCCTCCTCTCTCTGCCTGCCTCTCTCTCTCTGGCAAGTAAATAAATAAAATCTTTAAAAGAAATTTAAAAAGTATATAAAGGTAGGAAAAGAAATCATATAAAAAAGAAATAACATCAATATTTTGTTTGATATCACTGATTTAATTTTTGAGCTAGACAAGTGATTAGAGCTTGTCCAGCCTATTAAGATGAAGATACTTAGGGAGCATATGATTGGGTGAATGATCAAGAAATGGTCCAGAGAGATATGGTTTTGGTGAAGCGGGGGAAGCACAAGGTCAAATGAGTTGGTAGGCACTGGCTAGTATCCTGCCCCATATCCAGATAGTTCCAAAGCATTGGAACCATTAAAGGAAAGCCCATAATTTACATTTGGAACATTTGGAACTTGATTAAATTTGTACACTGTGACTATTTCTGAGAACAGTTTTTAATTTTTACTTTCACCTTTTAAAAGCACTAAAAGTCATCCTATCTCAGTGGATTAGAAAATATTCAAGCTCTGCTCTGAGGAAGGAACACTCCTTTTCCCACTTCATCACTCCGAACTTGAAATTTGAAATGTGATGTTCAAAAAGCCTGAAGCTACTTATAATCTTGCAAGTTTTCCTTGCTCTCCCTGTCAGTGCGTTTGTCCTTGCAACTCTCTCTGCCTGCCTTACTCTATTGCCATTCTTTTGGTTTGGCTAATACCTACTCATTTGTGAAAACCCAGCTCATAAATCTCCCTCCTTAGGAAACTCCTAAGCCTTTTTCTGTTCAAGGGCCTTTTTGGTGTGCTTCCCAACTGTCCCATACTTATCTCTCTCACAAGTATGATAATGTGTTGTAATGACCATGTACTTCCTTGTGCCCTTCACTAGACTATGACCTCTTGGAAACTTGAGGAGGGTCTCTTTTGTCTCTGCATCCCCAGCACCTAGACCATGCTCCGCATAGATCAGGCATTCAATAAATATTTGTTGAATCAATACACAGCCAATCTACCTTCTTAAGAAGAGTTTTACTTATATGAAGAAAGAGTTAAAGCATTCTCCAAATTTCACACTTTAATAGGACCTGTAACTCTGAAATATAAAAAAAGATTTATAAGTGTAAGGATTGAATACATTAGCTTGAAATTCATTTTCTCCTGTCATTGACTTGGAACCATTTCTAAGAGAAATAGATGTCAGAAGCTTATGGAGTGTGAATAGGACAGCCATTAAAACCTAATCACCTTTATGCTGAGCGAAATAAGTCAATCAGAGAAAGACAATTATCATATGATCTCTCTGATATGAGGAACTTGAGGGGCAGGGTGGGGG
>LNAC01000007.1:10091431-10190960 GCA_002007465.1 Ailurus styani
ACAAACCATAAGAGACTCCTAATCTCACAAAACAAACTGAGGGTTACTGGGGGGTGGGAGGGTAGGGATAGGGTGGATGGGTTATGGACATTGGGGAGGGTTTGTGCTTTGGTGAATGCTGTGAAAGATGTAAGCCTGATGATTCACAGACCTGTACCCCTTGGGCAAATAATAAAAATAAAATTTAAAAAAAAAAAAAAAACAAAACCTAATCACCTTTTTCCCCCAGGTTCTGAAGCTGATAATAGATTTTAGAACTTGTGTGGTGGAGAGAGTACTGTGCTCTTCAACTAGATGTGGCTCAAAAATGTGGCCCTTGGGACACACTCCTTGCAAAAAAAGACATCTCTGTTACAATCTGGAAAAGATGTTCTAAACAGTCAGTAGACGCCAAAGGTATGAAAAAGAGCCTCCGAGCACAGAGAAAATAAATGATCTGTTCCACTGCTATATCTAGTGTTCTCAGGAACTTGAAACTTGAATTTTGTCTAAATATAAAACACATGGCAAAGTAGGCCTTCTTAGTTTTCTTTCTCTGGCATTTCGTCAGGTTTTGCTGGAAGAGAGCATCTCCGATTATGTAATCGAATCTCCCTTAATGGAGCCTGGTACAAAGATGAAACCATACTTTAGTATACTCAAGAAGAATAGGAACAATCTTCTTTTTTAACTCAGAAAAACTAATACATTGTTCCAGTTAAGTTCATAGAATAATAGAGTATCAAGGCTTGAAGGCAATTTCAGTATTTTTATATTCAACTTCTTGATTTCACCCATGAGGAAACATATTAAGGATAGTGAAGTAACTAGATCAAAGTCCCAAATACTTTGGCACATGTATACATGGAAAACAGGGTTGTGTTGAATTGCATGTTTAATCTCTTGAAAAGTAGATAAAGGCAGTGAGTTAGAAAATGGAGAAAATATCCAGATCACCAGCTTGTAAAAGATCACTAAGTCATCACTTAACCCCTACCTTTGGGATGGGTGACCATGAAAACAGTATCAGAAAGTGATATTGTTGTATTTCCACAGTGACTGGAGCAAATGTCATAACCCCTGCCAATCAGGAAATCCTCCATATACTCATCATGTTTCTAAAGCCATTTCTTCTTTTTTGTTGGTTGTTTTTTTTTAAGATTTTATTTATTTATTTATTTGACAGAGAGAGATCACAAGTAGGCAGAGAGGCAGGCAGAGAGGCAGGAGGAAGCAGGCTCCCTGCTGAGCAGAGAGCCTGATGTGGGGCTCGATCCCAGGACCCTGAGATCATGACCTGAGCCAAAGGCAGAGGCTTTAACCCACTGAGCCACCCAGGTGCCCTAAAGCCATTTCTTCTTAAACACTGTCATATAATTTCTAAACAAAAGCAAAATGATATTAATGAATAATGATGATGAAATGTTATTTCTTATAAAGTTCTTTCACATAATTACTCTTTTGATCCTCATAAAAAGCCCAGAATAGTACTTATATTTCTTTCACTTTTACATGTGGAATCCTAAGACTGATAGTTTAAATGACTTGCCTAAGAGTTGGTGAGGGCTGATGTTATGAACCATGGAGACAAGGGTGGGTGGGCCAACGAATACTTCCCCATGGGAAGAATAGGGAGCCTTCGATTCCAGATAAGGACCAATGTTTATTAACATTGGATACTAACTCTGCTACAATGAATTTCTTAAAAGGAGGAATGAACTTTTGTATTTAAATAGGGATCCTATTATATACCTAATAATCTCCGAGGTATTTTGCATGTTATTTATTTTTTTTTTAAGATTTTATTTATTTATTTGACACAGAGAGAAAGATTACAAGTAGGCAGAGAGTCAGGTAGAGCGAGGAAGAAGCAGGCTCCCCGCGGAGCAGAGAGCCCGATGCGGGCCTCGATCCCAGGACGCTGAGATCATGACCTGAGCCAAAGGCAGAGGCTTTAACCCACTGAGCCACCCAGGCGCCGTATTTTGCATGTTATTGCATTCATTTCCACAATGGACCTTCCCTGTGATTAAAGCAAACTGGTATAATTTTAACAATAGTTTTTGGCTTAAAGAGCCATGAACTGGGGCGCCTGGGTGGCTCAGTGGGTTAAAGCCTCTGCTTTTGGCTCAGGTCATGATCTCAGGGTCCTGGGATCGAGGCCTGCATCGGGCTCCCTGCTCAGCGGGGAGCCTGCTTCCCCCCATCTCTCTGCCTGCCTCTCTGCCTCCTTGTGATCTCTCTCCCTCTGTGAAATAAATAAATAAAAATCTTAAAAAAAAAAAAAAAAAAAGAGCCATGAACTGAACTACTTGGTTCCATAGAGGTTTGGTTTAGGTAGAAAATTAGTTATTTGTTTTTATACACACACACACACACACTATGTATATATATAAAGGCACATGATGACGTGGTTGTTAACACAGAGTCAGGTAGATTGGATTCCTATCCTCCAGCTCAGCTGTTTACTAGTTGTTGGGTCTAACTAGCTGTGTGACCTTGGAAAATCTCTTGAGTCTCTGTTTCTTCATCTACAAAATAGGAGTAAATAGAATACTTGTAAAACTGTAGTGAGAATTAAATGAGATAATGTTTATAAAGTCCTTAGCATATTTTTTAGCACAAGTAGTTTCAATAAATATTAGCAACGATAACATATATATGGTATATGGTTCCAAAAATAGATTTGAATCAGTTATAAATATTCATTAAATAATAGTTTATTCACACAGACTGATAAGTATGTGAAGAAATTGAGGGGACAGGGAACTAGAGGATAATGGATAAGATGATGTTGATAATAAGATAAGTACATAATATTTGTGACAAAATGCCCTGTGCATTTCTTTGTGTAAGCCGGAAATATTGCTTCAAGCTTCCTAGCAATTAATGCACAGAGGAAAACAAAGTTAAATTAAAATTTAACATGCCCCTAAATAAACATAAAACAATGCTTCAGGACAAGACTATGTTTTTTTTGACTGACCAATTCAGTGGATTTCTTCATTTTGTAGATGTTATGACATTGTAAACAATGTCTTCAACATCTTCCCAATAAATACAAAAGTAAACTTTGCATTTCATATACATTGATGTAGGCAAAGGCCTAAAACCCAAAGTATAATTCAGTAAAGCAATTTCATGAGTGAGGGGGAACATATGACATATGTGTAATTCTTTGATGGCTTGACATAGCTCTAATCTTGGCCCTGAATTTAGGGTACCTAGAGAGATATAAGCAAACTCAGCTCGGCAAATTTTTTACAGATAATATTTATTAAAACCAACTTTTTGAGAATATATTGCCCAGAACAGAATGAAAGTTATACTTTCTGAGAACTATCTGGGAATTTGATTTTTTTGGCCCAATTATGTAAGAATCATAAACTTTAATTATTAAATGAACTGGAAGTTGGGTTGATATTTACTTATTAGTGTCTGGTCACATGACAGGCCACCATAAATCAAATCACCTAATTAGGGAGATAACATTTTTTTTTTTTTACTCAGACTTTCCAAAATCATAGAACTGTAACACTCACTGACACATGTGGTTATAAAAGATGAATTTTATTTTTAAATAATGAGGGAATCAATAGGTGGAACAACTGATCTGAAGAAGAATCCAAAGACCGGGCAAATATACAGGCATCAAGACCTGAGAAGAAGTTAAAAATAGATGCAAAACTGAAGACACTAGCTAATATCCACAGGAAGATAACGGATTGCGTTTTACCAGGCACAGTCTGCATACCTGTGAACCATAATCTTTTGCATTACTGTCAGATTTCTATAACTTAGTTGTAAAACAGCTCAAAGACTGAGCAATAGGCTGAGATCATAGTGAAGTAAGTGCTAGACAGGAAAGTCAGTAATCCTTTCAGTCTTTTTCAGAATATTTCCCTACAGTAGGTACTCTGAAGTATTTTTAATGAGCCAATTATGCCTATTGATTAAACAATACATTTAAATTGGATATATCATATAGAGAAATATTTAAAGAAATACAAAGGTGTAATTTTTACCTTTCCTCACTATTCCTAACACTGTGAATATAAATTCTCTTCTCAATTTGCCTTCAAACAGATAAGCTCAAGTCCTTTTGCTTACTTTGTAAAAATCTCCTGTGCCTGTATTGCTCTGTCTTTGGGGCTTTAGGGTCATTTCTTTTTTTCTGCTGCAGGTGCTCTCCTCAGAGGAGTATAATACTTCTTATATGCTTTAACTGTTGACAATTTTTAGCTCTTTTGCTATCTACTCAATTTCTGCTTACCCCTTTTTTCAAGGGAAAGAAAAAAGTCAGAAGTACGGGTTGCCCAAGGACTTAAAATTGGTTTCTGAAGTGAAGGCAGCCATTTTCAAATTTAATTAATTAATTAATTAATTAATCGTGGGACTGAGCCCTTAAACCTGTGGAGTCTGATGCTTCCTTGGGTCATAGGTGTCAGAATTTAATTGATCATTGGACACCCCGTTGGTGTTTGGAGAATTGGAGAATTGGTTGTTGGTGCTGGCAATACCCTAGTCACGTGAGATGAGCAGAGAAGGCTGTGGAGAAACCATAAGAGTTAGAAGAAATCCAAGAGATCATTGTATGGTAGAAAACAAGAGAGAATTTTCTAAGAAGAAAATAAATGGTTACTAGGATCAATGTTGCAAAGAAGTCAAGTAAGGAAAGGCCTGAAATGTATGAATTGTATTTAGTACTAACTTTTGAAAGTAATTCCAGGAAGGAGTCAGGGCAAGAATGGGGTTAATGGTGGAGGAGTTCATAAAAAGGGGCTTGAGGAAAATCAGTTGCAAAGACTTTATTTTTTATTTATTTTTAAAAAAGATTTTATTTATTTATTTGACACAGAGATAGAGATCACAAGTAGGCAGAGAGGCGGAGGGGGGGGGAGGAAGGAGGCTCCCTGCTGAGCAGAGAGCCCAATGCGGGCCTCAGTCCCAGGACCCTGAGATCATGACCTGAGCTGAAGGCAGAGGCTTTAACCCACTGAGCCACCCAGGAACCCAGTTGCAGAGACTTTAAAAATTACCTTGAAATGAAGAAGTGAAAAGTGCCTAGTAGCTATATATTTTTTGACTGTTAGTGTGTCAAGCAACAATTCCAAGCTGTTTATACATTTTGTCATCCTAGGAAAGCTCAGTGTTTTTTACTCTTGTTTTGTAGATGATGGTGACAAAATTACACAGATAGCCAGAGGCAAAGATGGGATATGAACCTAGGTCTGTAGGACTGCACACTTTCTCTGTTTTTAACCACAACAGAAAGCCTGAGTTTCTCTGTTCTAAAAAATTCTCTAATTCGGAACTTCTATTCCCCTAAGATACCAGATAACTGATTTCAGTTATTTTGTAGGGGTCTCTTGGGTCACATCACAATAATCCAATTTAGCCAGACTTAAAGGGGGACACCTTACATACTAGTGACCAATCATTTTCTTTTCTTTAAATCACTTCTTATAATGCTATTTTTGAGTTAGCTCTGAGAAGAAAATTGACTCTAAATGTCTAATGTAGCTTAAAAATGTCATAAACTTTTAATAGATCTCTAAAAACAGTTTTGCTTTTTTTTTTTAAATAAATATTCTGTCTCTGAGATGACAAATGAGGGTATAGATACAGCCAATGCATTTATATCTGAGTCAACCAACCACAGAGCCACTTGAGATGGAGAGGATATTTTTATTCTTTATTTTTCTTGCTAATTAATATGAATTGGTGCCACTGAAGTTTAATTAGCTCAAAGTAGGCATTTTCCCCCTTAAACAAAGAAATATTGCTTTACCATTTTATTTATTTAAAAGATTTATTTATTTTAGAGAGAGAAAGAGAGGGTGCACATATGCAAGTGGGTCAGAGACAGAGAGGGAGAGAGAATCCTAAGCAGACTCTGTGTTGAGCAAGAGCCCAATCCCTATACACTGAGATCATGACCTGAGCCTAAACTAAGAGTTACACTTAACCAGCTGAGCCACCCAGGTACCCGTTGTTTTACCATTTTAAACCATGATTCAGTTTCATTTGTAAATCTTTACTACTTGGAAAGGAAAAGAAAACCTTAATACCCAGTTGAGAATAGGCTTTTTGAAGCCAGGGCACTACTATGTGAGAAAACCAGTAATTGATTCAACTTACTGTTAAAGTTAAGTCAGTGTTTTCCAGTGGGAATGCAAAGGCAGCATATTCTAATGGCTACCATTTTGTTTTATTTTTGGTTTTGTTTTTGTTTTGGGATGAACAATCACAATTTATGGCAGCTTTTGCAATTGGCAAAATTTATATAATTTTAGTGTAGAAAGTATTTCATAGTTCTTTTAGAGCACTGCTTTCCAAAATAAAGCCTATATGCTGAGAGGATGGTGTGCATAGTGTATCAGCAGGGGGATATAAATTCTTTAAGATAAATTTTCAATTGTTTATTTTCAATATGTTGATGATCTCTAATATAATATATGCACATTTGGGATGGTGAGAGGGCCTTCCATATAGCTTCCTAATTTCAGTGGTCATATTCGCTTTTAAGTTTCTGGTATTACTCCCATCAAAGAGATCTCAACGGGTGTAAGGGGGCACCCCATGAATGGATGTGGCATAGTAGATCAAACTGATAAAAGTAGTAGATGCATTGAATCTTCATGAGGCATGCAGAAAAGATGTTCCAAACTCAAAAGAACCTGAACCATTTTATTCTGAACCATTACCTCAAGGAAGAATGAATGCTTTAACAAGTTCTCAAGTGAGAATTTATTACAGTGGCCACTAAAGAATTGTTTGCCCGCTGGCTTTTAGCTTAGAATGAGAGCTGATTGTTCTGAATTAGCAAAAAGCCTGGAAGTTATTAATAATATTTTGTAGAACATACTTAAACAATAACAACAATGACATGCTCTGAATTTGTATTGTTGAGTTTAAAATACAGGAACAGATTAAATATACGCCAAGTCTGGGGCTACATCTTTCTGCTTTTAAAAACACTGATAATTTAGTTTCAGAAAATAAATTGTCACATTACATTAATATAGTAAATTTACATTTTATTTTTGCCTTGGTTAATCTAATTGGCTGGCAAGTTTATTCTGCTTTTATAGTTTTGTTAGCGCTAACGACAGTACCTTTACCTCTGAGCATATTTTATTAATATTAAAACACAAGTGATCTTGGTCAACAAGAATCTGGAAGAAATGTTTTCCTTTTAAAGGCATCTGTGGCTGAGAGATGATTGTCTGCCAAATGATCCATTTGTTCCCTGCTTTAGATGGGGTTTCCTAAAAGCAGAGCCAGGGATTGGGACTCTTGTATAATGATTTATTGAGGAAGTGATTTCAGAAGAGCATGGGGATTAGTGAGAGCAGGATAGGACAGAGGGAGGAGCTAAGCAAGGATGTGGTCTCAGCTGGAGACCAGCTGGAACCAGGTTGGTTCTACTGGAAGCTATGGAGCATGAATTTCAGCAGCTTATCCAGTGTCACCATGGGTTGCTGCCCCCTGGAGTTATTATAATGGGTCCCATTAGGAGGAGGGAAATAGCTATAAGCCACCTTAATGAGAGCTAAGGTCTGAGAACTGGGGGATGGGTATTCTAGTCCAGTAAAGTGGATCTGGGCAGAGCAACATGAGGCCTGCTATAGTACCTGCCTTGCAGTGCTCAGACACACTTGCTTCTCAAATTAAATTAACTCTATCTAGTCACAGCTTTTCCAGGTCCTAAGTGGTCAATGTCCAGGGAAGACCTACAAGAAGTTTATTTAAATAAACTGTAGCTCCTGTGGTGCAATTGGCCTGGATATACTCTTTATCATTTCTTCTCTCCCAGCTATTCTAGAATATCTTTCTTGGCTAGCAGCTCTGTTGGACTAGTTGGCTTGCCTTATGGCATCTGACGCAGTTACCATGCTTTTATCAGCCTATGGTTACTAGACTTGTTTGTTATAGTAAAATTGGTCATGGTACAGAGATAACCCAACAAATCTCCCTGCTTGCATTGACTAGTCATACTTTATTTTCTCATGATGAAGAGGGTCAGTTACTCCTGCTGGTATGGTAACTGTTTTTTGTCTGATGGTCTACTGGCTTGAGGAACTGAAAGTAACCAGGAGTTAGTAATAGCTTTAAGTTTGTTGGGATTCTCTCTGTGTCTCCTGGTGGAAGCATCTCCCTTCTAGGAACCAGGACAACAGAGCCTAAATTACAAAAGTGGGGAAACACAAATTCCCTGAATGGTTGACTGGCAGAGATGGTGAGTGGGCCCATTCCTGCTTTTATTCCTTTGTTCCCAGACCTTGCATTCTACTTACTGGTGACACAGCACTATTTATGTTTATTGTTTTAGGGTATATACTACATCCTGGAGAAGAGCTCAATCCATGTAAAGTATCTTCAACAAAGTGTAACTTCAAGAGCCCTCAGGAGGACATTACACTACTATTAAGTCAGCAGCTTCTGGATGATCCAGAATATGCTGGGATCAATAAATAGATACCATGGCTGTGTTCCACCACTGCTCATCTTTTGCCATAAAGTTTATGTCTTGGTCCCTAGCAATACTAAGTGGGATTTGGAGGCTTAGATCAGACATTTTGGAGTACGGCTAGCTGGGTGCTATGGGCAGAGACTAAAAGTTGTTGACAGTCCGGATGAAATATTTTCCCTGTAATGCAGAAGGAGTTTGATGTAGTAAGGTTGCCACCAAGTAACTGATTGGTCTCTGAAGGATGATATTGTATTCTCAATGTTATCTGTTGCTGGCCTATTGGACACTCACTAGTGGCAACAGTTGGTTATCCTTCATGATAGGGAATCCATGCTGTTTGGGCTCTCACATGGCCTTTATCTCTGTCACCATTACTTCTCTGTTCTAGAGCTCATCGCATGAGTCAGCCGACAACAGATGCTGGTTGCCATCTATTGGCCAAGTCACCCTGTCAACTTTGTTACTTAGTTCCTCTTCCATGATGGACACTGTTTTGTGAGCACTGATTTATGATGCAAACATTGTTATATGTTGTACTCATTCAATCCCAGCTCCATGCAAATGCTTTTTCCATGCCCCTAATCTAATCATACTCCTACCAGGCTTCTAACTCACCAGATAAGCCATTTACCATGCAGTAAATTTTTACCCTTATTGTAGACTGCTTCTTTGTGATTCACAAAGTGGATGACCAGATGCACTGCTTGAAGTTCTTCCCAGGGGAGGATTTCCTCCCGATGGAGAATACTCATCATTGTCTTTCAGGGCCATCATTGGAGTACAGTTTAGTAGCAATACATTTTTAGCTTGAACCTACATACCAAGCCAATCCACCTGTGAACCAAGCTCAGGTTTTTCCCTCTACCACTAGCTATAAATAGAATCTGCTTTGGATCTCCCTTTCTGGTGGGTATGTAAAATAATGCTTTTGCAAATAATCAGACCTGCCAAGGCAGAGAATTCACTTTTTTTTTAATGTCCTACCACTCTTATAAAAAGTATTGTGTCTACTATTTAGCTCTGTCTACTCTCAGCCAAAAAAGATGAAAGTACCTGTAAATACTGCCACATTTTGCTTTATATTGATAATTAATAGATCTGAGCCTTCCATTTTCTCTCTTCAGTGCATTATTGGCACTTAGCATCATTCAAACAATTCCAAAGTCCTTATAGCTACTATCTCCTCTCTGTACCTCTCAAAACCAAAGGCAATACATCTGTCAGTGTATGCCACTCTACGTGTATTCCACTCCAATTCACTACAGGTGAAACTCTTAGTGATTTGACTGCTATAGCATACCAGGACCTAATAGTACTCCGTTTGCCACTAATGCTGTCTGTTAAGTGCTATACAGCTTTGAATGATCTTATCTCAGAATCCTATTGTTAGAGCAAGTTTCCTAGGATCTATCAGTACAATCTCTGTTAGGTTGAGTTCTCAAGAAGCAGAGTCTGAGGTGAAGATTTGTATGCAAGTGAATTACTGAGGGAGTACTGTGAGAAGTTGGAATGAGGAAAACTAGAAAGAGTTGGGATGGGGGGGGAAGCTAATCAAGGTATTGGTCTCAATAGGAGTCTATCTTTAACTTGATCTCAGGAAGCTCTGGAGCCTGATTTTCACCGAAGAAGTGGTCACTTTGAGGTAAGGGCCCGATTTTGTATACCAGTGTGTCAGTCAGTCTTTGTTGCTATCCCTGGGAAGTGGGAAAACTTCCCAGGCAAGATAGCTTCCCCTTAGCTGGGGATGATTCTAAAGAGAAAGGGTGCAACCCTGAGGTCTTAGTAGCAAACACAGTAGCTGGGGGATGAGTTCACCAGCCCAGTAATGGGCCCAAGACACCAACAACGTTTTTTTCTCCTTTAAGCTGGGCTATATGACTATTTCTAGCCAATGAAATGCACAATTTCTAATCCTTTTCTTGCTGCAGTAATTTGGACTGCTACGTGTTCCAGTTGGTGAGTCTAGATGAGCAGAGACTCTTGGGAATCCCTCACGGACATGGAATATGGATGGAAACCAGAATCTCATTGTGTCAATTCAATGAGAATGGGGATCAGTTTACTATTGCAGCGTGACTTAGCCTATCATGTCTAATACAGGGTCTATCTATTACTTAATTTTGAGAAAGACTACTCTATAACCAATTCTGCCTTACAGATGAAGAAACATTATGTGCCTAGAGACATTATGTGATTTGCGTGTGAACCAACAGCAGAAACAGGATTCAAATTCAGGCTTCCTAAATCTTCCTTATATCAGCCGGTAAGCACCAGGAATCCTCCATTAATATCATTTTGACACTAACTGAATGGCAGAAAGGGTTTTAACATAGTCAAAACTTATTAGTTCTCGAATTCAACAGATGTATATCAAACATTTACTATTTATTAAACACAGTTGTAGGTGCTGGGGACCTGGGGATCTAGCCAAGAAAGATAAGTCTCTGCTCTCATGGAACTTACTTTTTTTTTTTTTTAAGATTTATTTATTTATTATTTTAGAGGGAGAGAGGTAGACAGTGCAGAGAGGAGGGGCAAAGGGAGAGGGAGAGAGAGGATCTCAAGCAGATTCCACGCTGAGCATGGAACCCAACACGGGGCTTGATCTCACAAGCCCAAGATCGTGACCTGAGCCAATATCAAGAGTTGACCCCTTAACTGGCTGAGCCACCCAGGCTCCCCCAGAACTTACTTTTTAATAAATACTGAACCATTGATCCCACTGATGGGGCTTTTCTAAGCTGAGTTTAAAACTTTAATTTTAATACTGTATGAAAGTATTTTCCATATAAAATAGATTACAGTAGTGTTTTTAAGCAAAAATCTGATACACTAATACATTTATAAATATTCACACATATGACTCAAGTCTTTTTTAAATGCTATCACATGTGAAAATCATGTTTCCTATTTACTATCCTCTATGCTTTTCACTAATGAGGGTGCATAAATGAAATTTTGTCTCAGTAGGTCATTGTTATGACTTCAGTCTACAGCTTTGCACATTATTTAATACAGTTAGCTGGGTTGTGATTCCTTCCATCTCAATTAAATATCTGTACTTCAGAAAGTTTTTTACCACTGCAATTCAAAAGTGGCTTTTTGGGAGTTAACTTCCTGACATTCCAGAGAATATATGTCTCAAGTTGATAGAAGGATGAAATCCACCTGTCACAATCTCATTTAAAAATTCCTCAGGCTATTCTTATGTATATGACTGGCACTCCATCATCATCATTGTTGACTTATTCATTCTATCAATATGCAACTAACATTTACAGAATTCTCAGCTCTAGGCCAGGGACAATGATGTGAAAAGCAGACACAGTCACTGTCCTCATAGAGATTATAGTCAGGTGGCATAGAAGGACTTTAGTGGAATGGTCACACAACCTAATGGAAAATATCAACCGGGGGTGAGTGTGTATTGATTACTATCATGCAGATGATTATTACCATTGTCAGCAGCAACAACAAACATAAGATATTGAATACCGTCTCTCATTTTCCGTACATTCTAATCTGCACATCTTTTCCATATTTTAATATTTCTGAAATAAGTTTGCACCCTCTAGTTTATGACATCTTGACGTGAAGTTTTAGGAAAATCTTAGTCAACTTTATTTCATGTGAGCAATGAATGAAAAATCTATGTCTCATACAGTTCTTTCACTAGGAATAAAACCATTGGGTTAATTAGCAACACTTTAAAATTTCTTAGTGGCATATAAAATAATGGTGCATTTAAAATCAATAGCTTCTTAGAATATATATAGCTGTGCCTTCTACCTACTATGTTCTGGGAATATAAAGATGTATTTCATAGCCTTTGTTCTCAGGAAATTCACTTAAACTTAGTAAAATTTAATACTATGTGGAAGGATCACTGAGTGTTCTTTGTCTGGGGCACCAAAATAAGAATGGGTAATAGCCTGTTTCAATTTCTAAACATTAGGATTACCTGCAGCTAACATATTCAGCCTGTCTTCATTTGCTAGAAGTATCCCCTTTCCCCCTCAAGTTTTCCTAATAATTTACCTCTGTAGCCAATAATGCTTTGAAATAGCAAATACCATAAGCTAGTTGGCTTTATGATAGTATCATAGTACTTTCATATAACTAAGTGACACTGTCTGAGATTTTAAAAGCCAAATTTGGGAAGAGGGAAAGAAATGACACTATGTGCAAATATTGCTCTGATAACAGAACCAATTTGGTCAGAAGCATGTTTAGCCCAATATTGGGTATCACCACTTCAGAGAGGACAGTTTGCAGCCTTGATTCTGGCTGGAAAGGATGCAGACTAGGAGGGGAAGAGTGTTTCCCCTGGATAACAAATTTATCTGTTGGCAAAGATGATAAATGAAAGCATGTGGGTGCACAGTTGCAGTGGGAAGAGAGGCACATGTAAGACTATGTCATACCCAGACTTTTGTTTTTTATTTTTTTTTAATTTTTATTAAAGATTTTATTTATTTATTAGACACACAGAGAGATATCACAAGTAAGCAGAGAGGCAGGCAGAGAGAGGAGGAAGCAGGCTTCCCACCAAGCAGGGAGCCCGATGCGGGGCTCGATCCCAGGACCCTGAGATCATGACCTGAGCCGAAGGCAGAGGCTTTAACCCACTGAGCCACCCAGGCGCCCCAGACTTTTGTTTTTTAAAGAATTTATTTATTTATTTATTTATTTATTTGAGGAGAGAGAGAGAGAGAGAGTGTGTGTGTGTGTGTGTGTGTGTGTGTGTGTGTGTGTGTGNTGAGGAGAGAGAGAGAGAGAGAGAGAGAGAGTGTGTGTGTGTGTGTGTGTGTGTGTGTGTGAGCAGCAGGGAAGGACAGAGAGAGAGAGAAATCTCCAGGGACTCTGCTGAAAACAGAGCCCAGCAGGGGGCCGTTGGGGAGCTCAATCCCTGAGATCATCAGAGCCTAAATCAAGAGTCAGATGCTCAACCGACTGAGCTACCCAGGTGCACCATATCTAGACTTTTTAATTAGCTTTCGGAATATAGTAGATCCTCAATAAAGTTTTATTTAATGTATGACTGATAAGGAAGTCTGGGATTCCTGAAACCCAGGTTATTCTTTATTGTTCACCTGTCTAGACAGAATACTTGGTAATGGTAACAAGCACAGCTAAGTTTGAGGGTCAGAGAAATCTTAAAGGATTTCATTTTCTTTCTTACACTGAAAGCTTTACTGTAGAACTTCATTATAGTTTATTGTTGTTGTTGTTCTTGCTTTTTTCTCCTTAGGGGATTCACACTGTAAGAAAGCTTACTAGCTAAAACTAGCTACTGATAAGATACTTCTGGCATGTCAACAAATAAATTCTCTTGAATCCAAGCCAAAATGGAATCTTCTACTCTTGTCCACAACATCAGAGCTCTGAGAATATGTTCCTTTATTTCTGTTAGGTGAATGCCGTGGCTGGCTCTCTGAATATGCAATTCCTGGTTACTAAGGACTAAGCCACCTACATTTGTTAAGGAGAACTGCCAGATTAATGGGTTTAGATAAGCAGTTCATTCTAGGGTGCCTTCCACCCTGTCACAACTTAAGAAGTTTGACTTCTTTGTTAGCTTTTGAGACAGAATTCTCCTCATGAAATGACTTCTTTGAGCTTAAAACCAAACCAAACAAGCAGGTATCAAAGGGGAGAAGGAATATTTGGCATACCAGAATTCTGCTGTGAGAAACAAACATTGTAATTCTGTGTCAGCAGTTCTACCTCTGGAGCCTGAAAATGGTTCTGAACCAGCATCACATACTCTACAACACAAATAAACAAATGAACAAAGAGTATAATGCAAACATCTCAAGCCCATATTCTCAATGTCCAACTTACCATTTATTTAAGGCAAAGAGGAAGATTTCCATGAGTATTGTAAAAGACTCAATTGTTTTTAATGTTTGCTGAATTAGAAAACCATCTGTAGGGAGGCCTTGGGGAGTATAGGAATAAACATTGTCTTGAGACTTGTGATCTGGCCCAAAAATTCTACCTCTCACCACCTCCGTGACCTTGAATAAGTCACTTAACCCGTTTAGGTCTATTTCCTTACCTATACTTAGACCCCACTGAGGATTATGAAACCACTGAAGGATGGAGTAATCTCTAAGATTATATTTAGCTCAAATATTCTTTGGTTTTATAAAAAGAATGATGGTTGAAATTAAAGAAATTTCTTGAAAGATTTGTACAGGGGAAATAAGCTGTTGATGAGACCAGTAGTTATAATACAGTAGGAAGGAAAAGTAGCATTTATTGAGTGCCAGCTCTGTGCCAAACATTGCACTAAATGCATATACCTTATTTAAGATTCACAACAGCACAGCTAGGCAGTATTATTATTATCCTTATTTGACAGATGAAAATAAATTGAAGTTAAGCAATTTACATAGCTAGTAAATGGTGGAACCAGAATTTTAATCCAGGAAAAGTTCAACAAAGCCACTGTTCTTTTTAGGAAGCAAAGAAGGAAATTAAGAAGAATACATACCTGTTGGAGAATAACTGCTATTTTGAGGGAAGGTTTTCTGAAAGGGTTTATAGCATTGGAGTTTATCGTTGTCCTTCTGACTTCTGAAACTATTTGCAATATGCACAGTTGGGGCAATAGAACCTATGTGATGTTTTTTTTTAATGAGTTTTTTTTTAAAGATTTTATTTATTTATTTGACACAGAGAGAGAGATTACAAGTAGGCAGAGTGGCAGGCAGAGAGAGAGGGAGAGGAGGAAGCAGACTCCCTGCTGAGCAGAGAGCCCGATGTGGGCCTCGATCCCAGGACGCTGAGATCATGACCTGAGCCGAAAGCAGAGGCTTTAACCCACTGAGCCACCCAGGCGCCCGAACCTATGTGATGTTTATGATGTTTATTTCAACTTGGTAACCTTCACAAAGCAAAAAAATATACTCACTGTTTTATTCATTTCACCCATGGAGCTCTCTTTCTTGTTATTTTGTACTTTAGGGAGAAGGGAAAAGATTATTTCCAATGAGAAAAAGGAGCAAGACCAAAGCTTCAGCTCTGAGCCCATTTTATCACAATGTTACTGCTTTCAAAACACTTTAAGGGCCCCAAAAGCCTACATTCAGCTTTGGCTTCTATGTGTATTACAGGGTCTGCCAATAGTAAGTGCTCAATAAATGAAGTCTCTTTCTACTCTTAAACTAGGTTCATATTTCAAACAAAAAATGAAAATAAAAAATGGGGAATGATTAATGGCCTATATACCCCTCAAGACAAAACAATTCAGTAGTTGTGCAAGGGACCTAAAATGTAAATGTAAAATTATGAATTATATGAAGATGAACACAAAAACAAATTATGAATGTTTGCATTTTATGTAGAGTGCACTTCTGGTATGAAGACATGTTTACAGATTTTAGCATCTGGAATTTTCAGGCAGGCTTTAGCCTATTTGAAATTCCCCAGCAGTATTAACACTGAGCATCCTCATAATTTGCCAGGGTTTTAGTCCCCCATTTAAAGTCAAGAATAGCTCCCTGAGTTATTTTGGCTCACGTTTTGAAAAGAGACCAGAGCAGCTGCACAGGGGTGTTGGGTGTCCTCGTAGTTCATCCCTTGAGTGAGGTTTCTTCCACTTATTGCTGTTTGTTCCTATTTTTAAATCATTGTCAGTACTTTTTCCTTGGCTCTTCTCACTGTCTGCACTTTTCTGGCTCTTCTACACAAATGGTTTTATATCCTTTTTCTCTTGGATTTAGCATTAGTTGAGCTCATTTGCACATTTTTGGTCAAAAGTGAATAAAGAGTTCTTTAAAGCATTCAGCAGATGTAGATCCCAATTTTACTTTTATGGTTTCAAACAATGTATAATATTTTATATATTAAGCTCTTGGGTGTTGTATTCCAAATATTCTTTTTAATTTGTGTTCTTCTTATAGCAACAATATGTCCCCTCAAGAGTACTGTCTTGAGGGGATTTGTTTTAATTTCTCCTGCCCCACCTTCTTTCATTAGATAATTTATGTCTGCAGGGAATACTTCCTTTTCTTTGGTTTCACTATGGTCTTGTATTTTGTAAATTATCAATGCACTGAAGACATAGAGACCTTTTCTTTTTAGCTATTTAAAGTGTAGATTAGGGGATAGTCCTCTCAGGATGGTGTTAATTAGGAGAAAAGTCATTATGAAATTAAGTTTGCAAGGGTTTAAAAACTAATTAAGTGAGGTATACACTTACTGACCTTCTTAATCCCATCCACATTCATGATTTCTTCCTGCTTTCATCAGAACCTAAGACTCTTTCTATACCCAGGGAAGTTATAGCTTTCACCAAACCATGGTACCAAACCCCAAATCCAGCTGACCTAGGAGCCATAGCCTTCAAAACAGCACCAACCTCAAGAAAAACCCTGAGACTACATAACTGGCCATGTAAATACACATGTGAATAGAGAACTAGTTTCTGTGTTTGAAAAGTTCGTTTTGAAGGTTTATTTTTTAAAACAAGGGGAGACTACAAGCCAGGTTAGGTATGTTTGATTAAACTTTTCCGTTGGAAATAAAATGGATTATGCTTAGTGATTAAGATCCACCTGTTTAATGTATTGAAGACACAGAAAGAGAGAACTTTCTTGGCCTCATACTAGAAGGTAACCCTTTCTATAGGCTGTAAATTCTTTTGGGAAAGGGACTGCGTCTCACTCATTTGTGTTCTCCCATCATACAGTATATTTCCTGGTATATAATAAATATTCAGGAAGTGATTGATGAATAAATGAGTTAAACAAAAGAGAATCAATGTGTAACCTGATATGTTCCCTGTCCCCCCCTTTTTTTACAAAAGAAAAGGGAGCCAAACACTTATTAGGTAGCCCTTTAAGATCAGAGAAATTGTATGGATAGCAGCTGATGTAATAGGGGTATTCTAAAATCAGCAGGCCCACATGAAGAACCTTGATTGCTATGTGTTTTAAAGCCAAAATTATACCTTATCCTTTTAAATGGTGAAAAGCCACTGTAAATATAATCTATCAATTTGGCTATTTATACTAACTAGCAAAAGAAATCTGAAACTGATTTTAGTTTATGAAGAATCTAATATAGACCAAACTGACAGTTTTAATTTTATGATTAAAATGCATCAAAGTAGAAAGCTATGATCACGTTAGCAATTAGATTTGTTATACAATTTTTAAGATATTATGGAATTTGTCCAAGAATCCCAGAAATTTCTGAATTATACTTTCAACCTTACCTCAGGGTCATCACCCAGAAAACAAAGCAAGAAAAATGTTACACTTTGTTGCTGGCAGAGATCTTGGTTCTAAATGCCAAAGGAGAGCTCTGGAGAACTGCACTATTTTTTGTGGAGACATGCTTTATCTAATCTTGGCTGGCCTCAATTTATTTAAATGAAGTGGCAAAGAATCTTGCTTAACCTATTTAACCTCTAAACAAAGCCACCGATGTTACCATTCTTGGGAGGTCTTAAAGAAGCAGAAAAGAGTCTAAGAGACGAAGAGAATTTATCCAAGTGTATGGGTGGTATGGAGCTATGCATCCAAAATGAGAATGACTTTCTGTCTTCGAGGAGTGTGTGATAAGAACGTATCTCAGTATTAGTGGAAAAGGGAGCTCAAATGAGACCTCACACTTTTGAACTCTCTATTTTTAACTTCATCTGTAACTCTGCCCACTCAATGACTAATTGACTGTCTTTATTATTATTATTTTTAAAGATTTTATTTATTCATTTGACACAGAGAGAGAGATTACAAGNGTCTTTATTTTTTTTTTTTTAAGATTTTATTTATTCATTTGACACAGAGAGAGAGATTACAAGTAGGCAGAGAGGCAGGCAGAGAGAGGAGGAAGCAGGCTCCCCGCTGAGCAGAGAGCCCGATGTGGGCCTCGATCCCAGGACCCTGGGATCATGACCTGAGCCGAAGGCAGCGGCTTTAACCCACTGAGCCACCCCGGTGCCCTAATTAACTGTCTTTAATCCAAACTAATTGCAGTGGCTTTCTTCTGGATACAGAAGGAAAAAGATGGAAGAAATACCTAGAAGTCCTACAAGGGACCAACACTAAGCAGAACCAATTGCCTTCTACCGTACTTCAAATGTCATAGGGGAAGAATAATCAATTTGCAAAGAAATAAAATATCTGCTACAGAGGACATTATAATGGCATCCTTTTTATAGTATTCTAAGATTCTAGTTAAGACAGTGTATTACTGCTGAAAGAATAGAAAAATAGATTAAAGGAGCTGAATAGAGAACCCAGAAATAAACCCACACAAATATAGTCAACTGCTCTTTGACAAAGGAGCCAAGGCAATACAATGTAGCAAAGATAGTCTTTTCAACAAATGGAAAAAATGAATCTAGGCACAGACTTTACACCTCTCACAAAAGTTAACTCAGAATGTATCATATACCTAAATTTAAAATGCAAAACAAAAAACTCTTAGAAGAAAAATAGGGGAAAATCAAGGTGATCTTGGGTTTGATGATGACTTTTTAGAGACAACACTAAGACCTTGGCCCATGAAAAAAAAGTCTGACAAGTTGGACATCATTAAAATTAAAAACTTGTGCTCTGTGAAAGATGCTGTTAAGAGAAGGTAATGACAAGCCACAGACTGGGAGATAATATTTGCAAACCACATATTTGTTAAAGGACTGGCATCCAAAATATACGAAGAAATCTTAAAACTCAACTTTAAGGAAACAAGCAATCCAATTACAAAATGTGCAAAGGATCTGAACAGATTCCTTCTCAAAAAAGATATACAGGGCGCCTGGGTGGCTCAGTGGGTTAATGCCTCTGCCTTCGGCTCAGGTCATGATCTCATGGTCCTGGGATCGAGGCCCACATCGGGCTCTCCGCTCAGCGGAAAGCCTGCTTCCTCCTTCCTCTCTCTGCCTGCCTCTCTGCCTACTTGTGATCTCTATCTCTGTGTCAAATAAATAAATAAAATCTTTAAAAAAAAAAAAGATATACATATGGCAAACAGGAATTTGAAAAGATGCTCACAATCATGTCATTAGGGAATTGCAAATGAAAACAATGAGATACCACTACACACCTATTAGAATGGCAAAAATCTCAAACACTGACAACGCCAAATGCTGGTAAGGATGTGGAGCAACAGTAACACTCATTCATTTTTGGTGGGAATGCAGAAATGGTACAGGCACTTTGGTAAATACTTTGTCAGTTTCTTCCAAAGCTAAACATAAGCATATCATATGATCCATCAATCATGCTCCTTGGCATTTACCCAAATGAGTTAAAAACTTATACTAACACAAAATCCTGCACATGAATATTTATAGCAGCTTTGTTTATAATTACCAAAAATTGGTAGCAACCAAGAGATCCTTCAATAAGTGAATGAATAAACTGTAGGATATCCAAACAATGGAGAATTATTAAGTGATAAAAGGAAGTGAGCTATCAAGCTATGAGGAGACATGGAGGAAACTTAAATGCATATTGCTAAGTGAAAAAAGTCAGTTTGAGAAAGACACAAACTGTATGATTCCAACCAAAGGACATCCTGGAACAGGGAAAACTATAAAAATGTGAGAAGATCAGTGTTGCCAGAGGTTCAGGGGGAGAGAGTGAGGGATGAATAGGTGGCATTTTTAGGGCAGTGAAACTATTCTGTATGATACTCTTATACAGATGGTGGATACATGGCATTTTGCATTTGTCAAAATCCACCAAACTATAGTCACAAAGAGGGAAAACTAAAGTAAACAATGGACTTTAGTTAATATTAATATATCAGTATTAGGTCATAAATTATAACAAATGCACACTAATACACACTGTTAATAATGGGAGAAACTATGTGTTGTGGGAGGCAGTAGAAGAGGTAAATAGGAATTTTCTACACACTCTATGCAGTTTTTCTCTAAACCTAAAACTACTATAAAAAATAAAGTCTAGTAAAAAATTGATAAATATTATATATTTTGCATCAGTCCCTGCAATAAAGGTATCAACTTCACTTTCATATTTATCACTGTTTAGCTAAAACAGTGGGCCATTTTTGAAAGAGCAAGAAAGACAATCAGACAGACCTGGTCTTAAATTCCCAGCTATACCATTTACCATCTACATGATATTTGGAAAATTTTAAGACTTCTCTTAGCTGCTGTTTCTTTATGTGAAAAATAGACATCATATAGAATTTATAGGGTTATTGTGGCTATCAAATGTGACAAGGTGCAAAATTACCTCGCATATATTAGGTACTCCATAAGTGTTAGTTACCATCTCTAGATTTTAAAGACATTGTTTTGGGATCTGTCCTAAAATCTTAAGTCCTACAAAAAGTTGCTTTGCTGATTTTCAGAGCAGGAAAGACAGAATGCTTAATGCATTTAAAATGTTACATTTTTATGGAATGAAGGAAATGAAAAGAATTTTCATTCTCAAAGAAACAGCATTTGACTGTTTTAGGGTGGAGAATATGATGATTATTATAGCCAATAGGAGATACTGTTGAAAAAGAGCAGTTCTTAAACCAGCTCTTCTGAATACAAACAGCAATTAATTGAGAAGGAAAGCTGGTAGGTGAGGAAGAGAATAGAATCCCTGCTAGGTTCTTCACTTAGAAAGAAGCAACAGAATAAGAAGTTACATCTATAAATGTTATCATCCCATGTATAATGCCTGAGAAGACCTGCAAATCATCAAAATTTAGATATTGGTGAGTAATTTTGTATGATGTGAACACAATCAAAACAGGTTCTCTTCATAGCAGATGCTAGAAGATGAACTTTCTCCTGACTGAGCATTTTTTCCATTCCATATCTTATTTTCCTTTAAGATATCTAGGGCTCCTATAGTCATAAGCTCAGACTTAAACATTAATATCTCCCCAGAAACTGAAGTCTTCTCAGTGCTCAAGATTCTCTATTATTATATCATAATGATCGTCATAAGTGTTTAATATGACTACAATAAGTCAAGAATTGCTCAGATGTTAGGGATAATTAAAGTGAAATAGGAAATTGTCTGATAGTTCCCTCGATTTGAAGAAAAATCCAGATTAATATTTTCAAAGTACTAAAAATCAACTTCTCTGAAAAGGAAAAGTTTAGAGATATATAAATATTGAGAAGAATGTATTAGTTTTACTAATGCTGCTATAACGCATTACCACAGGCTTAGTGGCTTACCAAAACACAAATTTCCTGTCTCATAGTTCTGTAGGTCAGAGTCTGAAATGGGTCTCACTGACTAAAATGAAGGTGTTGGGAAGGCTGTGTTACATTGTAGAACATCTAGGAAAGAATTAGTTTCCTTACTTTAACATCTTCTAGAGGCTGCCCACATCCCATGACTCATAGCCTCTTTCTATCTTCAAAGCCAGCATGGCATGTCAAGTCCTCACACTGAATATTCTCAGACTCTTCTCCCTCCCTCTTCTACTTTCGAGGACTCTTCTGGTTACATTGGGCTCATCTGAATAATATAGGATAATCTCCCTTTCTTAAAATCAGCTGATTAGCAACCTTAATTCTACCTGAAACATTAATTTCCCTGCTATATAAAGTAACATATTTACAGAAGTCCTCACCTTTCCCCAAGCCTACCTACCCCAGGGGATAGACAGGTTCAGGTCTGAACATCCTTCATCAGTCAGAGAGTCTTAAAGGTGGGATATGAATTGCCCTATAATTTTAAAATTTATCATTTCATACTTAGGGTGAGCCCTTTTGGTTGAATGGAGGAGATACTCTTTGGGATTTTTCAAATGTAGAATAATGAAGTTTTAAGATATCTACTAAGCACAACAGTAAATAAGCTTAATTGTGTTCAGCACAGAATTTTTATGATTATGTAATCATTTTCCAATTCTCATCTGGACAGGATTAAAATCCCCTGTGGAGAGAGACTGGGTACCATTTTGCTCTTTTCGACAATGTGCTTCAGGTGCAGGGCTCAATAGCACTGGCTTCTCTGTTCTGTAACTTTTATCCTTATGTAAAGATGACTCAGGAGAAATGTTACCCAGAGAACTCTCAAATTTTTTGAAGTTTCATAGTTACCAATCTCCTCAATACTTGTTCTAATTTTCTGAATCCATCATTAGTGTTTCTGATTCTTAAGGTATGGATGGGTACAGGGGATTGGCATCTTTAGCAGGCTTCCCAGAATAACTCTGGTCAAGCAGTTCTCTGAGCACACTTTGAGAAACATGGCCTTAGTTCCCTGAACCATTCTGGATGAGCGCTGTGTGCATCCACTTTGCACAGCTATCGTCATTAAAGAACCCACTCTCACATCACACTCTGGGCCAATTAATCTGATTTCTCTAATCATGAGTGTTCTAATAGTTCACTCTTCAAAGTGGTGAGGGATTTCTCAGAAACCACTTTGGTTTTTGGAGAAGTGGAGTAACTGCATCAACACTGATTTTGTTTTTGTAATGTGGGCCGAGGACAAAATTAACCTTTTGTTTTCTGGTTTGAGTTAATCATTTAGTCCAAAATATAAAGCCATTAAAATACTCACTGTATCATTTGGTTTGATTACAAACCAAATAGATTTGGTAATTGAGATTTTGATGAATCTGGACAATTTCAATATCCACATTGGGGCAAGTGTTACAGGGGAGGAAAAGGAAGGAGTGAGAGTGGGTAAGGAGATTATTCAAGACATTTTATTTTGGAGATACTTGCCACTATTCCTGACAACAACTCAAGCATTCCACAAACAAGTGGCTCTTAACATTTTGGGGAGAGTCATGGACTCCTTGGGGAATCTGATTAAAGATCCAAAGCCCAGGCACCTGGGTGGCTCAGTGGGTTAAAGCCTCTGCCTTCAGCTCAGGTCATGATCTCAGGGTCCTGAGACTGAGGCCCGCATCGGGCTCTCCCTCCTCTCTCTCTGCCTCTCGTAATCTCTCTCTCTGTCAAATAAATAAATAAAATCTTTAAAAAAAAAAAAAAAGGTCCAAAGCCCTTCACCAGAAAGATGTATGTAGACACGCTTTCACACAAAAATTCTCAAACAACTTTAGGTATGTTATGGACCCTCCCATACCAAAGCTCGTCCATATTTAGAACTTGCGTTCTGAGAAGATTGTCCTGTGCCCCCTCCCTTTAGAGGAGTCTTTTTACCACTGTCACAGACTCTCTTGTATTAGTCTCTATGCATTATATAAATAAGAATCACCTAGGGTGATTGTAAAGTGTATAGATGTCTGGCGTCCACCCTCAGAGAATGATTCAACAGGTCTGGGGTCCAGCCTAGGATGCTGGATCATTTATGAGCCTCAGGTGATGCTGATCACCTGAGTTGGTCAGTGACTCAGAAAGAGGTGGTACAAACTGGTACAAAAATACAGTAAAAGCAAGCAGACCACTTCCCTCTACTGCATAGAAACCTAGGTTAAAAGAATGGGGCTGGCTCTTCCCATTCCAGACCCTGCTCCATCTGCCCTTCTGTTCAGCTTGGCTATCCAATTTCCCCAAGGAAAAATCCCCACGATGCCAATTTTAACTTCATATTTTTTGCATAAAAGATTGAAAATGAGGGTGTGTAGGCAGAACAGCTTTTCTCTCACCCCAAACTCTCACAGGGACCTGTGGGACCATTCTTTCTCTTCAAAGGGACTTCCTTCATGGAGCTTTATTGTTTATAATTCAGAAGAGGTAAGGGCAGAGTGTATTGAGTAGAAGGGCTGCAGAGACTCTTCCTCACCAACCTCTAGATTTTTCCAGACAGTAACTTGGCTGGATATTTTAAAACAGTGCAGAAGAACTTCTGTAGGTTGGCAGCAGCCATTGGTGAGAAATTCTCTACATTTGTTGAGAGTTTATTTGTGCCAGTGGACAAGAGTATTATAGAAGCAAACAAAGATGATTTAGATCCTGTCCTGCCTTAAAGGGCAGGCTTATCATTTGCCTTATTGATGTTTCAAAACACTGGTCAGAATAAAATACAAACCTATCCATCCCGCTCCAATCAAACAGGGCATACAGCAGAAAATTCTGTCTAAATATCTCAATATAAAATTTAAAATTTTCCTTTTGAAGAACAAAGGCATATTGTTTCCATGGCATTGACCTCAGCTAACTTTCACAACACTAGCTTGTCAAACTTCCCTCTTTCATCCCTTACTATAAAGATTGATTTCAGATCTTTTGCGAAGAAATGGAAGAAGAGATTGTCACATGTGGTCTGATGCAAGAGAACATTTCAGTGGCTCTCATCAAGGCAAAAGAAAAAAACAACCAAATTTGGTGAGTCTTTTTTTGTTGACTCAGTGAGATGGTTCCCTTGGCAACTAACACGGGAGGTGATAGAGTTGGAAGAGCTGAGAGCTCCTCTCCAACTTCACCCACAGCTGATTAAAAGGCTTTCAGAAAAACAATGTTGATAGCACAGAAACAATGAATGTCAAATGCGATGGTGGGGAAAAATACGGGTGGCAGGTTGGGGGAAGCAAGGCAACTGCTGAAGTGTCATCAAAATTTAAGTGAAATAAAACATATTGGAGGCACTGTTTCATTAACATTTAAGTCAATTATATTCAATGAAATCTATTTTATGTTGCTGTTTGTCTCCTAAGTGATCCCTTGATGTGAAAAGAACAGAACCCTCTTGATTAGAAAACAATTGACAAATATTTTATTATAAACCTAATCAGACTTGTACTGTGGTAAAGCATGGAGTTTCAAAGAATACAAAAGATAGTTTGGGGTTTTGAAAAACTTGGATTGTTATGAATTTCCAAAGGAAGTGGTATGTGAGGTGTGGCATTCTCAACTTGGCATTGAAAAACGAACTCACAGCTGGCCTCTCAATAAGATGTTTCAGAGAACAAATAAACAACAACAGTAAAGTGTAGATGTTCTGAGTTGTGTTAATAGAGATGGAAAATAAAATGCTCAGTACCTCCATTTCCCCAGTAGACATAGGAATTTGAATAAAAAATTTTTTTCTTGCTTTTCCAAAACTCTTTCCATAAACTTGGCACCTAAATCTTAGTAAAGCTGTAATTTCTACAAATTCACATCCTACCTTCTTTCTTGACTGAAAGCATTGGCTGCACTCAGACAACTTCATCCTTGAAAATCTGCACCAACAACTCCATTTGTCGGGTTTCTGTTGTAGAAGTACAAAATGAAAAAAAAGAAGGCATTGAGTTTAGTGAGTTAAGATATGTTTCCTATATATAAAAACAAAATTCATTAAAATGTAGATAATTTTTGATAGAATCTAATGTCATATTTGTGAAATCATAATAACCTAGAAAAATAAACTGAAATATGGCCAGAGACTTATGTGCAGCAGTATATGTCACAATAGTGTGAATTGTATAATACTTTAAAATTAAACATGATATACATGTCCAACTATACAAAATTTGATGAATAAATTATGACTTCTCCATTGTAGTTATTGAAAGTCATGTTTGCAAATATCAAAGGATACAGAAACATGTTCAGTATTATATATAGTAAAGTAAGAAAAAGCAGATTGTAAAATAGTATAAAAATAGAATATACATGACATATTTACTCAAACTTGGAAGGCTTTGCCATTTAAGATCTTATGTAATTATCTCTAAGTCATAGGATTATAGGTAAATTCTGCTTTTTACTTCATCTATCTGTGATATCCAAATATTTGATGATAAGCACGTGCTGTATTTACCCATTTAAAAATGGAGTTTTTTTAAATTATTCAGTTCTTTTATTATTTGAATATAGTTGACACACAATGTTACATTATTTTCAGTGTACAGCTTAGTGATTTGACAGGTTTATGCATTATGCTATGTTCACAATTGTAGCTCCCATTTATTCTGATGCATCACTATTACAATGTCATTTACTATATCCCTTATGTTGTGCCTTTTATTCCTGTGATTTATTCATTCCTTAACTGTAAGCTTATATCTTCCACTTGCCTGTAACCGTTTTGCTCAACTCCTGCACACCCCTCTGGCAACCATCAGTTTGTTCACTGGTATTGTTCATTGTTCATTGGTATTTGTTCACGTATTTACAGGTTTGATTTTGCTTTTTGGTTTTTTTGTTTCTTTTTTTCTTTTAGATTCCACTTATGAGTGGAATCACATTGTATTTGCCTTTCTCAGTCTGGCTTATTTAACTTAGTATAATATCCTCTAGGTCCATCCATATGTCTCAAATTGCACAATAACATCCTTTTTATGGCTGTATAATACTCCAGTGTGTGTGTGTGTGTGTGTGTGTGTGTGTGTGTGTGTGTGTGTGTGTGTGTGTTATCTTTATCTTTTCTTCCATTGATGGACACTTAGGTTGCGTCCATATTGTAAATAATGATGCAATAAATATAGGAGTGCATATATCTTTTTGAATTAGTGTTTTCATTTCCTTTGGGTAAGTGCCCAATAGTGGAATTATTGGATCATATGGTATTTCTATTTTTAATTTTTGAGGAACTTCCATTCTGTTTTCCTGGTGGCCATACCAATTTATATTCCCCCCACCAACAGTGTATGAGGGTTCCTTTTACTCCACATCCTCACCAATGCTTATTTCTTCTTTTTAATTTTAGCTATTCTAACAGGTTTAAGGTGATATCTTATCATGATTTGGATTTGCATTTCCCTAATGATTAGTGATGTTGAGCCTTTTTTCATGTTTCTATTGGCCATGTGTATATCTTCTTTGGAAAAATGCCTATTTAGGTCTTCTGCGCACTTTTTAAGTGGATTGGTTGGGATTTTTTTGGTGTTGAGTTGTAGAATTTTTATTTTTTATTTTGAGTATTAACCCCATATTAAATATATTATTTGCAAATATCTTTTCCCAATCAGTAGATTATCTTTTTGTTCTGTTGATGGTTTCCTTTGCTGTGTAAAAGGTTTTTATTTTGGCGTAGCCCCAATATTTTTGCTTCTGTTTCCCTCGCCTTAGGAGACATATCTAGAAAATGTTGCTACAGCTAGTGTCAGAGAAATTACTACCTGTGTCCTCTTCTAGGATTTTTATGGTTTCAGGTTTCACATTTAGGTCTTTAATTCATTCTGAGTTTATTTTTGAGTATGGTGTTAAAAAGTGGTACAGTTTTAGTCTTTTCCATGTAGCTATCCAGTTATCCCAGCACCATTTATTGAAAAGACTGTCTTTTTCCTACTGTATATTCTAGCCTCCTTTGTCATAGATTAATTGACCAAATGAGCATTGGTTTATTTCTAGGCTGTCTATTCTATTCTATTGATCTATGTGTCTATTTTTGTGCCAGTACCATTCTCTTTTGATTACTACAGCTTTGTAGTACATCTTGAAGTCTGTAATTGTGATACATCCAGCTTTGTTCTTTATCAAGATTGCTTTGGCTATTTGGGGTCTTTTGTGATACCATACAAATTTTAGTATTATTTGTTCTGGTTTTCTGAAAAATGCTGTTGGTATTTTGATAGAGATCGAATCTGTAGATTGCTTTGGATAATGTGGACATTTTAACAATATTCTCCCAATCCTTGAGCATGGAATATCTTTCCATTTGTGTCATCTTCAATTTCTTTCATCAGTGTTTTATAGTTTTCAGAAACAGGTATTTCACATCTTTGATTAAGTTTATTTCTAGGTATTTTATTCTTTTTGGTGCAATTGTAAATGGTGGTGTTTTCCTAATTTCTCTTTCAGCCACTTCATCATTAGTCTATAGAAACACTACCAATTTGGGGGCATTAACTTTGTATCATGCAAATATACTGAATTCACTTATTACTTCTATTAGCTTGTTAATGGAGTCTTTAGTATTTTCTATATATAGCATCATGTCATGTGCAAGTCATGACAGTTTAACTTCTTCTTTACCAATATGGATACCTCTTATTTCTTTGTCTGGTCTGATTGCTGTGGCTAGGACTTCCAGTACTATGTTGAATAAAATTGGTCACAGTGGATATTCTTTTCTTGTTCCTGATCTTAAAGGAAAATCTGTTTTTCACCATTGGGTATGGTTTTAACTGTGGGTTTTTCATTTATTATGTTGAGGTATGTTCCCCCTAACCATACTTTGTTGAAAGTTTTTACACTGAATGAATGTTATACTTTGTCAAATGTTCTTTCTGCATCTATTGAAATGATCATATGATTTTCATCTTTTGTTTTGCTCATGTGGTGTATCACAGTGATTTGCAAATACTGAACCATTCTTGCATCCCTGGAATAAATTCCTTCTGATTGTAGCGAATGATCTTTTTATATATAAATAGATGTAGTTGGCTAATATTTTGTTGAGGATATTTGCATCTATATTCATTGAGCATATGGTCCTATAATTGTCGTGTGTGTGTGTGTTTGTGGTGTCTTTGGTTTTGCTATCAGGGTAATGCTGGCCTCACAGAATGTAATTGGAAGCTTTCCTTCCTCTTTTATTTTTTGGAATCATTTGAGAAGAATAGATATTTACTCTTCTTTATGTGTTTGGTAGAATTCATCTATGAATCCATCTGGTCCTAGACTTTCATTTTTTGATAGTTTTCTGACTACTGATTCAATTTTGTTACTTATACTCAGTTTGTTCATTTTTTCTATTTCTTCCTGTTTCTGTTTTGCTGTTTTGCAAGACTGTGTGTTTTCTAGGGATGTATCCATTTCTTCTAGATCATCCAATTTGTTGGTATATAATTTTCCATAGTATTCTCTCATAATTCTTTGTATTTCTGTGGTGTCAGTTTTTACTTCTCTTTCATTTCTGATTTTATTTATTTGGGTCCTTTATCTTTTTCACCTTGATGAGTCTGGCTAAAAGGTTCGTCAAATTTGTTTATCTTTTCAAAGAACCAGTTTTTGGTTTCACTGGTTTTTTTTTTCTCTTTCTTTTTTTCTTTCTTTCTTTCTTTTCTTTCTTTCTTTCTTTCTTTCTTTCTTTCTTTCTTTCTTTCTTTCTTTCTTTCTTTCTTTAAGTTTCTGTCACTTATTTCTGCTCTCATCTTTATTGTTTCCTTTCTTCTACCCATCTTGGGCTTTGTTCTTCTTTTTCTACTTCCTTTAGGTATAAGGTTATATTGTTCATTTGAGCTTTTCCTTGTTTCTTGTCGTAGGCTTGTATCTATTTACTTCCCTCTTAGAACTGTTTTTGCTGTGCCCAAGGATTATGGACTGTCGTGTTTTCATTTTCATTTGTCTCCATATATTTTTTAAATTTTTTCTTTGATTGCCTTCATTGACCCCTTACTTGTTTAGTATCATGTCATTTAGTGCCCATGTGTTTGCATTTTTTTCTGTTTTATTTTCCTTGTGGAAAAACTGTTTTGATCAGGAAAGATGTATGGTATGATTTCGACCTTCTTAAATTTACTGAGGCTTGTTTTGTGGTCTAGTATGTGATTTATTCTGGAGAATGTTCCATGTGCCCTTGAAAAGAATGTGTATTCTGTTGTTTTAGTTTGGAATGTTCCATATATATCCATTATGATGTCCATCTGGTCCAATGTGTAATTCAAAGACATCATTTCCTTGTTTTCTGTTGAGTTCTTTATATATATATTATGTATATATATACATTATATATATATACACAATATATATATATAATGTATAATGTATATCTGGAACACAAGTCCTTTATCAAATATGTGTTTTGCAAATATTTCCTCCCAGGTGATGACTTTATTTTTATTTTCATTTTCTTAACATTGTCCTTTAAAGAGCCAAAATTTTTACTTTCAATGAAGTACAATTCATGAACTTTTGTGTGTGTGTGTGTGTGTGTGCACTTCCGTGTTGTATCTAAGAAATCAAACATACATTGTAAGGGTATTCCACTGTGATAATTTTAGGGAAAAGCCTACAAAATCAACAATTTATTCTTAAATTTTGTTAAATAACCTCATTTCAAGGTAGGGTCCTATAAAATATTTTTCCATAATTTACAAATAACTCTGGTTCCCTTTTGAAAGTGAATTCACTTAATTAATTAATTAATTAATTATTTTTATATTGTAATATTAGTTTCAGGTGTACAATATAGTGATTCAACAACTCCATACATCACCTGGTGTTCATCAAAGTGCACTCCTTAATCTCCATTACCTGTTTAACCCATCCTACCACCCACCTCCCTTCCAGTAACCATAAATTTGTTCTCTATAATTAAGAGTCTAAAAGAAAGGTGGGGGGTGCCTGGGTATCTCAGTCAAATGAACATCTGACTCTTAGTTTTGGCTCAGGTCATGATCTCAGTGTTGTGGGATCAAGCCTTGCTCAGCAGGGAGTCTGCTTGAGATCTCTCCCTCTCCTCTGCCCCTCCCCTCACTCACACACTCTCTCTCTCTCAAAAATTAAAAATTAAAAAAAGAGTGTTTCTTGATTTGTCTATCTTTTTTCCCTTTTCTCATTTGTTTTATTTCTCAAATTCCATATATGAGTGAAATCATATGGCATTTGTCTTTCTCTGATAACTTATTTCCATTAGCATAATGCTGTCTAGCTTCATTCATGTTGCTGGAAATGGCAAGATTTCATTCTTTTTTATGGCTGAATGACATTCCAACATACACACACACACACACACACACACGCATCTCACATCTTTATCCATTCATCTATTTTTTGTTTCAAGTTTTATTTAAATTCTAGTTAATTAACATACACTGTAATATTGCTTTCAGGAGTAGAATTTAGTGATTCATCACTTACATATAACGCATAGTGCTCATCACAACAAGTACCCTCCTTAATACCCATCACCCAATTAGCCCATCCCTGCCCACCCCCAAAAGTGAATTCACTTTAAGTGGCCTTTTTAAGAACCAACTCTTGAACAATGAGGACTTTTTGTACATGGAAAGAACCTAGTGAGGGGTCTCATGAGAAAGAATGTGCATCACCATCAACAGGGAGATTTTCTCTGCCTTCCTGGCATCATTTCCAGGCCCTTCTGTCTCACGACACTAATCTTAGGCTCACCACTTAGAAATACCTGTCACTAGTAGGGAACTCACAACTCCTACCCTGCAGACATGCAAGCCTACAGTTTTTGATTTAGTCTATTTGTTTGAGATGAAAGCGAAACATCAATCAATGGGATAGAACACATTAATAAGAGAAGAGATAAGAACCACATGGTCGTCTCAATTGATGCAGAAAAAGCATCTGACAAACTATAGCATTCTTTCCTTATTAAAACTCTTCAGAGTATAGGAGTAGAGAGAACATTGCTCAACTTCATAAAATCCATCTATGAAAAACCCATAGTGAATATCATTCTCAATGGGGAAAAGATGAGAGCCTTTCCCTTAAGATCAGGAACACAACAAGGATGCCCACTCTCACCACTATTGTTCAACATAGTACTAGAAGTCCTAGCAACAGCAGTCAGACAACAAAAAAGAAATAGAGTGTATTCAAATTGGCAAAGAAGAAGTCAAACTCTCTCTCTTCGTAGATGACATGATACTTTATGTGGAAAACCCAAAAGACCACACCAAAATTACTAGAACTCCTACAGTAATTCAGTAATGTGGCAGGATACAAAATCAATGCACAGAAATCAGTTGCTTTCTTACACACTAACAATGAAACTGTAGAAAGATAAATTAGAGAATTGATTCCATTTACAATAGCACCAAAACCAGAAGATACTTTGCAATAAACCTAACCAAAGAGGTAAAGGATCTATACTCCAGGAACTACAGAACACTCATGAAAGAAATAGAAGAAGACACGAATAGATGGAAAAACATTCCATGATCATGGATCAGAAGAACAAACATTGTTAAAATGTCTGTGCTGCCCAGAGCAATCTATACTTTCAACATCATCCCAATCAAAATACCATCGGCATTTTTCAAAGTGTTAGAACAAATAATCCTAAAATTTGTATGGAATGAGAAAAGACCCCGAATTGCCAAGCAAATGTTGAAAAAAAAAACCCCCACAAATCTGGGGGCATCATGTTACCTGATTTCAAGCTATATTACAAAGCTCTGATCACCAAGACAATGTGGTACTGGCACAAAAATAGACTCATAGACCAATGGAACAAAATAGAGAGCCCAGATATGGACCTTCAAATGCTATGGTTAACTAATCTTTGACAAAGCAGGAAAAAATATCCAGTGAAAAAAGACAGTCTCTTCAATAAGTGGTGCTGGGAAAATTGGGCAGCTATAGACAGAAGAATGAAATTCAACCATTCTCTTATACCATACACAAAGATAAACTCAAAATAGATGAAATACCTCAACATGAGACAGAAATCCATCAAAATCCTAGAGGAGAACATAGGCAGTTACCTCTTTGACATCAGCCACAGCAACTTCTTTCAAGACACATCTCCAAATGCAAGGGAAACAAAAGTGAAAATGATCTTTTAGGACTTCATCAAGATAAAAAGCTTCTGTACAACAAAGAAAACAAAACAAAGAGGCAACCCACAGAATGGAAGAAGATATTTGCAAATGACACTACAGATAAAGGACTGATGTCCAACATCTATAAAGAATTTCTCAGACTCAACACCCAAAAACAAATAATCAAGTCAAAAAATGGGCAGAAGACATGAACAGACACTTCTCAAAAGAAGACATACAAATGGCTGACAAACACATGAAAAAATGTTCATCATCATTAGCCATCAGGGAAATTCAAATCAAAACCACATTGAGATACCACCTTACGCCAGTTAGAATGTCAAAAATTAACAAAACGGGAAACAACAAATGTTGGAGAGGCTGTGGAGAAAGGGGAACCCTCTTACACTGTTGGTGAGAATGCAAATTGGTACAGCCACTTTGCAAAACAGTGTGGAGGTTCAAATATATCTTCTAGTTTCTCTCTCCACCCACTCAGAGATCCCAGTAATTCTGACATTGGAACATTTCATGGTGCCATTTATTTCTCTAATTCTGTTTTCATGAATTCGAAGCTCTTTGTTCCAGACCTCCTCCTGTTCCTTCTTTTCTATCAGTTTGTCTTCTAGATTACTAATTAGTTCTTCTGCCTCATTTACCCTAGCTGTTAGAGTATCTAGATTAGATTGGATCTCATTGGTAGCATTTTTAAGTTCTGCCAGATCAGCTCTCACTTCTGCCCTTAGAGAATCTATTTTGCCATTAATGGTGTTCTCCATCCTAGCTATTGTCTGCATAACTGTTACCCTGAAGTCTATTTCTGACATCTTGTTCATATCCATATCCATTAGTTCTGTGGCAGAGGTCACAGTCTCTGAATTTTTCCTGTGTTGGGGGTTCCTCTTCTTAGTCATCCTGTTGAGGGGTGGTTGAGGGAATGTACATAGGCCAAATTATTGACCACAACCCAAGCAAGCTGCACCTGTTTATTATAAAGACCTTAGGGTTGTCAGCCTCTTGTTCTTTCAGCCTGTATTCTGGGGGAGGGGCCTGCCTTGCTGTTCCTCAGGCAACCCTGTTTGGGCCGAGTGGCCCTGCATCCTGGGGGGGGGGCGCGAGTGATGGGCTCAGTGCTGATTTGGGGGGGGCTTTTATTCTCTGGCAGCTTTCCCTGGTGGCTTTCCACATCTCTTCTGAGAGTCAGAGCAGAAGTGACCATATCCAAATATCTGTCTCAGAACAGATAGATTGCAGCTTGTTCTTCAGTAAGAACTCCAGGCCACACTCTCTCCATTTTTGTCTGTGCTGCTAAAAAACTGCAGTGTCCTGAGTTGTGCACCCCACAGCAGCACTCTCAGCCCTCGCTTGCAGGTCTAGGCACATCTCTGTCCTTTGTGCTTCTAACACCACCAGCCACCCCCAGTTCATTCACGTGCTCCTGCAGCTCCAGGTTTCAGTCTGGGGGTGCTGTCCTAAAGTCTTTCCCTGCTGCTATGAGTCTGTGTCCTCTCCCCAGTGTAGGAGGGTTTTGTGCTCTGGCTCCTCTGGAGGCTCCTTCCCCCTTCCATTTATCTTCCAATATCTGTCTACAGAATGACAGCTCCCCACTTCATACCTCAGAACCAACCACCAGAGATATTCTGTTTGTGGAGATCCGGATATATCTTCTTACATCTCAGGCTGATTTCGTGAGTGTTCAGCGTGGTCTGGTAGATATCCAGCTCAATTCAGGAGACCAGTTGAAATAGGGTCCCCTACTCTTCCACCATCTTGCCCCCGATCCCTTTTTAATTTTAATTTAGAATAGTTCCCCTGCTTTTTGGTTTTGTTTTTCATGATATTGACTTAAAAAAAAAGTACAGGTTGGTTGTAGAATGTCCGACATTTTGGGTTTGTCTAATTACTTTCTCATGTTTAGGTTCAGGTTGAATATTTCTGACAAGATTAATTTATAGGAGATATTGTGTACTTAATGCATAACATCAGTGGACATATAATGCCAGATTTCACTACTACTATTAATGCTAAATTAATTAGTTGGTGAAGGTGATGAGCATTAGCTCTTTTTATTTAAAATTAAATCTAATAAGCACTGAGTAATGTATAGAATTGTTGAATCGTGATATTGTACAACTGAAACTAATATAATACTGTGTGTTAATTATACTTGAATAAAAAATGTTTTATCTAGTAAGTGATCTATGAGTGGAACTTTGCAACTGTGTGAGTATCCTATTTCCTACAACCCCACATCCAAATTTTAGCACTCTTTGATGGTATTTACCTAGCTAAGCTATTACACTGGAGAGGGCAAAATGGCTAATTCTATCTACTAACCAAAATTTTTCTCAAAATATGAACCACTCCTCCCCCAATCCTATCCCTTTTGAATATCACACTGGATCATGAATTATTTTAAAATTTAATGTATTATAATATATTACCATCTCTATACTTTTTGATGCTCCAGCAATATCAAATTTGGCCAGGAGGAGCTCCTTTCAGTATACTCCTCTATCCTTTTGATATTACTCCTATTTGTCATTGAGCACTCCTTTGCTTTTTAGATCCCATGCTCACTGTAGATTTTTCCTGTCCCATATCTGGAATCAGCCTGTTCTTCAAAATGCTCAGTTCCTTTTATTAGGGAGCAATATTTAAAAACTAATATCTGAGTAACGTGTATTTTCCTTGTTACTGCAGTACCATTGTTCCTAGGCTATTCTAATGGATAGAATAATGAAGTATACTTTTAAAATGAATTCATGTTGATATTTACAATTCAAACTTAGCATTACATCTTTTTTCTTAGCTTTTTAAAGGTTATATTTGTATTTTTTTCTCTCATAGTGAGAATTTTTATTTCTTATAGTAATATATTTACCTATTTGTCATTTTATGTCATAATTTCAACAGTTAAGAATTAAAATAGTATTGCAACTAACAATAAACCTTTTAGGTAAAGTTTAACACTGCTTTTCCTCTTAAAATTGATCCCACTAAAACTTTATAGTTAAGACACTATTTCCAAAGGTGCTTGAATTAATTCCACTTCCTGAATGGCTATATTGTCAATTTAATAGGCAATTAGTTTAGATTCATTTGTTTCTCTTTGTATTCAGTTTTAGGGTTTGCTTTTTTTTATTTTTTAAAGATTTTATTTATTTATTTGACACAGAGAGAGAGAAATTACAAGTAGGCAGAGAGGCAGGTAGAGAGACAGGGAGAGGAGGAAGCAGGCTCCCTGCTGAGCAGAGAGCCTGATGTGGGCCGCCATCCCAGGACGCTGAGATCATGACCTGAGCCGCAAGCAGAGGCTTTAACCCACTGAGCCCCCCAGGCGCCCTAGGGTTTGCTTTTTAAAAAAAATCTTTTAATTTTAGCCTTACCTTTTGAATATGCAGAACATTTACATAGCTTAAATNAGGGTTTGCTTTTTTAAAAAAATCTTTTAATTTTAGCCTTACCTTTTGAATATGCAGAACATTTACATAGCTTAAATTACAAACTATATTAAAAAATTCTTTACCCTTCTGCTATTCTGATTTACACCCAATTAGTAAACATTTTCTGTCCTTCCTATGTTGTTGGGTGTTTTGTTTTGTTTTGGTTTGGTTTTTTTGCAAAAACAAGCAAATGTGTGATATCTATTCCTATTACCCCTTCTTTCTTACACAAAATGTAGTATACTACAATTGACCCTTGAACATCATGGGCTTGAACTGCACAGGTCCACTTATATGTGGACTTTTTTCAATAAATACACTACAGTAGTGTAAATGTATTCTCTCTTCCTTATGATTTTCTTAACATTTTCTTTTCTCTAGCTTATTTCATTTAAGACTATAGCATATAATATAAATAACACACAAAATATGTGTTACTCAACTATTTTGTGTCATCAGTAAGGCTTCTGGTTAACTCTTAACTTACAAGCTTCACAAGTTGTTCCTGTCCCACCCCTCCACTCCCCCCACACCCCCACTTAGGTGGGATGGCTAAAATGGTCTGGAGTTGGGTTATTTCCTTTTTTCTATGTCACTTAGGCTCTGATTAACTAGTTTCTCCTGAGGGCAGGGCTGTTAGAAACAAAGTGCTCTGGTATATTTCCAAATGGTTGCTTTCCCTTTCCTATGCTAGAAGTTAGAGGGGAATTTTCTTCATTATTTACTAGGAGAACCTGGTCAAGCTCCAGGAGGTACATAACACAAAATTGTGGCTGCCTACTTATGACTGTTTTCCTGGCTTTTTAACTCTCAGAGTTGTCCATACTGAGACTTCACAATTCATCTGTTACAATTCAAACTGGAATCTCTGTTCTGTTCCTTTGATCTTATCCCCAATACCAAGCTACTTGATTTTATAGCTTTATGTTAGGTATTAAAATCAAGTCATTTAAACCCTTCAACTCCTTTTTTTTTTCTCCAGAATTGTTTAGTATCTTAAGGCCCTTAGCATTTTCATATATGTTTTGGGATCAGCATGTCAATTTCTATTTAAAAGGTCTCAGAAATTTTTATTTGAATTGTTTTGAATCTACAAATCAATTTGGGAAAATGCATATCCTAATGATATTAAGTGCTCCAATCCATGAACCAGATATATCTCTCTATTTAGATCTTTATTAATTCTCTCAGTAATATTTTCTAGATTTTTAAATAAAAGTATAGTTAACAGTAATATTTTGTAATTTTAATGTAGAAGTTTTGCCCATCTTTTATAAAATTTATTCCTAAGTACTTTATGTTTTGCATGCAAGTAGCATTTTATTGCATTTTTCAACTGCTTGCTGCTAGTATAGAAATGGAATCATTTTGTATAATGACCTTGTACACTACAAACTTGCAAAATTTATATTGTTGATGTCTATATCTAGATGTGCCAGTTTTTGCTTTATGAAATTTAAAGCTCTATTGTTTGAAGTATACATATTAAAGATTGTTGACTTTTCCTAGTGATTCCATTTTATCATTATTAAATGGCACTCTGTCCTTCTAAAACTCTTGGTCTTGATGTCTGCTTTGGTATTAATATAACCACCCAGTTACTTCCTTCTTTCTATATATTTATATCTTTAAAAGTATTTATTTATTTAAAAGAGAATAAAAAAGACAAATTATTTTTGAAAAATCAACCAAATCGATGTCTTTAAATTTAAAACATGTCTCTTTTAGGTAGAAATCTAATTTGATTTTGCCTTTTTTGTCCAGTCTGACAATTTCTGCCTTTTAATTCGAGTGTTTACAGCATTAATGTTTGATGTAATTATTAATATGATTTGGTTTATATCTATCATCTTGATATTTGTTTTTATTTCTTTTTTTTTTTTTTTAGATTTTATTTATTTATTTGACACACAGAGAGAGATCACAAGTAGGCGGAGAGGCAGACAGAGAGGAGGAAGCAGGCTCCCTGCTCAGCAGGGAGCCGGATGCGGGCCTTGATCCCAGGACCCTGAGATCATGACCTGAGCTGAAGGCAGAGGCTTTAACCCACTGAGCCACCCAGGCGCCCGATATTTGTTTTTCATTTGTCCATTTTGTTTCTCTTTTTTTTTTCTATGTTCTTTTGTGTTTATGCAATTTTTAAATTTCCTTTGTTGAATTATTATCTATGTCTGTTTTTATTTTTTAGTGGTTGCTCTAGGGTTAATAATATATGTCTGAACTTATCCAAGTCTTTTTATAGTCAATACTGAACTATTCCATACTTCACAACTCCTAGTTCAGACAGGCAATAACCTTACAACAAGAGAATTTCATTTACACAACCCATCAAAGAATTCAGGGTGTTTCAGCAACAAGGTGTTGTAGCTGTCTTTCCACTCCTGCTGGGCCAGGACTCTAACGCCTCCAGCACTGCTGGGCCACTAGTATCTCTGTTTTATTCTCCACCCTTTGGTAAACCTCATCCACCTTATCTTGCTCATATCAAGCACAGCCCTTGGTCAATGACTTGTGCAGAACTCCGCAGTCCGATCTGCATGAAAACTTCTGGGGTGCTGCTCTGTGCAGTCCCCTCCTCTCTGGTGCTTGCCCCGCAGATTCCAGCCACTTCCGCTTCCTCAAGTCAGCAGGCCCATCTTGCTTTGTTAATTCCATTTCACTGACTTCAGTACAGAAATTCCCAAGCAGGGAGGTTAGGTTAAATGAGGCTTTTCTTGTCAGTTTCTCTTCTTTCAGAGATTGCAGTCTTCACACACTGTTGTCCAGCTTGGTATTTGTACACTGGGGGAGGGCTAGTTCAGTAGCTATTAGATTTACTCAAAACCAAGAAGCTTTAGGCACTTTTTATAATGAATAGAATATGTTTCAGGGTACAGGTTCATGACATCTATAAGTTAGAAACTTGTAGAGTTTACCTTCACTTTGCTTTTTCAGAATGTATCTGTTTGAGAGTCTCTGGAGTTTCAGAAGATATTGTTTAGGTTCATGAGGCATTCTGGAAGTTTTTAACTCCATTTTATGTATTCTGAGCATTTCAGAATTCTCCAGTTTCCCTCTGCTTTCTTCTCTTCTTTTGCCTTCTTCGTTCTCTTTTTTCTCTTTCCTGTGCTTCTTCAATTTCTCTCTCTTTTTAAAAAATGTTGATACATACTTGTATAGGGGATTATATGGGGTGAACATTTTGGGGGGTGTGTGGTGGATATTAACTCATTTAATTGTTGAGTGCAGTGAGTAAAACAAAAAGGAGAGTAGTGGATGCAAGGCAAGTGACTGTGCCTTACCACTTGTTTTCCTTCTGGAAAATTAAGTGAAATTTTTGTCTTGCTCTCCCCACCTTTCTTAAACTATTAGAAGAAAACCTTTGCTATGTTTGTTTTGGAGAAATGTAGAACAATTATGCGCAACTTTTTAGGTGAATTGTAAGGCAATTAACTCCCTTTTTGTTTCCCTTCACTCTGTAGAGACTGGAAGAAATATTTGCCCTTCCTCATATTATGTGATTAATTTTAATATAGGAAGAAACAGGGCGCCTGGGTGGCTCAGTGGGTTAAAGCCGCTGCCTTCGGCTCAGGTCATGATCCCAGGGTCCTGGGATCAAGGCCCGCATCGGGCTCTCTGCTCAGCGGGGAGCCTGCTTCCTCCTCTCTCCTGTCTCTCTGCCTCCTTGTAATCTTTCTCTCTGTGTCAAATGAATAAATAAAAATCTTTAAAAAAAAATATAGGAAGAAACACTGCCAAATATTTTGTTTCAGAAAACCTTCAAATGATACAGATCTGGTAAGCTAAGTTTCAGCTCAAGTAATAGTTACTTAGAAAAGAAAAAAAATTTAGATATAGGACTAATTTAACAGCTTCTAAGAGCATGTCTGGATTTATTTATATTTTAGTTTTTCTGGCTCTGGAATAGTTTTTCTGGCTCTTTGTGGCAGTCAAAATGCCACAAAAGAAGTACAAAAACATGACTTTCAGTGTCCAAACAATCTGGTCTAAAAAGTAAAGCAAATTGAGGGAAAAAATTAAAACACAACATTGCCTCCATTCTCTCTTATGTTCCACAGTTAAAACATCCAGTGCCTTCATGTTTTTCCTTTATCAGGACAATGCTCTCTTCAGAGAATCTGGCACCTTAGTTCCCAAAGGCCAGAGTGATGGAAAATCATTTGACCTACAGCAGCAAGGATACCAAACTGTAAGAGGACACGGGGAGCCAGCATTCCAGTCTTGACTTTGGCCTTTGCAGTGCAGACCTTCCCAAATAGCACTACCAAATGTTTAAAATTTTACCATGAATATAAAGCCTCATTCCTGGCCCGTGCATATTGCTATGAGATCTTCATAAATCAATTAACAGGCATATCTCGCCCCAGGTAAAATGGAAAATCTTTCTTATACGAGACCCTGGTCAGAAGGTGGCCTCCCTCTTTCCTGAACTGGAATTTGTATTTGTCTGCCAAAGCTACTATGGCTATTTGAGAGCCAGATTAGGCCCTCACAAGGGAGTTGGGGTCATTGTTCCCATCAAATGCCACCTCAGGGCCTACACTCACACTTCTCCCTCTCTCTGGAACACTTCTCTTCACTCCTCATGACTAACCGCTTATACTCAGGCTTCCACTTCAAGGTTACCTCTTCATAGATGTCTTCCTCAATCACCCAATATAAATGGCTTCTCTAGACACATTCTCTTATAATTCTTATGTTCTGTCCTTCAAAACATTTATCTCACTATGCTAGTAGTCATTTATCTCTGTTTATTGCTTGTTTCTTCCACTGAATCCTGTGCTCCATGAAACCAGGAATCATTTCTATTTGACCAACGACAACAAACACAGCCTCTAGTTTAGAGCCTGGCTCATAGTGGGCATTCAGTATATATTTATTGACTAAATGAATGAACCACCTTTCCTCTACCCACAACCCCACAGAGGACTATAGCAACCACATGGAGAGAGCTTCAGCAACCAAACATGGAGTGGGGGGTATGAAAATTCATCTTATCCAAAATTATGCAGATGATTGACAAAAGCACCCTGTGGCAGGGGTCAGAAATACAGAGGGTGAATGATGAAAAGCGAAGTCTCTGCCCTCTACAAGCAGATAAGGAAACCAGAATGCACACAAGCCATATTTAACTAGGCACCTTCTAGAAACCCAGGGGAAAGGACAGGGCTCTTGTTGCTTATTTTACAAATTGAGGTTTTTAAAAATTTATATACCAGTGTTAATAATCTACCTTCCTGTGGATAAGATGAGGAAAGTAATTAGCACAGGGAAAAGTAACACCAAAGAAAGTCAGCTTATTGGAATAAGAGCTTTCAGAGCAAGGGTACAGGGTAAAGCATTTGACACCATCTCTCAGCCAACTGCAGAAATACTTGTCTGGGTAGGCTTAAGTGAAAACTGAGTATTCAACTAAAAGGAATGTATTCAACAAGAATATCACACCAGCTTTCCAGTGTAACAGAGAACTTTTGGAACCAAAATACATACCTTTAATTCTAATCTGGGGATGGCAAAGAAATTGTATCTGATGGGCTAAGTCTAAGTCCATTGGCAGTGGCTGCCAGAGTACTAGACTGTAACAAATTTTAAGGCTGAGTCTGGACTCAGTAAGGAAATGAGCCATCCCCAGGTAGTAATGTCTGATAGGCAGAGAATAGGGATTAAAACTAATCATGCCATGTTGCTGTCATTACCAGTTAAACTAAAAAAAACCAAAAAAACAAACAAACAAAAAAAACCAAAAAAACCCCCAACTTTTATTAATTGGAATTTTGATTCAGACTATAGGTAGGGGTGACATGATGGCCAACTGAGTCAGGCAGAGTCAAAAAATGTAACGTTAACATCACACCCAAAGAGGTGCCATTTCCCCCCATCCCATAAGGAACAATCTTCATTCAAGGTCCATGGCCTTCAGAATGCCCCCTTTTCTAACCCTTTCTTGGAGCTGCCTTTTACCTGTGTGATCCTTGCTTCCCACCTAGATCAATTAGCCCATTCTATGGTCTTCTGCAAACTCTTAATGTAACTGTACACAGAACATTGGATAAATGATCACAAAGGAATATTGACTCAGATAATGTGTTAAGTCCTATCCTTAAATTCTAAATTCTTTGATTTCAGGGCTTTCATACCTTTAAGATAGATTGCCTTTAGGAAGTGTGGAAATCTCTCCATTTTTTTTCATCAGGAAAACTGGGCAACCCCATACTCTAATTCTAACAGGAGCCGAGTCACAGAGAGACTTTTTATAATACTAAACCGAAAATCAGCTATAGGAACAGGGCTCTGTTTATAATTCCTAGTCCCAAGATCAGGCAACTGGACAAGTCATAGTTTTTAGGAAAATACATTTCTTGATTTATAAATAAAAATTTTTAAAAGCTAACAATGAAGCAAAAAAAGGAAGATTTTTTCATATGCATTTTTGTTTTATTTGATTTTTTTGTTAAATATAAAAGAATGTTTACAGAAGTTGAAAAAATTTTTGGCCCTTTTTAAATTATATCCCCAAGAGATAGCTTCATCTGGACGCCTGGGTGGCTCAGTGGGTTAAAGCCTCTGCCTTCGGCTCAGGTCATGCTCTCAGGGTCCTGGGATTGAGGCCTGCAACGGGCTACCTGCTCAGCAGGGAGCCTGCTTCCTTCTTCTCACTCTGCCTGCCTCTCTGCCTACTTGTGATCTGATCTCTCTCTGTGTGTCAAATAAATAAATAAAATCTTTAAAAAAGAGAGAGAGAGAGAGATCTTCATCCTGTAGGGTTATATTCACCCTTCCTTTTCTAGATAAGCAGTTGGGCAATATTCCATAGACATTTACAGTCACTTTCTGGGTTATAGTCCTCCTATGACATAAACAAGTCAAACCCAAATCTTGGTAGAGGGTAAACAGAAATCATCTGTCATACTGAGGACGTTAAATCATGCTCTTCTAAATTTCTCCTAAATTTCCCATTAACGAGGTAAAAGTTAAGGCATTGACATAAAAATTTGCATAAAGTTGTTAAGGTTCATATTGTTTATTTTAAAAAGTTATTTTCCCACAAAATCTGACAAAATATGTTGTATACTTATTAACATATAGTATAGTAGAGTGTGATATAGTATAGCTATGATGTTACTAATTACGCTTACCTATGCCTGTGATTTAAACTCTTGTGCATCTCCATTGTCTGTACAGATTAAAGTTCAAGTTTTTTGTTTTTATTTTTTATTAACTTTATTTAAAAAAAATTTTTTAAGATTTTATTTATTTATTTGACAGAGAGAGACACAGCAAGAGAGGGAACACCAGCAGGGGGAGTGGGAGAGGGAGAAGCAGGCGTTCCTGCACAGCAGGGAACCCCATGCCAGGCATGATCCGAGGACCCTGGGATCATGACCTGAGCTGAAGGCATATGCTTAACAACTGAGCTACCCAGGCGCACCTGTAAAGTTTAAGTTTTTTTAAAATGGCTTACAAAACCCAACTTAATCTGTCATTTCCTATCTCCCTAACTTTATCTCCCTTTTGCCTTTTACCTATGATCTCCAAAAGTACCAAATTGCTAGCAATTATCAGCATACTGGCCTTTCCTTGCACCCTTAACTTTGGCCATGTAGCCTCCTCTGCCTGAAATTGCCTGTCCTCCCTTCTTTGCTTGGTAATTTCAATTTATCCTTAACTAGATCCTCCTTATACCACATCCCCATTTATGGAGAGGTATGGTGCTTCTCTTTTACTTCATAAATTGGTTAGTTTTCATCTCTATCATTATGGAAATAATTGTTAGCATTTTATATGTAGTCTCTCCATCAGAGTAGGCACCAAGGGGCGCCTGGGTGGCTCAGTCCTTAGCATCTGACTTTGGCTCAGGTCTTGATCCTGGGGTCCTGGGGTCCAGCCCCATGCTGGGCTCCCTGCTCAGTGGGAAGCCTACTTCTCCCTCTCCCACTCCCCATGCTTGTGTTCCCTCTCTTGCTGTCTCTCTCTCTGTGTCAAATAAATAAATAAAATCTTAAGAAAAAAGAAAGTAGGCACTTGCAGGGCTGTGAACAGTATCTTGGTACACTTAGTGTATTCAGTGCCATGTCAGTGCCAGTGCTTGGCTCATCAGAGGCCCACACATATGTGGCTAGGTGATTAAATTAATCAGTGGAGGAAATTCATCATTTCAGATAACGAAGGATAAAGTAATTCATTGAGAACTGGAGAACTGTACAGGAGAACTGTAGTTCATTGTGATGAGCCACACACACACACACACACAACCCAAAACAAAAAGCTACAAATTCAACACATTTACTTACTTAGGACTGGAGAGCTTATATTACAAATAGGATGAGCGAATCTCCATGCAGATTGAAAAGGAGAATTGAACCTGGTTTGGTGTCACTTCCACTTCTTGATTCACTCTCCTCTTGTCCCCAGTGCAGCCACAGTGCCGTCCTCCCTTCCCCAGTTCCTTGACTGATAACAAGATCATCCTTCCACAGTCACCTCTGCTCATAGCCAATCTTCTTTCCTCTCAACTTTTATAGTATTCTCTGTCTACGCTACTACTTGGCATTTTAAATGTGACCTGTACCCTTAGACAGGTTTTCCAGGTCCTGTTTTTTCTATTAGGTCATAAGTTCATGGAGACTAGAAACCATGCTTCTTTTTTCCCCTTTTAATTCCAGCAGTGTGTCTTGCACGTGGAAAGGGTCTTACACAACATGTCATACATTATGTAACAACTCGAGAGCAAAAAGAGCTTGAATTGAAAATTGGGAAACCTGAGTTGAGAACCCAAGCTTTCACTTAAAAGCTTTGTGACTGTGGGAAACTTACTTAACTTCTCTAAGCTTCAGCTGCATGATATGTGAAATCACAATCATGATACTTCTCTTAACAGAGTGGTCAGAAGGATAGCATGAGGTCATGTTAGTAAAGTGTTTCCACTGTGAAATGTCCTTCAAATATTAAGTAATACTATTATTTTGGAAGAAACACCTCGTTTTTCAGGATCTCCTTTTCTATTAATTCCTTCATCTGTTCCCAGCAACTATAAATAATTTCTAGGCTCCTGGTTTTCATCTGGTTTCTCAGGGAGAAAGACAGACATTTCCCTCTGATAGTTCATTTCGCCTCCAAGAGTTTCAGAAATGCTGGTTTCCTGATTTGCTTCTGGGTGCTCTATCAGTGTGTGAACTGGTAGCCACTACAAGAAAAACAAGCCTTTGTAACAGATGAGGTTTATGACAAACAATATGGTCTTTGTTTGCTCCAACTTTAAAAAAAAAAACTGTAAAAGTAATACAAGTCCATGAGAGATCATTAGAAAAATGTAAATAGATAGAAAAAAATCACAATAAAATCATCCGTAATCCCATTACAATTATTGATAATGCTTTGGCATATTTATTTACAAAATCTTTTTTTCATGCTTGAATATTTTAATATAGTTCTAATAATTAATCATTAAGTAATTATTATCTGTAACAATTCAGATGTTTGATAAACCCAGCACTTTAATGGCTATAAAATTTTAATGTGGAGGTTTTCCTTAACCTTTTCCTGATTCTTGGACATTAAGTTTATTTTCAATTTTCATCATTATAAGTACTGCTGTGATTAATATCTTTCTATATATCAGTTTTTTATGTCTTTCTTTCTACACATAAGATAATTTATTCAGGAAAAATTAATAGAAGTGTCATTCCTGTATCAAAGGACCCAAATATTTCTCTTTTTTTTTAATATTTTATTTATCTGAGAGAGAGAGCATAAGTGGGGGTGGGGTGGTTGTGTTGGGAAGTTGGGAGAAGCTTCCTTAACACAGAACTCTGATTTAAAGACACTCTATCAAATCCTTCCATGAACTTTAGGAATTGCTTTATGAAACCAGGACCAAAATCCAGCCAGATTTGAATCTCAAAGCTGAGAAATATAGGGGAGGGTGATATTTTCAGAGAAAGGCTGAATTTTATCTTAAGGAGATGGGGCCAGTAGCCAAGCTATATCACTGAAACTGCTTCATTTGGAGCTTTCCTCCCTAATCTCAAAATAATAAGGCCTTGGCATAACCAGCTCAGAACATTATTTGTAGTTACTTGTTTAATTAAAAATGAGGGAGAAGCAATTCTACCATTACATGCAATATTTTGGTAGAAGTTTTCTACTAAAAAGCAAACAACATGCATTTTATTTGGACTCGCTCTCAAGATGATGTTTGGAAAGGAACTTTCCAAAAAGGGACACAGTGTTTTCTTCTTTTACCCCTTTAAAATGGTGGAGTTCTAAGCTTTCCTCTCTTTTTCTTCCAAGATAAGATAAGTCACTGCAAGGTTTGGGTATTTGCTGTAGTTGCTTTGTTTGCATGTTTGTTTCTTTTCTCTCTTTTTTTCTTTTTTCTTTCTTTTTCTTTCTTTTCTTCTCCTTTCTTTTTTTTTCTTTTTTCTTTTCTTTTCTTTTTTTTTTTTTGCACATGTTTGGTTCTTAAAATGAGAGATAGAGGGACAAGAAGAGAAATATTTGGTGTTTTCTCAGCATCAGTTTGGAACCATACCTTTGGTTTATCCTTTGGTTTATCATTCTGGATGTTTAAAAGCAACTAACTGGAAAGATGTACACCCTAACTTATTCCCAGCAGCAGCTTCTGCATTCCCCTAGTGAAGAGATACTTTCATTTCTACCCTGAATCTTGATTCAAGGAAAAGTTAGACCATCTTGCAGTCAGGGACAACATTGAGAACTCATGGTCAGGTTAAAATTTCTTTTAAATTATATTCTATGAAATACACAGGAGCATTTGGTTGTTTAGTTCATTATGAATGAAAACCGTTTTATCTTTACCTTAGCCAATAATTTGTTAGGACTGAAACAAGAACTAATAAAACATCCTCTTCTTTAATATCCTTTCCCATGTTTTTCCAGCCTCAGTGGGGCATCAAAGACTTCCACACGGTCAGCTACTAGAAGTCAGCTTGACTGTCCGAGGGTTCAGGTGAGAAGCTGAGTAGGAAGCTCACTATATATTACATAAATCTTCTACCTCTGTATTTTTAAATTATAATTTCCTCTTCAAAATCTTGCTAATGTGATTTTTCTTTTCTTTTTTAGTTCTTTACTTTCTCTTTTGTAATGTTCTTGTTTAGCAACAGTTGACAAAGTGAGCAGTAAATGAGAAATCACATTAGAGAAGAGTAAGGTTTTCTGCGACTGACTTCATATAATTAATTTTTTTTTTTGCCATCACGGTGTTTTGTTTCTTAACTTATCTATTTACTTGAAAACTGAAAATAATTATATGTATATAGGGGAAAATCAATTAGTAGAGCAAATTATAAAATGAAAACTCTTACTGCTGTATTCCCCAAACCCCAAGCCTTTCTTCAAAGATAAATTTCTTCCTGGCAGTTGTTTTCCTAAAGGACAAACCTATTGAAGAGATTATTCCAAGTGCCTTTGATGACAATTAAAATAGAGAGGGGACACCTTTGGAAGTAACAAAATGAGGTCAGCATGGAAGATGATGAATTTTCCTGGAAGCAAACAATCAAAAAGAAACAGCTGAATTACAAAATGGATAAACTATCTGAAGAGACACCTTACTAAAGAAGATGTACAGATGGCAAATAATCATATAAAAGAGGTTCAGTGCCATGTGTTATTAGGAAATTCTTATTAGGAAAATCTTATTACAACAATAAGATACTACTACACACCTATTAGAGCAGCTAAAATTCAAAATACTGACAACACCAAATGGTGACAGGGTTGTGAGCAACAGAAACTCCCATTCATTGCTGGTGAGGATGCAAAATGGTGCAGCTCCTTTGGGAGACAGTTTGGAAATTTCTTACCAAATAATCTATCACCATATGACCCAGAAATTGTACTACTGGGTATTTACCCAAGTGAATTGGAGAGTTATGTCCACATAAAAACTTGTACAAGCATATTTATAGCAGCTTTATTCATAATTGCCAAAACTTGAAAGCCACCAGATGTTCTTCGATAGGTAAATGAATAAGCAAACTGAATAAATACCCAGACAATGGAATATTACTCAGCGCTAAAAAGAAATGAGCTATCAAGCCATGGGAAGACATGGAGGAACCTTAAATACATATTACTAAGTGACAGAAGACAATCTGAAACAGCTACATACTGTATGATTTCAACTAGAAGATATTTTGGCAAAGGAAAAACTAAACAGATAGTAAAAAGGTCAGTGGTTGCCACGAGTTAAGGAGTATTTGGGGAAAAGGGTATTTTGGGAAAGAACAGGTGGAACATGGAGTATTTTAGAACAGTGAAAATATTCTCTATGACACTCTAATAGTGGATACATGACATTTTACATTTGTCAAAACCCACAGAACTGTACAACACAAAGAGTGAACCCTCTTGTAAACTATAGACTTTAGTAATAATAATGTATCAATATTGACTCATCAATTCTAACAAATATACAACACTAATGTAAGACTTTAATAATAAGGAAATATATAGTCTCCTTTTTTAAAAAAAACTCATTCTGTATTTTGTCACTCATTTTTTGATTTCTACTTTATTAAGCATACATTTTCTTTCAGGTCTTCTATTTCTTTCAGGCCCATGGGGATCTTTTTCCTTCTTTTGGGATAAATTTTGTTTTGTTTTGTTGTGTTGTGTTGTGTTGTGTTTTACTTTGTTCTTGCAGAAAGGAACATGTCCTTGGAAATTTTTTGGTCTCTATGTTATTCTCTACTTTTGGTGCACTGTAATGAGAAAAAGCATTCCATATTATTTTTATTTGGGGGAAGGAGGGCTGCTTAAAATGCATATTCTCTGTTAGCAAAATGTAGCTTTCCATATTATATCAATCATGAGTTTTATTCCTTGGCAGTTATATTAATTTCATACAAAGTATTAAACTTCTCTTTCTTGATTTACCAACTTTAGATAGTGTCTATTAATTCCCAGTAAGAAAAGAAGACACTTAAACCTTTTTTCTTTTTAATTTGCCCCAGGGGTACAGGTCTGTGAATCATCAGGCTTACACCTTTCACAGCATTCACCAAAGCACAAACCCTCCCCAATGTCCATAACCCATCCACCCTATCCCTACCCTCCCACCCCCCAGTAACCCTCAGTTTGTTTTGTGAGATTAGGAGTCTCTTATGGTTTGTCTCCTTCCCCAGACTTATACCTTTTAATATGCATTTATCACTATATTATTTTTGCATTATCTGGGCTTATAGAATTTATAATCTGTGTATATTTTCCTAACACTGTTTAGATCAGTTCCATATTTCACTGGAATCAGTGTTCACCATTAGTTCTTTATTTTGATGTCTGCTGGTGACAAGGAGTTCATCAGATTTTTTTTAATGAACAGCTCATGCCTACTATATTATCAGAGTTCTTTGTGTTTGTAATGCCTGTCTTCTTCTTTATATATGAACAGCTATGTGGCTATACAAAAAAAACAAAAGGTCTTTGAATTATATTAATGGCTTTTCTTTCTTATTCATTCTTTGTTTCTTTTTTTGGTTATTTATTTTTGCTGTAGTTTTGCACAGGGTCATGCTGTTTATTTTAAACTTATTCATGTTTAAATTAAGTACCAGAACCTTGGCTTACTCTGATATAACATGGGTGAATTTTCCAAGTCAATTTTAGTTTTAGAAAGATACATCAGTGATTTAGGTCAGAAGACCATAGCTCTTTAGAACTCAAAGGACCATTGAACTAATGTTTCTTTCCCCTTGTGTAATAAAAAAAGACCAAATAAACCTTTAAAGCCAAAACAAAAGTAAAAACAAAAAAACAAAAAAACCCAAAACCGAAACAAAACAAAAACCAAAAAAACCTTCAAGGCACATGATGTGATGAGCACTAGGTGTTATATGCAACCGATGAATTATTGAACACTGTATCTGAAACCAATGATGTACTATATGTTGGCTAATTGATTCTAAATTAAAAAAAAACAACAACCCAAGCCCAGAGAAGCAAATTTCACAAAGCTCCCAACTTTAATACAATTTTCTTCACATTACGACAGTGTTTCCTAACATGCTGAGAGGTAGGTGGTTAAAATTTTGAATGTACAAAAGGAATTAAAGAAACACTGACTTCAGGTGATGCATTGACCAATATAACCATTGAGCTTTGATTTGTCCTGTTTCTAAAATCACGTATTTAAATCTGAATATATTACCCACCAAATGTCACTTATTTTAAGAAAACTTGTTTTCTTAAGCAAATGTCACTTGTTTTAAGAAAAACAACTACTCATTTCAAGGAAAATTGGGTTCAACTCCAAGCACCCTCTTACTCATATGTGACTTTTGGATTCCCTTGTTATTTGTCATATTTGTTTCACATTTGCTCAGTAGCGATAATATTAATAGTAATAATAACAACAGCTATTATTATTGATAGCATTTATTGGGTACATGTCAAGTACTAGCTGTATACTTTACAGTATTATTTTATTTAAACCTTTTATTTAAATCTGATAATCCTAAAAGGGATATGCTACTATCATCCTCACTTTACAGAAAAGGATATTGTTATTAAGAGAGTTTAGATATAAGGGTGCCTGGGTGGCTCAGTAGGTTGAGCATCTGACTCCTGATGTCAGCTCAGGTCATGAGATCAGGGTCATGGGATTGAGCCCTGTGGGGAGCTCTGCCTTCAGTGGGGAGTCTACTTGAGATTCTTTCTCTCCCTCTTCCACTTCCCCTGCTCATTCTCTAAACAAACAAACAAACAAACAAATAAATCTATCTTTAAAAAAAGAGAGAGAGTTTAGATATATTTTATAGACATCTGCCAGAGGGTATTGGAGCTGTAACTCATGTATCTAACCATGAAATTATGTATTCCTATCTGCAGTACTACTGGCCTCCAGGCATAAGATTATACATAATAATAAACTATGTAGATAGCTCAGGTAGATATGTAGAATGGTTATTTCATTTATCTGGATATTTTTCTCCTTCAAATTCTCTTCTCTCCTTCTTCCTTCCCTCCCTCACTCCTTCCATCCTTCCTTCCTTCCTTCCTTCCTCCCTCCCTCCCTCCTTCCCTTCCTTCCTTCTTTCTTTCCTTTCTTCCTTCCCTCCTTCTTTTCTTTCTTTTTTGTCTGTGATAGCTCTAGTGTAACTAAACAGTTCCCCCAAACACTTCAAATCTGTCAAGTCTTCAACAGTATTTATTCTTTTGCATGAAACCTAGATAGTGCCACTATTAGTCATCTGCTTACAAATCTCTAGTAACTTCTTATTGTCCACAGGTCAGTCTGTAATATAGAGGCAACATCCTCTAGGCTATATTCTTTCTCCATACTAGAATCTCTACCATCCCCTCTCCTCTCCATATATTCACAATTAAGTTCTATTTCAGTTCATGTATATATTCATATTCATTGCCTATAAAATTTCTCTGACTACTTGGCTTCTTGAGATTAATTCTAGAGAGACCACTTTTATCCTTAAGCAGATAAATGGGAGGTCTGTGAATGAAGCGTAAGATTTTATATCTGAGAAGATTTTAAGAGTTTTCTCATCCAACATTTCACTTTACAGATGAGGAAATTGAGACTTAGAGAAGTTAATTGATTGGCTTAAGTTTGAATACTAATTTTTATCGTGGTAACTGACTTTCAGTACAGCCCCTCAATTGCTTTTAATTTTAAGTAAAAGGAACATTTCAAAGTATATCTTAAAATCCACAAACCATCTAAAATTTTTTAAAAATTTAATATTATTTTTTATTTTTTATTGCTACTCTATTAATAAAACATCTAATACTCAATATTTTGGAAAGAATGACTGAGAGAATGAATGAGTGGATGAATAATTAAGTACAGAGTCTCCATGTATCTCACAGAGGTACTCCATCATCTTGATACTTTTAATAATGGCTTCCTCTCAATTTAATGTACTTATAAATATAATCTTTACATAAAACACTGTTTTATTTTAAACTATAATATTATGCATTTACTATAAACTTAATAATCTATACATTATGCCTTACTAAATTATATTTCTCAGAGAATGGAACAACTTTTAGAAGATAGCTTAGAAGTTATGACTTCACTAATAACTTCAAGTTCTTCTGACCTAATGCGCCAGTTCTACTTGTAAGTAAATATCCACCTACCCTGTCCTTTATATTCTCCTCTGTCCTATTTTTGCTTCTGAGTTGACAGTGGTGACCTTCAAATGAAACGATAACTAACAATTATATCATTAAGGCTTGCTGGCTTCCTGGCAGGCCAGAGGGCCCAGAAATATTCCATGCTGAGGTCTTACCTTTATTTAAGACATTTGTTAGACTGATGGGATGAATGTAAGCATACTCATCTGCACTGTTAAATACTGTTCAAAGGCTCAAATGTCACCAGTGGGAGGGAGAACAGTCATTGGATATGGAGGGCTTACTGTTTATAATCAATGGCATAATACACTCCAGTTACACATGTCTCCACACTGTACTCTGAGGGTTCCACTCTGTAGGTGCAAATTGTGGTGAAGCTCTTCAGTGGTGCTTTTTGAATGAATCAGAGTCAGGATAACATGGCAGTTAAGGACATGCATGAGCCTTACACTTTGATAGAGCTGGAGTTGAATCCTGACTTTCCCACTTCCTATGAGCCACTCCTTGGGCAAACTTTAAACCTCAATTTCTCATTTGTAAAATAGAGATAATTATGAATACTTACCTCATTGGGAAGCTGTGAAGATTAAATGAGATGATGCGTGGAAAGTGCTTAGTGCACTGAACCACTCCTGCTAGACCCTGATCAATAATAATCAAATCATTGAGGCCAGAAAAGTCCATAATTGGTGATCCTGCATTCATTCTTGCCCCAAACTTTAAAGGCATGGCTTCTGTTAAAATGCTAAACTCCTGCCATTGGTCAACAAAGCAGTGGGTTGCCTGCATCAGATATGCTGAGGAAAGGCACGTAAATGCAAGCATTTCTCAGACAGAGTCATGCCCTGCACTGTCTGCAGATCCCAGATGAGCTGACAGGTTTTTCAAAACAAGTATTTAAATGAATGAGTTGACATTCAGAATGTCCTGCAGCAAAGTCCAGGAACTGCATTAACATACATTGCTTGGCATCTAAGGAGTTTGATTATTTATATTGAGTTATGACCAATTCAGAGGCATCATGCTGAGATGTATTCCTCTAACAATGCTGTGCTTTTGAGCCCTAACAGATGGTATATGATGTAGCTATTTACATGCCTGTGTCCCTCTACCATGAGCAGGGGCTGTATTTCACTTACCATTGTATCAAGTAATACATAAGAGAGTGCCCAGAACCTAGGAGCTACTTCATAACAGTTGACTAAGTGAGTAAAATATGAATTCCAGCTATGTTATTTTAATACTCCCTATATAATTTCACCATGTCTTTGTCAATATGATAGAGACTGCCAACTAGTCTTCAGAGATCAATGGAACATACAGTTCATATTCTGTAGAGTATGATTTAAAATATGCAGAGACTCCACCCCACCCCTTAACATGGCAATGTAGAACAGGAAAGGGAGCATGACTTCCAGAACCAGCCTACATGGGTTCAAATCCTGACTTTGCCACTTCTCAATTTGTGACTTCAGACAAGTCACTTAGTACACCTGTGCCTAGTTTTCTCATCTCTAAAGTACAGATAATTATTGTAACTACATTAACAGAATTATTGAAAGGATTAAATGAGCTAATATTCACAGAATGCTTAGGTTATTGACTAGCATGTGGTTGAGTACTATATATATATTAATTATTAATATTTTTACAGAACAGCAATAAGCTCATATGCTAACTATAGAGCACTGAAATAGTCAACCAGCTCTGTCAATGATGTTTTTTCAAGTTTTTATTTAAATTACAGTTAGTTAGCATATAGTATAATATTAATTTCAGGTGTAGAATTTAGTGACTCATCACTTATATACAACACTCAGTGCTCATCACAAGTGTCCTCCTTAATCCCCATCACTAATTTAACCCATCCTTCCTACCCATCTCTCCTCCAATAACCCTCAATTTGTTCTCTATAGTTAAGAGTCTGTTTCTGGTTTGCCTCTATTTCTTTTTTCCCTATGTTCATCTGTTTTGTTTATTAAATTCCACACATGAGTGAAATCTTATGGTATTTATCTTCCTCTGACTGACTTATTTCGCTTAGCATAATATACTCCAGCTCCAGCCACATCATTGCAAATGGCAAGATCTAAATTTTTGCTGTGGATGAGTAATATCCCATTGTAGACACATACCACTTCTTCTTTATCCATTCATCAGTTAATGGACATTTGGGTTCTTTCCATAATCTGGCTATTGTTGATAATGCTGCTATAAATATTGGGGTGCATGTATCCCTTTGAATTAGTGTTTTTGTATCCTTTGGGTAAATACCTAGTAGTGCAATTGCTGGATCATAGGATAGTTCTATTTTTAACTTTTTGAGGAACCTCCATACTGTTTTCCAGCATGGCTACACCAGTTTGCATTCCCACCAACAGGGTAAGAGGGTTCCCCTTTCTCTGCAACCTCATCTCTCTGAATGATATAAAGGAGCATTAAGTGATGGTTATACTTATAGCTGGAAGAAGCTCTTACTTGCCCCACATTTGGGCTGTTTTGTGCTCTATATCTCATTGTATTTCCTTGAAAATCAATCATTATGTAGCACTTACATTAATTAAATTTGGTTAAACCAAATAATCTGTTATTCAACCATTAAGATAACTCGTTTCACACACATAGTGATCTTGGGTAGTTTATGACAGATGCTAATTTGACACTAAATGGTAAATTTTAGATACTTCTCAGGTACTGAATAATAGAGTCAAAAGATGCAAACAAAAAATATAGATTAAACAAATTATGTGCTTAATCAGGATAATTACATATGTTTGCTGTGGAAATAGAAATGTAACATTATCATTCTAGTTTCCATGCCTGTGCTGGATCTACTGTGCCCATTGTGTCTTATTCAAGGATAAAATTAAATTCCATTTATTTGCTTAAAATATTTAATGTAAGTACTCACTCTTGAAGTAATTATTCTGCAAAAGTATATACTTCATATAACAGAATTAATAGCTTTAATATCCATACTTTGCTTAACAGTCTTCCTAGTTTTGATTTTTTAAAAATGTATTTCAAAGGTTATAAATAAAAAGAAAAAAAAACCAACCCTCAGATGGAAGATTACATAGCACAATATTAAACACAACACAAAGAAGGTAGTAAGAATTGGTATCTTTTACATTCTGTGTGCCAAGCAGGTCATTTTTATTCAAATATTAGGTACAAAATCAGTGAGCCTCATATACTGTGACTAGATAAGACTTGCTCACTGGATAGATACAGACAGACAGAAAGGTGAAGGGCACCTAATCTGTAATAACACTTGACTTTTCAGAAGTTTAATATTCTCCCAACCTCAAAAGAGCTTCCATGCAGAAGTAAAGGAAAATGGCCTTCTAGACTCAGAGAAGGTTGTCTCTTGCCATTATCAAGCAGACAGCATTTTATTTCCATTTAACAAACATAGGTTCTATCCTGGGTTAAATAGTGTCTCCACAAAATTCATGATCACCCAAAATCTATGAATGTGGCCTTATTTGGAAGTAGGATCTTTGCAGACATAATCAAGTTAAGATGAGGTCACATAGGATTAGGGTGAGCCCTATCCCATGTGACTGGCGTCTTTATAAGAAGAGAGAAGTTTGGACCCAGGGATACAGACACAGAGAAAGAACATCATGTGGTGATGGAAGAGAGATTAGACCAAGGAATGCTAAGAATCTAGCAATCACCAGCAGCTGGAAGAAAGGCAGGAGATTCTCTTCTAAGCTCCCAACAAGAAACCAACCCCGCTGACACTTTGATTTTGAACTTCTGGCCTCCCAAACTGTGAGAGAATAAATTTCTATTGTCTTCAGCCATCTAGTTTGTGCTAATGTTACATCATCCCTAGGAAACCAATTGCTTAGTTGCTTAGTTACCTGCCTTCCCATCCCAAGGTTGATTAAAGCAACTAATGAGAACTGATATGAATGTATATTATGAAATAGCCCTTAATGCTCAAAATGGCTTAACAGTTGTCCTAGCTCAGCACAAACAGTTCTCTTCTTGGCTGGTGGGGCCCCCCCTCAGTATCTATGTGCAAGTTGACATAAATGAGAGCTTTTGATTTTGATTGTTAGAAAAATCAGAACAATCAGAGGGAATGTATGTGGGGAGAAAGGAGAGGTAGATGATGGAAGACAATGACATGGTAACTTTCCCCAATTCCTGGCCTGCTAGCTTGTTTATCAGCACTTGTGGAGGGAGGGGTTTAAAAGCAGAGCCCAAATCATCTGTTTTCATGAGCAATTTCACGAAACATTCATGTTTCTAGGATCCACCAACCAAGTAGAAATCAAGATGGAGGAAAGTGTTTTCTTCCACATTGGATCATGCAGCTCTTGTAGTCTAGTTGTCATGAAGACAACATAGGGGAATTCACGTATATTAGAACAATGGTTAGGTCTGATGATTATAAAAGAGAAGAACATAAGCAGACCTATTTCCAAGTCCATGGAAGACTCCCCTGGGGATACTCCAAAATAACTGGGAAGGATTGTTGGTTAAATAGCAATATGTGTATTCTTCCTGTGTCTGTAAGGAGTGACAATAAGCCAGGGGAATTTGTGTTATTAATTAATATTCATTAATTTAATACATTTGTATTGAATGTCTTCTAAATATATAAACTCAGTGAAGGGAGAGACCATGTTTAGTCATGCTGCCCCAGGGCAAAGCAGGCACTGAGTAGATGGATGTGCCACGTATAGGACCAAGTGCCAAGAATACAGGGGGACAAAGGCTTCACTGACCCACACGACAGCAGAGCCAACAGGTGTCGGGTTAAAATGATAAATTTGATCCTCATGGACTATTTTTTTTTAAAGATTTTATTTATTTATTTGATACACAGAGAGAGAGAGATCACAAATAGGCAGAGAGGCAGGCAGAGAGAGAGGAGGAAGCAGGCTCCCCGCTGAGCAGGGAGCCCGATGTGGGCCTCGATCCCAGGACCCTGGGATCATGACCTGAGCCGAAGGCAGCGGCTTTAACCCACTGAGCCACCCAGGCGCCCCTCATGGACTATTTTTAAATAAAGTTTAAAATCTTTCCCAGTATGACTAAAATAAATAGTTCTGCGGGGCACCTGGGTGGCTCAATCAGTTAGACATCTGACTTTGGCTCAGGTCATGATCTCGGGGTCCTGGGATTGAGCCCCAAATCAGACTCTCCACTAATTGGGATGCCTGCTTGTTCCTCTCCCTCTGCGCACTCCCCACCCCCTGCTTATACTCTCTCTCTCTCTCTCTCTCAAATAAATAAATAAAATCTTTAAAATAAAATAAACAGTTCCGCTATATTTGTCAGAAAAATTAATTGATGTGAAATAGTTTGTTTCCCCCAAACTCTCAGATAAATGAGAATGAAATTAGAAAAAGCAACAGAAAATTAGTCATTTCAAGCAATTGCTCTGAAATGAATGCATTTCCTTTGAAAATTCTCAGACCATAAATCCCTAACCATTGAAGTAGGTATTACTAAATACAGGCATAGTGTTGTATTCTTACAACTCTCTTTGAAGATAGAAATACATTGTAGCATACCCAGTCACAACTTTTCATTGAAGGAGACAACTGGGATTTATTTCTTCCTGTAACTTACAGCAGAAGTAGGATCTTTTTCTAAGCAGCATTATTAAAAATGTTACTTTGAAGAAATCTAATAGCCCCTTCTGATCTTCTGCAGACAGAAAGAGTAGAAAACATCACCTGCTGTAGTACTATCCCTCAGACTTTGCTTGAACTCCAGGCATTTTGGCAATCTCTCTCTGATTTCCTCGCCCTGTAAATACTTAATGTTGCCAGTTTCCTGTAATAATGTAATAATGTAAATGCATTATTCGAACAACATGACAGCTCTGTGTATAGAAAGTTTTGACAGGGCTCTGCAAGATGGGAGCAGCATCCTTTGAACAAGAGAGATGAAGACCCTAATAGAGTTTTAATGACAAATAGAAGAGGACTGAATCTCTCAACTCCCATAGCAACTAATAAAGTTCTTTCCAGACTTACTGAAAAACAGAGTTAGGTTCTAAGGTTCAGGAAGGGCATGCCCAGTGCCAATCCTTATCTTAAAGAAAGGAAGTCCATTGCCCTGTGGTGGAAATGATTCCATTGTCCACTTTATAATGGCAATGTGACCTTAGTAAAAATACATGTTATTACACTGTTACAATGTAATAGGTCACCATGACACTGCTCAGAATTCAGAGGGATCATCTAATTGTTCTCGGGTGAAAACCCATAATTCTAACAAACAATAGAAAGGAAAATTGACAAACAAACCTCTAGCATAGTTGCCTAATCAAAGTACTTAATACATACTAGTTCCTTTCCCTACTTACTTTTCTTTACTGTTTGTCAAACTTATAAAGTGTGAGTATTTATTTCCAAGATCTTTTTAAATTTTATTCTCTTTTGTACCTGAGATGGTGAAAGGAACACATTTATGATTAATGCCTGATAATCATTTTGGATGAACTTGCTAGGTAGTGGGACATTTAGATAATGTCATAAGTGATAGAACTGAGTATATAGTTTAGTGGGAACACAAAGGAGTTCATAGCTATGATTCATAGCTTTAAGATTAGATTGCTACTTTAACTGTATTGTTTCATGGAGGAATGAACCTTTTAACATGTATGATCTCTTACAGATATTGAATTAGTTAAAAAATAAAAACCAAAACCAACCAACCAACCAAACAATGATCTCCTCTCCCCATTCTTTCCCTAGATGAATACACTATCTTTTGTTGGTTACCAAATTGCAGAAACAATGACTTCAGTAAAATAGAATAATCCTCAAAGGATGGTTCTTCCTGTAACATTCATGATACTGTCCCAAATCATAAAATATTAAAGGACAATAGAGGTTCCCATCATACAATTTAGCTATCCCATTGAACTGATAATTAGCTGTCTAGGTGAAATTTGAGTAACTGAATAAAGTTTTATATGATCCTCAACTATAGGATCAATTAAGTATTTTTTTTAATTTTATTAATTTATTTGATAGAGAGAGAGAGATCACAAGTAGGCAGAGAGGCAGGCAGAGAGAGGGGGGGAAGCAGGCTCCCCGCTGAGCAGAGAGCCCGATGTGGGGCTCGATCCCAGGACCTTGAGATCACGACCTGAGCTGAAGGCAGAGGCTTTAACCCACTGAGCCACCCAGGTGCCCCTTTTTCTTCCTTTTGTTCAAATCTATTTCAGGAAGTTGGAGAAAGAGGACTATATTTATATGGTGTATATTATATATCTTACAGTTCTAGGGGCTGACAGTGGTCATCATTCACCATTGATAAGATATGAAGAGTAAAGGGAACAGAGAGAAATCTGGTTTTTAGTTCAAGTTTTAACTAAACACCAATACTTTAATAGAGAAGCACAGTATGACCACCTTTTATTTCCATATTTCCCCACAAAACAGGGGAGGATCCATGTTGACCTTGCTTTCCTCTTTGCTTCCCATTAGGGAATCACTTTTATTTCCATCATCTCTTTGGCATGCTTCATGGTTTAGATGAAAGCCTAGTGCTGGCTATGACTAAACATAGCATATTACGGGAAAAAAGAAGAGCACAGGTTAAGTCAAGGATGCATGTGACCCTTGGAGGAAGAAAAACATGGGAAATGGAAGAGTCAAAGCAGTGCCATGTAAATCTCACATCTCTTCTGGAGGCACATTGTCTTTCTAGAATGAACATTCAGAATACTCCAAAAAGCCTGCCAAGATTTACCTGATGATTGCTACCCACTTCCACTGCTTCACATGGGGATTAATAATATAAGAATAGAAGAAAAGAAGGAAGCTCCTTTTGACATTGGGAAATCTTGGGCAGGAAAGTGAGAGACCCTTAGGCGATTAAGTGTTGTATTTTACTCTTTATTACAATTGAAGAATGAGTCTGCTTCAATAATCATAATGCTCAACAATGATTGAGGAATTATACTATGTCCCAGGATCTGGACCAACTACTTAAAATAAATACATCACCTCATTAATCACAACAGCTCTATTTTTGTAATAGGATGCCTGAGGTACCTGAAAGAGTATTTAAGCGTATTATATGAAGTTAAAATGAGGATGCATAGTCCCAAACCTGTGCTCCATATACTTTACTACTCCCAAGAGTTAAAAAGGCTTGCAAGAATAGTTGACCAGCTAGAGGATAAAGTTCATTAGAATTTATGGAAATTACCATGGTCTATTTTAGTGAAAGGAGTGTAATTTATTTATATTTGAATGATGATGCATATATGACTTAGTCTAGTCATCAGGAAAAGGTAAAATATTGTGGCTAAATGTATTGCTCCACACTCTTGGATTATTCAAACAACCCATACAAAACTAACTGGGTAGCCATAAAATGAATCTAACAGTATTTTTTTTATTTTAAGATTTTAATTGCTGGAAGATTAACATTTTCTTAACTATATGAACAAATGGCTCCATCCTCTCACTCAGAAGAATAATGGATCATCACTTTGGCTCTTTTCCCATTCAGAAACTAGAGAAATTCACTCTGCCCAAGAATCTTCCCTGGCCCAAAATATATAATGAGTTTAATTTGAAAGCTTCTGATTTATCTAAAAAGAGAAGGATGACCACTGTCTTAGCTTGCAATCCCCAGAAGCAGATCCCAAGACAAGGACTCAAGAGCAAGTATATCATTTGGTTGAGGATCCCAGTAAGCACTATTAGGGAAGGAGGACGTAAGATGGTAGGAAAATAAGCTACCACTGGGGCCTCAAAGAAGTTTAAATTCATTGAAGAATTCTGAAAGAACACTCCTCAAAGCAATCCATCCAAGCTCAGTTATTTCTTTACCAAATCATTGTCAGGCAGGATAAAAAAAAATATTCCTGCAGAAAATCACTAGAGTTTACAGAATGCAGCTTTTGGGTTGGGCTACAGTCATTAAAGTTAGAATCACTGGAATTGTCTGTTTCTTACAGAGTGATAGGCTCATGAGCATAATCTGAAAATGGATAAACAAAGGAGAACTTTTACTCCTGTACACTGTATCAAATCCAGGGGCAACTGTTACTAATTAAGCTGTAGTTAGTACAATATTGCTCTACTTCAATAAGGATTTATACTATAGTCTTACTAAGAATTAATGTTTATTGGGGCGCCTGGGTGGCTCAGTGGGTTAAAGCCTCTGCCTTCGGTTCAGGTCATGATCTCAGGGTCCTGGGATCGAGCCCCATATCGGGCTCCCTGCTGAGCAGGGAGCCTGCTTCCTCCTCTCTCTCTGCCTGCCTCTCTGCCTACTTGTGATCTCTCTTTGTGTCAAATAAATAAATAAAATCTTTAAAAAACATACTTGCAACTCACTTTACTTGGATTGTAAAAAAGAGCCCTATTTCACATTCAGTCTTAAATGCTTGTGACCCCCATTGTAAATGTTTTTTACTGACCTGCAATCTTTCAGCAAAAGTTGATATATACCAGATCTGGTATATATCATGAGAAGTATACCCTATCCTGTATTTGTTTCATTGCTGAGAATGGCAAAGAGTTAGCCATATATACTTATGTATGGATGGGAGATTTTAGTCCAAGAATTTCAGGGTAGGACTACCAGCAGTTCATTGGAGACCTGGGACCAAGGGGAGGAATATGTAATAGGATAAGTGACTCAGACTGGCTATGAAACAAACTCGCATTTTTCCTAAATATGTCAGAGAAGGGAGTGGGGGTTTTTGATACTTGCTTTATAATTAGCAACCAAGAACACCAACAACTAACAGTCATGACCGACTCTAGATCCAGTAATGATGCTGTCCTTCTAGCTATGCTTATTGTCATTATTGCTCAGCTTCATAGGAGCTCAGTTAGAACTCAGGAAACTCTAATAATATGTTAAATTTTGTTTATAAATGTAAACTTTAAGAATCTTTACTCCCTTGGTCCTTATCTTAGAAAATATCCTTTATACGTGTATAAAAATTATTTCTTATAGAATTGTGTGCCATTTTCTTGTATGAACTTGAGAAAGCATTAGCTTTCTATGATCACTTCTCATTTAGGCAATAACCCAGGAGGCATGACTGGATTTTGACAAACACTGTTTTAAGTTAGGAATCAGTTCTTATGATCAACATCTTCTAAAACATGAAAAAGAACTGTAACATGGGAAGCAATATGAGAAGATAAATGCATTAAAGAATTAACATATTTGGAAGTCATGAATCCTGAGAAGTATACATATATATTTATGTCATATATATATATAATAGTATAGGATAGGAGAAATAAATATAATCATTTAATCAGTGGGAGTATGAATTATAATCAAGTAGTACATAGAATCTCATGACTATTGCTACATATTATGTGGAATTGTTTGGACAAAATAAAAATAGGAATATAACAAAGGATGGGTGTACCTTAGTCCAGAGAATCAATTCTATTAGAAATGAAGATGGACTAGCATTATGTCAAGAAGATGTAATTAAAATAGCTTTATTACTTTTTCTGCTTATTAAAGTAAATACAGTTGTTATTAAAAAAATCCCAAACCCAAACATTCAAGAATTAGGAAGAAAAGGGCGCCTGGGTGGCTCAATGGGTTAAAGCCTCTGCTTTCGGCTCAGGTCATGATCTCAGGGTCCTGGGATCGAGGCCCATATCGGGCTCTCTGCTTGGCAGGGAGCCTGCTTCCTCCTCTCTCTCTGCCTCTCTGCCTACTTGTGATCTCTCTCTCTCTGTGTCAAATAAAGAAATAAAATCTTAAAAAAAAAAGAATTAGGGAGAAAAGAATGAAAGTATCACTAATGTTAACATCACATATTTATATTCTGGAAGATATATTTACATGTACGTTCACATAAATCTCCATATTTGAAGAAGAAAAAATGACAGAAAGTGTTTGCCCGGAGACAAAAAAAGAGGGCAACAATGGGGATTTTGTTGTTAGAGGTGACTAGATGTTGCTTAATTGAAGGAACTGGACATGAGGGCAGACAGTTCACAAGCTGGAGGAGGCACAGTAGAATAGTAATGGAAATATTCACAAAGTTATTATTAGAAATTGTAACAATGACAATGATAGCTAGTGTTTAAAGACTAACCTTATGCCAGGTACTCTATATGAATTATCTAATACCACAGAACAGTGAATTAGATACTATTTCTCTCAGTTTACAGACGATACTAGGTAATTTGCCTCTGTATGCACAGCAGGTAAATTACATTAGTGGTCAAGGACTTCAACTCCCAGACATGTGCTAGAAGTTTCCTTCAGCACAGCACATTAAATGCTCAAGAGACTGCAGACAGTCTCATGACTCTTATAGCTGGGGAACTCATCCAGGAGCACCTTTGGCCGTCCAGAAAGAATGCATTGTTGAAGTGATGGAAGAAATAGTGAACTTGGGGGAACAGGACATTTCCGAACTACTCTTGTCTCCACCATAGCTTCTCCACTGCTCCTTCTTCTCTGGGTTATGAGCTTCTGACATCTTATTCTGAGATGGAGAGAGATGAAGAGAGTATATCGGGCTGCTCTCAAGGACTGCACTCTGTCCCTGGGAAGCTTGGGAAGCAAGCATCTGACCTGTCTGGCTATTAGGTTCAAGGCCATCTATGCTGTTCACCATGGCACAAAGTAGAGGACTCCACAAACACCAGGCAGAGGTCAGGTCCTACACTGCCAAAATACAACAAATATCCAGTAAACATAGGAGGGAGAAGGCTATCTCATTACAGGAATTTTCCATAGTGGGAGGAAATACAGGGAGGAGAGAGATTTAAAAGAGAAAAAAAAGAAAAAAGAAAATTCTGCTATGCATTAACTTTTTCCTCTTGTAATTCTTTTTGTTCTCACTACCTTTTTTTAAAAGAATCGATAACATAGTCATTTACTTTTCACACATTTTTCTTCTAGTTAACACATTTTAAATTTGTAAGTCAGCAGCTACCTACACCTTTTAAAAACATTCTTTTCCTATCCCTTTATAAGCACTGTTTTTTTAATTGTCCTTTAAGTGTCCTCAAGAGGTATCCTCAAGAGATGAGGGAACCCTAGGCCATTTTATTTTTTAATTTAATAATTTATATTTTAGCTATATTGAGGTATAACTGACAAATATAAGACATTTTAGGTTGCATCATGGTGATTTGATACACATGTGTTCCCCTCACATATTATCTTGCTCTGTTTTGTGGGGAGGGAGGTGGCAAGAACATTTAAGTTCTACTCTCTTAGTAAATGTTATTTACATGACAGTTCCATTTTTAAGTTTATCCACCTTACTCAATTAGGTGTCAACTCTATAGAAGCAATAAATGCTATTTGCTTGAGCCATTATTAAGCTATCCTGTTGCTCTAACAGTGCACATAGGAAGTAAGTAGTTCATTAGTTAAAAAGACTTAAATTCTTTTGAGTGTCTGCAAACAAGAGACAATGCCACAGTGCACCTTTGAACTTCAAAGTTTTCAAAATGGGGCAGAGTCAGAAGAGTTAAACTGGGGCAAGAAGGAGGACCATAGAGATTGAGTATATTTGTTTTTGGAGGGTCAGGATACAAACGAAACTCTGCAGGGAACCTAATTCTTCTAACAGCAAACCAGAGGAATAGGCCATTGGTCCTCCCATCTGAGGTCAATCATATCCAAGGTATGACTTCCTGATAGTTTTGTAGGGAGTGAGTTACAAATTTGGGATTAAAACCCATCTTCAACTTGTCTGGGTGTCAAGAGCTCTTCCTAGATCTTGTATTTTCAGCTCTATTATAGCTATTAATGTGTCTAAAAGTCATTAACACTTTAGTTAAACAGTTTATATTTTACTCAAGATATTTCATTGTTTTGAGGAAGAATAAAAAATACATATATCTCATGGAAGATTTAACATATTCATGAAGGCTGAAACTTAAACCACTCTTCGTTCCTTCTCTAGTCATCTCAACATAGTTTTTCTTTTCATTTTCCATGAACACCTACTATGCTGTCGAACAATTTTATACAGAAGTGCCAGCTGAAGCAACAGGCATATAATGAAATGCCTTTTACACTACGAAATAGCCTTTTCAATTTGTTTTATTTTGGTTTTGGTTTTGGTTTTGTCTTTCAGATAACAGAGCACTAATGCAGCTATGGACCATGCTGCTCTAAAAACTCTTTTGATTTAGACTGCGCAGAAATCACATTCTGTAACACTACCATACATTTATAGTTTGCCTGATTGGTGTCATACACTTTTATGTATATCACTTAATCTATGTGGAAAATACCTCTAGTGACAGTGGAACTCAATGTCAGGTTTCTTGCTGCACCTTTTCTTTCTGGTTGTTCTAGCACAAGTCTTATTTTATGAATACATCAACATTACTCAAGTATTTTTAAGATTCCAGCATTTGATATTCATTCAAAGAATATAAAACATGCATTAGATTGTATGTTTCTTTTTTCATATTCACAAATAATATATTCCCTTAAGATGTGACCGTTTACATTGAGTCACAAATTATATTCTCATTTTCTTCTGTTCTTCCTGTCTCTATGAGGCTAAAGTTTAGCTGACTTGTGGGATAATAGACTAGCATCATGTGTTGGTGAGTTCAAGCTCATTGGTGAGCTATTTTCTTCTATTTATTTCAGTATTTAGTGGCGATATTTCAGTGGCACCAGTAGTTCAGGGACAACTGAAAGCATTATGCATATTTCAGTCATCTAGGTAAATTCTGAATCATTGCTAAAACAGGTATTTTAATGCAGGAGGTCAAATCAGATAACACAAATGAGTGTCTAATAGATTCTAGCCATGTAGTTTGCTAATGATGATGATACAGAAGTTGATTAACTATAAAAAGTTAAAAAATTTGCATTGCAACTGAATATGGCAAGTTTTAAGAAAGGTAAAACTTCTTTTCTCCCCTATGTCTCAGGTTGTTTTAGGAAATAAAACAGAGAAGAACGTTTTTTATTTGGCAAGTCTAACTTCAAGATAAGAATTGAAAGGAAATGAAATTTTATTTAGAAGTAAGCCAAAGCAAAACCAAATGAAGAAAAAAACATATATATATATAGTTGAATATAAAAATGTCAACACTGCCTAGAGACACATAGTGAAACTCTTTTAAGGAAAAAGATCCACTTGCTGAACTCCTTATATCAATGGCTTTTGCCAACAACTTGCCCATTGGCACCTGTAGATTTCTATAGATGTGTCTATTTTATTCTTTATCTCTCCCCTAAACTGCCAGTTTACATACACATTGTCTTTCTATCTATGTCATACTGAAAAGGACAAGATGAACATCATGGTCAATACTGAGCATCAAGTTGTATAATCTAGTGTAGAGAGTGCAGAAATAATCTAATGAATGTGTTATTTATCTCGTCGTGACATTTACATTAATATAATCTTTCTTGTTTCAGAACTTTAGTGTAAGTGGCAGAACAATTCAAATTTTTCTTTCTAAAAATGTTGAAATTTTAAACTGTCAGAAAGGAAGTTATCTTTTTTTTTTTTTTTTTTTTTTTTTTTTTTGCCACNTTTACAGAGAGTCCTCTCCAATATGCCACCTGGAATGTTTCTCCTGGAATGACACTTCTTCTTTTGCATTCTCTTTCTATGGGCGTGGGGGGGGGAGCTTGATTTTGCTTCCCAATTTATGACCAATTTTTTATATGATATTGAACAAACCATTTGGGTTTTATTTGTTTTATTCCTTAAATAACAAATGACTTGGAAAGATATAATAAAAATTTTTTTTTAACTTTTAAAAGAAAAATAACATTATCTTATAGTTTTTTTTTAAAGATTTTATTTATTTATTTGACAGAAAGAGAGAGAGATCAGATCACAAGTAGGCAGAGAGGCAGGCAGAGAGAGAGGAGGATGTAGGCTCCCCACTGAGCAAAGGGCCCGATGTGGACCTCGATCCCAGGACCCTGAGATCATGACCTGAGCCGAAGGCAGAGGCTTTAACCCTCTGAGCCACCCAGGTGCCCTATCTTATAGTTTTATAACAAATCTTCCACATCTAGCATCCAAAAAGGATTTCCTGGGGCGCTTGGGTGGCTCAGTGGGTTAAGTCTCTGCCTTTGGCTCAGGTCATGATATCAGGGTCCTGGGATCGAGCCCCGCATCGGGCTCTCTGCTCAGCAGAGAGCCTGCTTCCCCCTCTCTCTCTGCCTGCCTCTCTGCCTACCTGTGATCTCTCTGTCAAATAAATAATTAAAATCTTAAAAAAAAAAAAAGTATTTCCTCAAGTTTTTTAAGTGCCACATCTTTTATGGTAAATGGATTCACAAAACATGATTTTTTTTTCAAAATATAGCATTAATGTTTTTTAGCCACTTTTGTCTATGGACTGATCCCTATGGATCATATGGGTAGACCAACAGGAAGTTTCCAGATGGCCTTTATTACCTTACCACTGGTGGAGACTGGTGCAAGTGGACAAATTTGACAACATGAAAAGTTAAGAGAATTCTATTACCAGAGTTGGAGAACCAGCTTTCACCCTTGGCTCTGTCTATAATTATATAATTGTAACCAAGTAAAATCTTCTCCAGACCTCTGTTTACTCACCTATTAATTAATAAAGGATTTTACTTCATGGTTTCTAGGATCCATACAAGTTTTAAAATTGCTCTATTCCATCCCTTCATTGATGACTTGGAAATATTCTTAGTCCAGATTCAGTAACAAATCTATGAGGAAACTACAATAAAATATTGTTCCAAATTTTTGGTTATAGTTTTAGTTCCTGTATATTTAAATTCTTGCCATATTTTGTCAAATGTCCATAATCCTTTAAACAAACTGGAAACCAATGTCTATCATAAGCAGGATGAAAAAAATTGTGACATAGTCATATCAAAGAATACTAAATACAGCTACATACAACATGAGTGAATCTTAGACTATTCAATGAAAAGAATAGGACATGAAAGAACATGTATAGTTTTATTCCTTTTGTAGAAATTTTAAAACCCGGAAAACCACCTCCCTTCTATCAAGCCATTAAAGCTCATTATTACTCAAAGATCATGCTAAGTTCTCTAAGGATCTGACAACTGTCCTGGGACATCCAAGATGTAATTTGGATATCCAATGTAACAGAGGTTCTACCATCTTATCATGATTCCAAGTCAGTAAGTTGCCTGAAGGGCCATTAAAGCAGAGAAAGAAATACTGGAAGGACTTGTATTGGTTCTTGAATGCTTTGGCCCAAAGGTCACTTCTCCTCACAGAGCATTGACCAGAAGTAGTCACATAGTCTCACTTAATTGTAATGAGACTTGATGATGTGAGGAGCACATAGATATTTGGCAAGAAGTTAGTAACTCTGCCTCATTCTCCATAATAATTTTCATGGCCATTGCTGCCATAGATTCTTTGCAGCCAAGAAATGTCAGAGTGGTGCTATATTTTCTGGAGATTCAATGCATTAGAACCAGACAGTATTCTATCCTGCATTGTAGAGTACATTCCTTCCAGGTTTGTGCTACATATTCTTTTTGGCCGCTTAAACAATGCCACTGGTGAGCCCAACTCACAAAGCTTTTAATGGGAATATTTTCAGTTTCTGCTCACACAGATGTAATTACCTAATGGTTACCCCAAAAACAGGAATCATTTTCTCCTTTCTAGGTTTTATACTCCTACTTTTAACTTTTCTTTCAGTCATTCTCTTCATAGAGCCCCACATTCAGGCCCTCTGACATGAAGCTTGTATTTTCCTTAGTGTTCTGATAATAAAAATAGATCAAGGTTTTATTAAAGGCATGAGCTTCAAAATTACATACCAGCCCTTAGTCCAGTTAGAGGTTTAATTCAGACCAATTCAGAGACATGAGCATAGAGAACAGTGTTTGCATCATTTCTAGGCACATTATATTTGAGGAGGTCAATGTAAATAATTTCGTGGTCAATTTATGCTGAGGGGAGGCCACTATCACATCTCAGAAATTTTTTTTCCTCTTACCAAAACTTCTCACAAGGCATTAGAAGGCAATCCCCTTTCTGTGCATAGGGAGAAAACAGTGAAGTCTATATGTCACATCATTATACATAGGTGGTTTTCTCCCCATTGTTTCTCTCCCACTAGAGCTAACTTCACCTTTTGTATTCTTTGCACATTTCATCAACATTTTAAGTGTAAGTTTTTTTTAAAGATTTTTAGCAGGAATGTTTAGTAATCATGCTATATGATGGATTGAACAAGTCTGGGTTTTTTTCTCTCTACTATGAAGCCTGCAATCCACTGGACTCCAGCAAATCCATGTCGGATTGAATCAACTAATATTCCAGCCACTGGAGATGGGTTTATCTCAGAGTTGCCTCTGGAAAGTTCTTGCGCTATAGGTCACAGGCCAGGTTCTGGCCTCCTGTCTGAGACGCTTTCCTGGTGGGAAGGCCACCCAAGATGGGACTATCCCTCAGGCTGAAAGAGATGGAGTCAGGTCAAGCCAATTTCCCAAACTGCCAATTTAAACAATGACATGATTTCACATGCCAAAAGTCTATTTGTACATAATTAGGGAGAGATCAAAAAAGAAACTATAATAAGGATAGTTTCTACTAAGTTTGAATCCATGCCTGTCCACGTTTGTTTATGCTATTTCTCCCTTTTTTAACTTTTAGAACATTAGCTCTTTGAGGACAGAACAGAGCTTTTTAATATTAGGTACACAATCTATCCTGATGTGACAACTTAATAAATGTTTAAGATATGATTAGGCCAAAATTGTCTTAAACTATAAGTTTTAAAAAAGAGAAGCAGTCCCTTTTTGGATAGCATAGTCCCATTTAACGAAGGAAGGAAAAAAAACCCTCTAATATTTTCTTTGAAATAATCATTGGTTTTAACTATGCTCTGTGTGTGTGTGTGTGTGTGTGTGTGTGTGTGTGTAAAAACTCAATTTAATTTGTTAGTACAGATCATTTGAGTTCTCTTCTCCTAAGTACTGATGTCATGATTTATACATAAATTGGTTATAAAGTTAAACAGAATATAATTATTAAAATTCAATATTTTAAATGGTAGTAGAAACAGCCTCAATTTGGGGAAAATATTTAGACATTTAAAGGTGTACATAAATATGTGAAAATAGGAATTTATGCCCATGCAAAGCATGGTCTTGAAAAGAGGAGAAGATCTAAAGAAGAGGAAGATATCATAAAATTTTGGTAGTGACCAGAATAATTCTATGAGTTTATGAATTAGTTAATTATACTACCCCAGCAATAAATTCAGAGAAATTGTCAGGCAGTGAAAATTCAAATATTTTCACCACTTTGTCTAAAGTTTTCTTGATTTTTATCCTTTTCTTCTTTTGCATCCTGCTTTTTCACTTTGACTTTAATTCTGAAAGAAATTATTTCCAAATGTATCTTAAATTAGAAGCTCTGATTAAGCAATTAACTCATAAGGACATAATGCTGAAGAGCATGGTCAATATTAGGAGATAATATTGCCCATAGACCCTGGGCCTTGGAACTTAGAATGTCTTGCCGCAGTCCTCCTCTAACTGTTGCCCTTTCCATGGGGTGAAAGTCTGTAGGGTCAAGAGGATACACTCACCTGCACCTCCCTTAATCCACATCATTCTCTGAGAATCCCTCAGAGAATGAGGGGTACTCGGAGAATGAGCCTGGAATTCCCTACCCTAAGGCACCAAGCCCACGAGGGCCAATGCACACCTCTTTAGTAAGTCTCTCAAGGGCAGACTATATCTACAATATGTATGTGCTTCTGTCCAAAAAGTATATTTTTGCAAGTATATTACATTAAGTTGTATAATATTATTTGAAAATGAACTGTAATAAGGTACAGAAGCTTAATATAAACCCAAGACTAAATCAGAAGGGAAGATGAAACATGAGAGACTGTGGACTCTGAGGAACAAACTGAGGGTTTGGGAAGGGAGGCGGGTGGGGGGATGGGTGAGCCTGGTGGTGGGTGTTAAGGAGGGCATGTATTGCATGGAGCACTGGGTGTGGTACATAAACAATGAATCTTGGAACACTGAAAAAATAAAATAAAATTTTAAAAAACAAAAAAATAAATCAATATTGAAGATAAAATGAAATCTTAAAATATACATAAATAATCATAAAAAAGCAAGAGAAATTGAATATTGGGCAAAGTACAGATAAGCAGTTAACACATGAATTGCAAATGGTAGATTTAAAAGCCACACTCATACTGTTAATTTAACTATAAATGCTATGAACATACTATTTTAAAAGTCAGAGATTATTATATACAAAAATAGACCTATATGACATGTATAAGAAAATCAGATAGATTAAAAAGAATGAAAAAAGATATACCATTTACTCAGAATGTATAATGTATAAACATAAGAATATATAAACAAGGAAGCTGGAATGACTATATTAATATCAGACTAAATAGACTTCAAAACAGGGAAAATGACCTAGGATAGATATAGCAAAAACTGACAGAATTTAAAGAATCCACCATCTCTGTCAGAAGACAGAGATGACCTGAACAATGCTATCAACCAACTTGATTTAATTAACATACATATATAGAAAAAGGAACAGAACAAAGAATAATGCATACTCTTTCAAGTGCATATGAGACTTTCACCCAGCTATATGCTGAATCATTAAAAGGTTCAAAAAACATAAAAGGACTGAGATTTAATAATTTATAATTAATATAGTTAGTAATTTAATTTATTTTTCTTCCAAGTTTTTATTTAAATTCCAGTTAGTTAAAAAACAGTGTAATATTAGTTTCAGCTGTAAAATTTAGTGATTCAACACTCACAAAGAACACCCAATGCTCATCACAAGTGCCCTCCTTAATCCCTGTCACCTATTTCACCCATTCCCCCTACCTCCCATCTAGTAAGCATCAGTTTGTTCTCTAGAGTTAGGAGTCTGTTTCTTGGTTTTCCTCTTTTCTCTCCCTGTGTTCATCTGTTTTGTTTCTTAAATTCCACAAATGAAGCCATATGGTATTTTTCTTTCTCTGACAGACTCATTTCATTAGCATAATACTCTCCAGCTCCATCCACATTGTTGTAAATGGCAAGATTTCATTCCTTGCTATGGCTGAGTAATATTCTGTTGTATATATACACTACATCTTCTTTATCCATTCATCAGTTGATGGCCACTTGGGCTTTTTCCATAATTTGGCTATTGTTGATAATGCTAATGATTGGGGTGCATGTATCCCTTTGTATTAGTATTTTTTGTATCCTGTGGGTAAATACCTAGTAGTGCAATTGCTGGATCATAGGGTAGTTCTATTTTTAACTTTTTGAGGAACCTCCATACTGTTTTCCAAAGTGGCTGCAATTCCAAAGAAATGCAATGTAGCAGTTTGCTTTCCCACTAACAGTGCAAGAGAATTCCCCATCCTTGCCAAAATCTGTTGTTTCTTGTGTTGTTGATTTTAGCCATTCTGACAGGTGTAAAATGATATCTCATTATAGTTTTGATTTGTATTTCCCTGATGATCAGAGATATTGAGCATCTTTTCATGTGTCTGTTGGCCATATGTATGTCTTCTGTGGAAAAATGTCTATTCATATCTTCTGCCCCATTTTTTAACTGGATTATTTGGTTTTGGGTGGTGAGTTCTATAAGTTTTTTAACATATTTTGGATAGTATCCCTTTATCAGATATATCATTTGCAAACCCTTCTCCCAATCTGTAGGTTGCTTTTTAGATTTGTTGATTGTTTCCTTTACTGCATAGAAGCTTTTTATTTTGATGAAGTCCCAATGGTTTATTTTTGCTTTTGTTTTCCTTGCCTCAGGAGACACATCTAGAAAGAAGTTCCTAGGGCCAAGGTCAAAGAAGTTACTGCCTGTGTTCTCTGCTAGGATTTTAATTGTTTCCCGTCTCACATTTATATCTTTTAGCCATTTTTTTCTTTAATCCATTTTTAATTTATTTTTGTGTATGGTTTAAGAAAGTAGTCCAGTTTCATTCTTTTGCATGTAGCTGTCCAGTTTTCCCAACTCTCTTTGTTGAAGAGACTGTCTTTTTTCCATTGCATACTCTTTCCTACTTTGTCAAAAATTAATTGACCATATAGCTGTTGGTTCATTTCTGGGGTTTCTGTTCTGTTCTAGTTTTGTGCCAGTACTATACCATCTTGATTACTACAGTTTTGTAATATAATTAGAGGTCTGGAATTGTGATGCTCCCAGCTTTGCTTTTCTTTTTCAGAATTGCTTTGACTGTTTGGGGTCTTCTCTGGTTCCATACAAATTTTAAGATTGTTTGTTCTAGGTCTGTGAAAAATGCCGTTGGTATATTGATGGAAATTACATTAAATATGTAGATTACTTTGGGTAGCATAGACATTTTAACAATATTTGTTCTTCCAATCCATGGGGGTGGAATTTTTTCCCATTCCTTTGTGTCATCTTCAATTTCTTTCATCAGCGTTTTATAGTTTTCAGAGTACAAATATTTTACCTCTTTGGGCAGGTTTATTCCTAGGTATCTTATGGGTTTTGGTGCAATTGTAAATGGGATTGGTTCATTGATTTCTCTTTCTGCTGCTTCATTATTGGTGTATAGAAATGCAACAGACTTCTGTATGTTGATTTTGTATCGTGTAACTTTACTGAATTCATGTATCAGTTCTAGCAATTTTTTGGTGGAGTCTTTCAGGTTTTCTGTATAGAGTATCATGTCATCTGAAAATAGTGAAAGTTTGACTTCTTCCTTGCTGATATGGATGCCTTTTATTTCTTTGTGTTATCTGATTTCTGTGGCTAGGACTTCCAGTACTATGTTAAATAACAATAGTGAGGGGTGCCTGGGTGGCTCAGTCAGTTAAGTGTCTTCATTCAACTCAGGTCATGATCTCAGGATCCTGGGATCAAGCCCCATGTCAGGCTCCCTGCTCAGGGAGTTTGCTTCTCCCTCTCATTCTTCCTCTGTGTGTTCCCCCTCTCTCTTTCAAGTAAATAAATTAAATATTTTAAATAAATAAATAAATAAATAAATAAATAAATAACAGTGGTGAGAGTGGACATCCCTGTCTTCTTCCTAACTGTAGAGGAAAAGCCCTCAGTTTTTCCCCATTGAGGATAATATTAGCTGTGGGTTTTTCATATATGGCCTTTATTATGTGGACGTATATTCCCTCTAACCCTACTTTGTTGAGGGTTTCTTTTTAATGTTCAGTTTTCCAATATATAGTACATCATTAATTTTTGATGTAGTGTACAATGATTCATTATTTGCATACAACACCCAATGCTCATCACATGTGTCCTCTTTATTTTTTTATTTTTTTTTAAAGATTTTATTTATTTATTTGACAAAGAGAGAGAGATTACAAGTAGGCAGAGAGGCAGGCAGAGAGAGGAGGAAGCAGGCTCCCTGCAGAGCAGAGAGCCTGATGCGGGCCTCGATCCCAGGACCCTGAGATCACGACCTGAGCCGAAGGCAGAGGCTTTAACCCACTGAGCCACCCAGGCGCCCAACATGTGTCCTCTTTAATACCCATCACCTGGTTATCCCATCCCGCAGCCCCCTTCTCTTCTGTGACCCTCAGTTTGTTTCCGAGAGTCCAGAGTCTCTCATGGTTTGTTTCCCTCTCTGATTTCTTTCCATTCAGTTTTCCTTCCCTTCCACAGTGGTCCTCCATGCTATTTCCTTATGTTCCACGTATGAGTGAAACCAAATAATTATCTTTCTCTGCTTGACTTATTTCATTTAGCATAATCCCCTCCAGTTCCATCCATATGGATGTAAATGGTAGGCATTCATTTTTATCACAAATGGATGTTATAGTTGGTCAAATGCTTTCTCTATATCTATTGAAAAGATCATATGGTTCTTATCCTTCATTAATGTGGTATATCACATTGATTGATTCACAAATATTGAGCCACACTTGCATCCCAAGTATAAATCCTACTTGATTGTGGTGAATAATTCTTTTAATGTACTGTCGAATTTGATTTGCTAGTATTTTATTGAGAATTTTTGCATCCGTGTTAATCAGGGATATTGACCTGTGGTTTTCTTTTTTAGTGTAGTCTTTGTCCTATTTTGGTATCAGGGTAATGCTGGTCTCATAGAATGAATTTGGAAGCTTTCCTTCCATTTCTATTTTTTTGGAATAGTTTGAAAAGAATAGGTATAAACTATTCTTTAAATGTTTGGTAGAATTTATCTATGAAGCCATATGATTCTGGACTTTTGTTGGTTGGGAAATTTGTGATTTTTGATTACTGACTCAGTTTCTTTGCTGGTTATTTGTCTGTTCAGATTTTCTATTTCTTCCTGTTTTAGTGTTCATAGTTTAAATGTTTCTAAGAATTTTATCTATTTCTTCCAGATTGTCCAATTTGTTGGCATATAGTTTTTCATAATATTTTCTTATAATTACTTGTATTTCTGTGGTGTTGGTTGTTATTTCTCCTCTTTCACTTGTCATTTTATTTATTTGGGTCCTTTGTCTTTTCTTTTTGTTAAGTCTGGCTAGAGGTTTGTTAATTTTTTCAAAGAAATCACTCCTGGTTTCATTGATCTATTATTTTTTTAGTTTCTATATCATTTATTTCAGCTCCAATTTTTATTTTTTTCCTTCTGCTGGCTTTAGGGTTTATTTGCTGTTTTTTTCTAACTTCTTTAGGTGTAAGCTTTAGTTGTTTATTCAAGATTTTTCTTGCTTCTTGAGGTAGGCCTGTATTGTTATATACTTCCCTCTTACGACCACTTTTGTTGCAACCCAAAGGTTTTTAACTATTGTGTTTTCATTTTCATTTGTTCCCATGCATTTCTAAATTTCTTCTTTGATTTCCTAGTTGGACCATTCATTGTTTAGTAGCATTTTGTTTAACTTCCATGTATTTGTGGTCTTTCCAAATTTCTCTTGTGGTTGACTTCAAGTTTCATAGTGTTGTGGTCAGAAAATATACATAGTATGATCTTAATCTTTTTGCCCTTGCTGAGGCCTGATTTGTGACCTAGTATGCAACCTTGTGCATCCCATACATATTTGAAGAAAATGTGATTCTGCTTCTTTAGGATGGGATGTTCTGAATATATCTGTTAAGTCCACCTGGTCCAGTGTGTCATTCAAAGCCATTGTTTCCTTATTGACTTCCTGCTTAGATGTCTATTAATGTAAGTGGTGTGTCCCCTACTATTATTGAATTATTATCAATTAGCTCCTTTATGTTTGCTATTAATTGTTTTATATATTTAGGTGCTCTCTTGTTGGGAACATGAATATTTACAATTGTTAGATCTTCTTGTTGGATAGTCCCCTTTATTATGATATAGTGCCCTTCTTCATCTCTTGGTATAGTCTTTGGTTTAAAACCTACTTTGTCTGGTCTAAGTATTGTTACTCTGGCTTTAATATAGTTAGTAATTTTAATTTTATGATTGAAAGTAAATTAAAGTAGATATCAATAACTGAAAATGTTTTTTAAATCCTTAAATATTTATAAATAATATAACCCATTCCTAAAGAAAAAAATTACAAAATACTTTGAAATGAATGATAACAAAAAATAGCATCAAAATTCATATTATGAAGTTAAAGTAGGGTTTAGAGGAAAGTTAAATGCTTATCCTAAAAAGGAAGAGGTTTGAAAAATAATAATCTAATCTCCTACTTTAAAAAGCTAGAATAAGAAGAGCAGATAAAACCTGAAGAGAAGAAAGGAAGTGATTAAGCCAATATGGGAAATCAATAAAATAGAAAATGTACAAATAATACAGAAAAATAATTGTAACAAAAAAATAATTTCTTTGAAAAGCTTAATGAAATTGATAAAACTCTGGAAATGTTGATCAAGAAGAATAAGACACAAATTATGAATATTAGGAATAAGTGACCCTATAGACATTAAGAGTATAGTAAGGAAGGGCTGCCTTGGGGCTTGGTTGGTTAAGCATCTGACTCTTGATTTTGGCTCAGGTAATGATCTCAGGATCATGGAATCGAGACCCACATCAGGCTCCATGCTCACTGGGTAGTTTGCTTGAGATTCTCTCTCTCCCTCTGCCTCTCCCCCCTGAACTCACTCTCTCTCTCTCATTCTCTAAAATAAATAAATAAATCTTTAAAAAGAAAAATAAGGTAATAAGGGAATATAATGAAAAATTATGTGCAAATAAATTAAACATAGATGAAATGCTCATATAACTTGCAAAACAGAAATTAACAAAACATACACAAGAAGAAATGGCAAATCTGAATAACTCTATTTAAGTTTTAAAAAAATTGAATTTGTAATCTGAAATATCTGAACAATGAAAACACCAGTCCTGGAGGACTTAACATAATTCTGCTAGACATTTAAGGAAGAAATAATACGAATCTAACAAAAACTCTTTTGGAGAATAAGGGAAAAAAAAGAACATTTTCTACTTCACTTAATGAGACCAGCACCACCTGATAAAAAAAAAAAAAGTAAAACCAGAAAAAAAAAAGAAAATAAGACTTTAAACCAATACCTCTCATGAATATCAATGCACCAATCCTCTTTTTTTTTTTTTTTGTCAAGTTAAAGGCAGGCATGGGATTAATTCAGGAACTGAAATTTGGTTTAGCTTTTCGTAATCAATCAATGTAATTCACTATTTTATCAGAATAGAGATAAAAATTTGATTATCCAAATAGATGCAGAAAAAGCGTTCAATAAAATTCAATACCTGTTCATGATTACGTAGAAATAGAAGAGAATTTTCTCAACTTACAGTGTCTACAACAAAATTAAACAACATTAGACTTACCAGTGAAAGACTGAATGACCCTCCATCTCCTCCCAAAATCAGAAACAAGACTATTTATGAAGAAACAAGAATATTTATGTTCATCGCAACTATTAAACATTGTACTAAAGGTAGCCTATGTAATAAGATAAGAGTAAGGTAAAAAGATATTTCGAACAAAAGAAGTAAAACTGTCTTTGTTTCAGTGCACTGTATAACACTGATATAAAAAGTAACTATATACTAGCAATAAAGACTTAAAAATTAAAAGCAATACCATTCACAGTAGCATCAAAAGAACCCAACATAGAGAAAAAAAATTTTTAAATATGTGCAAGTTCTGTATACTAAAAGTTAAGAAACATTGCTGAGAGAAATTACACATAAATAAATATAGAGATATACCATGTTTCTGCATTGGATAACCCCATATTGTTAAACTGTCATTTCTTCACCATTGGCCTACAGTCTCAATGTTCTCCCATCCAAGTACTAACCAGGCCCAACCCTGCTTACTACGGTCTCAATTTTAAGCTAATTAAAATTCTAGAAGGCTTTTTTTTTGTAGAAATTGACAAGAAGACTCTAAAATTTATATAGAAATGCAAAAGATCTAAAAGAGCCAAAATAATTTTGAATAAAGGGAAAAAAGGAGAATTTACTATAAAGCTATAATAATTAAGACTATGACATTGGCATAAGGACTGTGTGTGTGTGTGTGTGTGTGTGTGTGTGTGTGTGTGTGTGTGTGTGTGTGTATCCAGGAATAGACCCATCTGTACTTGATCAATTGATTTGGGGGCTTTCTAAGTTGGGCTGTATGCATAACCCACTTTTAATGTGTTCCCCATACACTACGAGTTTTCTTGAGTATAGGCTATGGTAGAGCCTTTAAAAAGTATATTAAGAAAAATAAACACTTGCTCCAGATTTCTGATCGTTTTTTACCAAAAACATTCTCTAACAATATATTCATTGACATTTCTCCCTAGAGACACCAAATATAACAGGGAAGAAAATGCAGAATTTGCAGAACATTCCATTTTTGTGGAAAGCAAAGCATTAGAGGTCCAAGTCATGCAATTTTCATGAACTAACACTTTGCTCTGAATTGCACCTAAAATGCCAATGAGAAAGTGGTGAACTTTATACATTCTGTGGGTCACTCTGTCAGCCTCATGAGCTTCGATGTGATTTCCTTCAGTTTTTTGCAATCCATTCAGTTAGATCTGTTTTCACTTTCCCATTGGCAGTTTTCTATCCTGAGTCACATTGACCTCTGTNGGGGGGCGGGGGGAGGTGGGTGCGGGTTGTAGCTTGGCTGTTTGGGCTCCTGCTGTGAACATGTGGAGAGGAAATAGTGACATACTTCAGAAGACCCAGTTTGCAATGTTCTTGAAGCATCTCCTATACAAGAGGTCACCCACCAACATCTTTTCATTGTCTTCCTTAGGCCATCATTTTTATCTTACTATTAGAAAGATAGTACAAAGAAATGTTCCTTGCATAGAGCCTGAACAATCAGCAGGAAAAGAATTTATAGCCTGGTATTTGACCAAATTCTTTATTCTATAGATCTAATAACCAGCTCCACTGTGTTCTATAAAATATCAATATCTCATTATCTTATATATTTGTCCCTCCCTCTGACCAAACCTTCTGAAGAATTTAGCTAGGTCACCAGCTGTTCTAACTATGCTGCCAAACTTCCATGGCTTAATTAAACAAAGGCTTTTCTCCCCCTTTAAAAATGGGGGTTTTGGAGGGGGAGAGAGATGATAAATAAAGTTAGCTAAATCATTAAACTTATTTGTCTCTTTGTTCATACCACATGTTTGAAGGAAGAGAACGAAGTTGGTGGGTCTTAGGGTTTGAATTCACAAAATCACAACCATTCTCATCTTTAGCAAAGGACTCCCAAGCAAACTTCTGCTGCCTTCTTCTGAAGGATCATACTTCTGCACAGAGGCCAGCCAACAAGCAGCTGACTAGGAGGGAGATTTCCAAAAGAGCAATCTCTGCCCAGCTCACAGGAAACAACCTGTGAAGTGTTTCCAAACCAAGGCTGCCAAAGAAGATCTTTGCCAACTATTGTGGTCCCCTGGTGTTCAGGATTCTCAAGGTCTCTCCCTCACAGCTGCCTAAATGCACAGTGGAACTTCTGAATATTCCAGGGGCAGGTTTAGGCATACAGAAGATGAGGTATGGAATAGAAATAGGGAGGAAAGGGGAAGACATAAAACAATGTAAAAGCCCTGGGGAGTACAGATTAACTGGAAAGTATTGCGTAGACGTGAACAGTTTGTACTGGGACATAAAGCAAAGTTAGCTGTATTTGAGACACATTTAGGTTGCAAATGGAGCATAAGTTAGGGAGCCTGAAGGTTAATCTTGCAGTGCAATGTAGGCTGGAATCTTTAGATGGAGATTGTATCTTTATGGGTCTGAGGTAAACATCAAAGGGAAATAATACTAATAAAAGAAGCATTCTGGAAAAAAAGGTTTCAAAATGCCTGGGGGTTCATTTAGATACAGAATGTGAAAGGAATAATTCAAACGGATTTAGGTACTGGACAAACCCAACAGACAATGCTGGTTTAACTCTTCTTTAGGTTTTAGAACACAGAAATGGAAGTTGTAGATATTTGTTGAGAAACCGTAGAAGTTTAGCTGAGCTTCCACCAAATTAGTATCATTTTAACGTAAACTGTTATACAATAATATTATGATAGTTAACATTTCTAAGAAGTCTTTTGTTATAAATATATTAGTACCATTGCAGAAAGGGGGATAAGGACTATAGAGTTTTCCATTCTTGAACCAGCTGATATTTCTAATGCATTTACTATTGCCTTTTCCATTAATCTGCATATGTACTTAATCCTTTCCATATCCAGTTTAGATCCCATAATCATTATGTAATCATTACTCTTTATATACTCTTAATTCTGCTGTTTTTCTCTCCCATCATCATACTCACTGGTATACCCCAATCTTCATTAAATCCAACTGTCTGCCCTCTCTGTGCTTGTGGATGAACAGTTAGTTAGAGATTGCTAGAAGAAAACACAGTTCCCAAGTACTTAACAGCAATACTGCCATGTTCCCCGTATCCTAATCCATTCTCTTACCATCTCTGTAATTACCACTAGAAGCCAGCTTTATGTTGCATTGTAAGCAGTGTATTCAAGGGAGTGCTGGCTGATTTTAAGAGGTTATGTTTTTCTAATCTTCTTTGCAAGACTGTATCCATCTATTTATTTTAGTCTCCTTTCTGTTTCAGAGTTAAAGGGTACCTTCAAAAGGTATCACAAGTGAAAATGTAAAATTTAAAACTATTAAGAGCACATTTTAGCTAGTCAGGGCTTTTAGTTGTTAGGAGAAGGAGATAAGAAATGCTTCCCCACCATGTGTTAAGGGCCTAAATCAATCCATGGGGTGCTCATGTAATTAATAGTGTTTGGTAACAAAATGGTCTTAAGACATATGGTAGGAGATTCATGTACCAAGTGCCAGCAGTCCTGTTCTGTTTTTGCCGAGTAGGCAAGTCACTTAACCTCTGTATGTTTTTTCTTCTATGCACTGGGTACAGTGACTACCCTTTATTACACAGAACTGTTGGACAGATAGATGATGAATGTGTGTAGAAATATTTTGTCCTTCTTAAAGGAAAGAAAGAAATTTTAAAACCTCGATTTCCTAAAGCACAGCTAAAGGTTGCCCAGCTATTTATTTATTTACATTACTTTTTACTTCTTTCTATTTAAAATTATACAGTAAATATGAAAAACTTTATAATAGAAAGAAATAGGGCACCTGGGTGGCTCAGTGGGTTAAAGCCTCTGCCTTCGGCTCAGGTCATGATCTCAGGGTCCTGGCATCGAGGCCCGCATTGGGCTTTCTGCTCAGCAGGGAGCCTGCTCCCTCTTCTCTCTCTGCCTGCCTCTCTGCCTACTTGTGATCTGATCTCTCTCTCTCTGTCAAATAAATAATAAATAAAATCTTTAAAAAAAAAAGAAAGAAAGAAACTTGGGCTGAAAAATAAAGGATATCATCAGTCACTTAGTAGTCTTTTTGCATTCCACTTTACAGTAGGTGGGTCCATCATGATATCACTATTACTAATTTTACATGCACAGAGCATTTTTACTGTGGGGCGGGTACTGTGCTGAGTGTTTTTACAAAACTCCCTGTGGCAAGTGAGAAATGTATTTCCTTAAAAGCACTTTCGGTCATAACATTTATGTTGTCAAAGAGACTACCATAACAACAATGAAAATTGATGTCCAGCATGTCTTTATAGATGTTTTTAGCAGCAAAGTGTTGAAGCAAAATGGACTAATTAGAAAACTCTTGGTTAATAGAAAAAACTAATTATGCCCTAAGAATTCTGACTAGTTGAGATCCGGGAGATTTTAGTCTGACTTCTGCATTGGTCTGTATAGATCATCTGGAAATTTCTAAACCATTAAGTACTCTCAGCTGAGGGTGTATTATTAATGATGTTTCACAGGTTTTTAGAGTTAATAACTCCTGCATTAAGTAACAGTTTTAATCTAGTCAAGTACTATTTAATATATTTATTCAGTTATTTTGCATTCCTTCTCACACTTTACTTTTTGCATTTTTACTAACTTTTACAATAGCTGATTTTATAAAAGGTTACATAAATAAGAATAGTCATAACCAGTATGAATCTCCATCTTCCTATTTCCCAACATTAACATTGCTATGCAAAGAAATGGTTTCCTTGGCCATTCTTTGCCACTCTTGGCCTCGTTTTAATGGGCTGTGTGTTTCCCTAACGTGTCTTTTGTCTTTAGACAAAAGGACAAAACCTTAGACAAAAAGACAAAAACATAGAGGTGATCTCCTGTCTTTTGTCATATGCTTTTACTCAATGATGTTTTACTTTATGTCTATTGACTTACTTTGTCATTTATTCCTGCACCGTGACCTGATATGAAATAATATTTTTGTCTCTCCCATTCTGCTATTTGAAATTTATCCTGCGCTTGCTTTCAAAAACAAAACTTAAAATATAAAACCTGGATCAAAGCAGAACGGTTAAAGATTTAAAAGTTAAGTGCCATGAACAATCCTTATACATATATAATATTTTTTCAGAATCTGGGAATAAATTTGTGCCTAGTCTGGAAACTAAATTTGGCTTTATACTATTCAGCAGCTAAGTCATAAAAGGAAACATAAGGTTTTGATTTGTTTGTTTGTTTGTTTGGCCTCCTTGTCTGATAAAATGAGGCATTCCAGATCATCAGGTGGGATTTATCTTTTCTTTCACTTCAGCTGGTAGACAAAAAAATATGTCAGTGAAGTTTTATTATATTAAAAATACATCAGAAGAGCTAAAATGTGGGTTGATATGCCACAACAAGACAAGTGTCCCATGAACTACTTTAGGCAGCCCCAGGCTAGTGTCTCTGTTCTCTTGTCAGTACCTTTGGAGTTCCTGCCCCGACTCTGTGCCCAGTCATGTGTATGTGTCATTCATCCTCTCATTACCTCCTTCCTCTTTCCACTTCCATCTACTGATTCTGTTTCTATTCTTTGAAGGCCTCTGCTTAATAGTTTCTATCTAAGACTCTGACCTCTACTTCTGACTCTGTACCTTTTGTCACATTTAAACATTGTGGTTTGATTAATTGGCCAGTATTCAGGTTTCAGCATCACTGAATAGATGTCTCACCCAATGCCTCTGATAGCCTGCTGGCCTTCTTTGGTCTGGAAAGAGCTGCCTTGAATCCTGTGTTAATTCTCAATGCAGTCAGTGGTAACCCAGGTTGTAGACTAACAGAAGGTAAAGAGAGTGTGTATTTTTCTTTCTCTACTAGGTAAGAAACTGTAGAACTTTACTAAGTTCACATCCCATGTGCCATTAACTATGTATACTCTCTGTGCCTCAGTTCCTTCATCTGTAAAAATAAATATAATGACAGTTTGTCCATCATAGGGTTGGGTTGTTATACGAATTAAATTAGTTAATACATGCAAAACCCTTTATGGGAGATGAATGCCACATAGTACACACCACATTGTAATTATGGTCATCATTACTATTATAACATTCAAACCATGAGAGACTGCACAGTGTGCTTTTCCTAGAACCAAATTCTAGGAGGAACTTCACCCATGGAACTTTCACATGGATGTGGTAGAGCCTGTTGTAGCCCTGCTTACATCTCAGTAACTGTTTTTACTGCTTTGATATTCCCCCAGCTTGTAGCTGTTTAAGTGTTGCTGCTACCAGTCTTTTCTGGAGGGCTGCTCTTGGGCAACAGAACCCATCACTCCTAGGTTACCTGAGAGTTACATGCCTCTCCCATGGAATGGCCTCTATCCAGTGACTGACAGATACAGGGCTATGAAAGCCCTGTAGGCAGAACAAACTGATATAATTTATGTTTCAGATCTCCACATGGGATCAGGCTGAGACTAGGTTGTATCTGAAATCACCTCCTTGCTAATTTACTTTACTTGGCTAGCCTGCTTCCCTCAGTCCATTTTCCTGAGCATATTCTCTCAATAAATCACTTGCACACAAATCCTCATTTCACATTCTGCTTCTAAGGAAACTGACCTATGAGAACAGATAACATAATAGACCCTATCTTTATTTGTGGTTTGGTATAATTTCTTTTATTGAAGTGTAAAATCTAGTGTTAATTCTTAACTAGCTTCTTTTTAATTCTCATGGTTATCTGATACATGGTTATATTTATTTGTTTCTATTTTATTTTCCCCTTTATTGTTGATTTTAAAACCTTTTAAATATATAAAACAGTAATATGTTTCAAAATCCCAAACCAGGTAAAAATGAATATTTGAAGAAGTTACATTTACTTTTTTATCTTTTCATCTCATTTCTTTATACTTCATGTACATACCCAATTTCACTAATTTCTGGCTTAACCTTTTTTGTTGTTGTTGTTACCAGATCTCTAATTTTGTATTTGGTTTTGTCCTTGTATCTATCTATTGAGTTCTTAATTTCAGTTATTATATTTTAAAATGTCAGTGTTTCTATGAATATTTTTCTAAGACTTTAAGTAGAAGGTTCTACTTCTTGGCTAAAATTTTTCACCTTCTTCTGTATTTTCTTGAATGTATTAATCATAAAGTCCCTACATAATAACTGCAAAATCTGGGTTTCCTATAGATCTTTTTCCTGGTTTTCAGTTATTTGGTACTATCTTTTGGTATGCCCAAGGTGATAAAAGACATCAAACCAGAGACTCAAGAAACACTAAAAAACTGAGTAGTATGAGTAAAAAGAAAATCACAGTTAAGCACATCATAGTGTCAAGTTGCCAAAAAACAAGTTTTGATTGAATGCAGAACCTCGCTTATGAAAAAAATCATTTAATAATCAGAGATTCTATCTTTTTCTAAAGAGAATTTGCTTTTGTTTCTGGCATTTAGATTACCTTGGGGTAAATTAGCATAATCCAATCAGGGACTAAGGAGCCTCAAGGCTCTGTATCAGCTTTTTTGAGGGCTGATCTATTTCTGATTGGCTCATTCTTAGGATCTAGTCTTCTGGGCTTTCAAATGAAATCCTGGAATGTTTACCAAGGTTTTCCAATCTTGGCAAAACTTGAACTCTAAAACTGTGTCACTAAAATTAAGACTGTGAAAGACTCTACTCAGTTTTTCAATCTCTTCTGTGGAAGAAAGGAGGGGTCAAATACTTTGGTTAACTTCTTCATGCTTCCCTTCTATATAATATCTTGACTCCTTGAGTCTTGATAGTACTAGTAGTTCTCTGATGCCTTAAAACATTAAAAAAAAAAATTGTGCCAAATTTTTCTAGCTGTTCTCCCCATGAAGGTTAGTCTTTTATAAACTAGTCCACCAAGAGCATAATAAGAACCCGTAAGATACAATATTTTAATTATATGGATTCTCTCTAGATTTAATATTATATTCAATATTATTCCAACTAATGTAGCACTAAGAATTTTATTTTCCTTTATTTTTTATTTTTTGGTAGGAGAATCAAGGGAAACCTTACAAAATGATACTGAAGACTAATGATCTGGAAGACTAAACATCTGAGAATTGATATGAAAAAAAATTTAAAGGTGAGAGTAACAAATTTGGGATGGGATTTAGCTAATCCTGCCATATCTTAAAAACTAAAAAAAAATTAGATGCAGTTAGAAATATGGAATCATTTTGATACTAGAGATTGAATAGATGGATTAATGGACAGAATAGAATCCAGAAATAGTTCTAAAATGAAAGTAGAAATTCTAATCATATATCTCTCTATATATATTTTCTGTTGGTTTTGTTTCTATAAAGAACCCTAAGTAATACAGATTTTGGTATCAGGAAGAGATATGCTGCTGTAACAAATACTTAAAAATGTGGAACTGTCTTTGGAAATGGGTAATGGGTACAGACTAGAAGAGTATCAGGTACATGTTAGAAAAAAACTTTAACTGTCTTGTAGAGACTGTTGGTAGAAGTATGAATGATAAGGGTGCTTTCAGTGAAGCCTCAGATGGAAATAAGGAATATGTTAGTGGAAACATGTTGCTGGAGGAAAGCAGGCCTTTGTTGTAGAGTGGCAAATGACTTGGCTGAATTCTGTTCCAATGTTTTGTGGAAGGTAGAACTTATAAGTGATTAAAATGGATATTTAACTGAGAAGATTTCTAAGCCAAGTCTTGAAGATGCTGCCTCCTTTCTCCTTGCTGTTTATATTAAAATGTGAGAGAAGAGAGGTAATTTGAGAAAGAAATTGTTATGCAAAATGGAAGCAGAACTTTTCTTTACATTAAGTGTCTTAGGGTACCCCTGCAATCATTAACACTCCTGAAGGGCTGACCCCAGACACAGAAGACAGGGGCTGTCTTGGGTCAGGTGAACTCATCATCTGTAGTGGAGGTATGCATCTGTGCAGAGATTCCCAAATTCTTCCTGACCTAGGTTTCCTCAAGACATGTTTCCTTTTGGTTGGCCAGGAGAATATGGGTATCCAATACAAGTAGGTGTGCATGAAAGTATGGATCATCCGATTTTCCTTTCCAGGCAGACTTACTCTCTAACCCAACTGGCAGGAAATGGGATCTTTAGTTGTGATGCCAGGGCCAATCACCCTGAGCCCTGGGAAGCTGCTGTGTTGACAGGAGCATGGGTGGAGAAGGGAGAGAAAGAATCTGCTCTGTATCCTACTGGCAGTAATTCAGGGGACCCCCACTATGTGAGTCAGTACTGGTGGCTAATGTGGCCCACCTATCTACCACTATCCACTAAATACCAGATTTTGCTACTATGAACTCAAAGGTTTTGAGTGTAGTGGTTTTGTGCTCAATTTTTCTATTTGTTTTTTTTATTTTTAAAATTATGTTATCTTAGTCACCATACAGTACTTCATTATTTTTTTGATGTAGTGTTTCATGATTCATTGTTTGTGTATAAAACCCAGTGTTCCACGCAATATGTGTCCTCCTTAATACCCATCACCAGCCTAACCCATTCCCCCACCGCCCCCCTCTGAAATCCTCCATTTGTTTCCCAGAGTCCATAGTTTTTCATGGTTCGTCTCCCCCTCTGATTTCCCCCCTTCATTTTACCCTTTTCCTAATGTCCTCCATGCTATTCCTTATGTTCCACATATAAGTGAAACTATATGATAATTGTCTTTCTCTGCTTGATTTACTTCACTGTGCTCAATTTTTCTTGACAATTTCTCTTGACAAACACTTAGTATGATAACATAGTGACTACACAGGTTGCTCTTGTGGTAAACTGAAAATAAATAGAAATTTCTATTCCTCACCTCCCCCCCTCCCAAATGGAACTGGAACCTGAAAAATATAATTACTGCTACCACCTTAGATACTTCTGCTTTGATGGATGCTGAGGCACCAGCAGTTTTATTGACCACTATTTTTGCACCATCGGTGCAAGTGTCAACACAGTTAAAAAGGTAAATGAACTTTTAGTATTATCATGCAAATAGTTTTGACCTAAATGGGTCCTGGAGGACCCCAGAGGTGTGTGGGACCACCCTCTGTGAACTGCTCCACTAGAATGCCAATTAAAACTAGATAATAGACACAACTATACCACACTGTTTAAAATGAAGTATTCAAAAGTAAATAGCCGACCCACATATTTGATTAAATAAGTAGAAAATTATACCAGACTCAGAGCTTTTTAACTTTTGTGAATTCCTGAAAATACACACAGATGCAAAATTTGTGTTCAGACTCCTTGAAATGATCTATGGGTCCCAGGTTAAAAACTTGTCAGTGGGTACTGTGCATTACTCTTCATAATATTTGTTGTCCTTCTCAATGCCATTTGAGCTTATACACTCTGCCTCTGCCTAAAATTTAAAATCGCAGTGTTTCATAAAGACTGTTAAAAACATCTGCGATTTCTTTTGTTGAATCAACTTCACCCAAGGAGGTTCAGATTCCTTTTGTGTTCTCCCAAATTTTCTCCCCTCCCTCTTACTTAACAATGCTGCTGCTTTTTTCGCTGTCATAGTTACTGAAGAGTAATTCCCCACTGCCACAAATCATTTTAAAGTCTCTTGTCAACATTTAACATTAATCCCTAAATTTCATTTCTCTCGGTGACTTACCATTTCACCTCAATACCTAAATCCACTCCACCAGGGTTAGAACCAACAAACAGCGAATTTGCATTTAGCCTCAGGCATAATTATGAATTAAGAAATGACATTTTCTAAAGAAGTCAGTAATGGCATGAGGCACAAGCATGTGCATAAAAAAGGATTACAGAAAATACATGTATGAAAGTTAATGGTTATGCATCATGCCAATAAATAGTATATTCTTTAAAATAAAGTTAATATTTATAAATATTAGGCAACTATTTGGATTCTGTCTACAGCGCTACATTCACTTCTCTACTGCCTTTTCTTAAAACAAAAAACATCTTAAGAAAGAAAACAGGGGTGCCCGGGTGGCTTAATCTGTTAACCATCTGCCTTTGTCTCAGGTCATAATTCCAGGGTCCTGGGATAGAGTTCTGCTTTGGGCTCCCAGCTCAGTAGGTAGTCTCCTTCACCCTCTTCCCACCCCCACTCCTGGCTCATGCTCTCTCTCTCATAAAGATAAATAAATAAAATCTTTTTTTAAAGAAAAGAAAACAAAGGAATGTGCTTGCCTTTTTATTTTCTAGAAGTCTGGTATTATAATGCAATTTAATAAGAATTTATTAGACACCTACTAGACCCAAGATCTATGCTAGGCTTCATGTAGAATGAATAAGAGATCATTCCTGCCATCTAGGTGTACACGACTTGGAAAAGGAGAAATACGTGTAAAGAAAAAAAAGTAGGTAACCTGGAATATAATAAATTCTAATAAAAATGCAAAGTTCATACAAAGAGTAAGATTAATTCTGTTTGGGGCATCACTAAAAGATTCATGGAGAAAATGGAATTTGAACAGGATCTTGAAAATTGAATAAAATCACAGGTGATGGAGATAGGGAGGAAATTCTAGGTAAAGGTAATGGATATAGGGACAGTGTTGGGGTGTTTCAAGAATGAAGAGTCCTTCAGTTGAGGGCTTTGGGTAAGGAAAAAATCAGAGACGGTGAGAGGGGTGTTCTTTTTTTTTTTTTTTTTTATTTGACAGAGAGAGATTACAAGTAGGCAGAGAGGCAGCAGAGAGAGAGAGGAGGAAGCAGGCTCCCTGCTGAGCAGAGAGCCCGATGTGGGCCTCGATCCCAGGACCCTGAGATCATGACCTGAGCTGAAGGCAGAGGCTTTAACCCACTGAGCCACCCAGGCGCCCAAGAGGGGTGTTCTTAAGGGGAAGCCTTCCTCATCTGGCCTTACCTTACCTTTCCAGCCTTATCTTCTATTGTGCTTCTCCTTGCTCTCTCATTTCAGCCACATGGGTCCTTGAACTCAAAATGCACCCCTGACAACACGGCCTTTGCCCATGCTCTTCCCTTTGCTGTGTGCCTTTGCCACGATAAATCCTATCTATTGTGCAGATCTTAGCTCACTTCCTATCCTTAAGGAAGTCTTTCCTGATTCATCTGACTAGGTTAAATCCCTATTTTATACTCATTCATGGCATGCTGTCATTCTCCTTTATAATACTTCACATTTAAAATGCAATTTTATAAATATGTGTGGTATTTTCATTAATGCCTATCTTTTGCCAGACTGAGTTCCAAGAAGTAGGAATGGTGACCACTTGTGTTTACCCTTTTATCTCGAGGTCATAGCACAGTACCTGGCACATGGCAAACACAATGAGTAATTATCGAATGAATGATGAATGAAGGTAGAAATGAATTAATGGTGCACAAAAAGAAGGAAGTTAGCCACAGTGGAACAGCTTGCCTGCTCCTACCAAAAGGATATGAATATAAAAAACAATTTAAAAAATTGCTCTTGAATTCAACTAAGTGTTTTTCAAGTGTTTACAACTGGCTTCCAGTGTTCCCTTGAAAAACTTGTATTTTGCAATTTTGAAATCTTGCTATGATGCAAGGAATTTGGATCAAAAAATTAATGGATACTCTTGGGGGATAAAACTCTGTGGCATAATTTTAAGGTTTCACTTATTTTGAAGTTTAGAATCTCCTGATTTACAAGAAAACACAGGTCAAGTCTTTCCCACCTAACTGCAAAAAGAGCACAGGGAAGGCACACGATGGATGCTGAATATTTGTCAGCTGGAAAAAAATGTAGCAAAAAAACTAGGTCCTTTGTCCATAAAATCACTTCTTGTTCTGCACTGTAAGTGAGTCATTTAAGTGGTGACAGGGTGAATAATCACAAAGCTTAGTTCATTTCTTATCAGAGAAAAAATGACAAGTTTGAAAAATGAACAGAATATTTGGTGTTTCAGTAATAAGAGTTTCATTTGACCAAATTTTAGATTCTGGAACATTCAGTGATAGGGGAATAATTTCTAAGAAGACCAGAAATTGTTGTAGCCTTGCTTTATTAATATCAATAGTACCAGAAGAATCCATTGCGTATCCCCAGACCAGACAATTCCTCTCTTTCTATTCATCCTTCCTGTGTCTCTAGACTTTTAACCCAGCATACCCATTCCACAGGCCTCAGGCTTACATAACAAGCCACAGTAAACATGTGTTGCCCAGCTCAGGGAATTCCTAGAGTTTGCAAATGTGTTGTAATATATGCCAAGCGTGGCCAATAGGTTCTTGCAAATACTCCCTCCCCTTCCTTTTGTCTTCCTATATGAGCCCCTCAGCAACTCAATTCTTAACCTGCTTGATTTTCTACCAATTCCATTTTGTCACCATCAGATTGGGTAACACTGTCTCTCAGCTGTGTACTTCCTGCGCCTCTCAGTGAAGTGCAGAACTGTATGGAGCCGAAGCCTGGAAACCAGGCTTGTGCAACCAGAAAGGTATTTATTGCTCCAACACAATATTCCAATTTGCCTGTGTAATCCAAGACCTAGAAAAAATATGATTGAAAGTGTCCTGGTTGGACTATGCCAGGCCACCTAAAAAGAGAGGAGGAGGAGCAGAAAGGCCACCCCAGTCCTTAAGAACCATTTGAATGTGGCAGCCAAGAATGTGATAGAAACAGCTGGAAACATCTAAGGGCTGCTCTTCCACAATTTAGGAAATGAAATATTTTGAAATTGTGTATCAGAATAACTCTAGTTACTCATTTAATGCACCCGGGTCCCACCCATTCATTTAGAGACTTAATCAGTAGCACTGAAAAGTGGTTATAAATGTGAATAGCCTGGATTTTTTCCATTTATACAAGCCTGGACTTACTGAGAGAAATTACCCTGATTCTCTGAGGACAGGGGGGGTAGGTATATATATTTTGAAAAAACTTCTCAGGAGATCTGGTTACCATCCCTGCTTAAATACTAGACTTGAATAAACAAGAGATATTGAATATAAATGTAATACTTAACTGGTCTTATCCATCTGCCTGGGGAAAATAGTCTGGAAGTGTTTACCAATGGGAGAAAATGAAGATCTGTATCATTTGCAAAAAGGAGGAAAAGTAGGCTTACTACTGAGATCCCCTGAGTGGAATCAGGCATTGAAAGTATAAGGTTCTAGGCCCATATATTTCTCTTATGTGAGGGGTTAGAATTGAGGGGGGTAGTGGGAGGCAAGGGAATGGCTCATATTGTAATCCTAGTTTATAATACCTTCTGGAGAGCAACAGTAAAGATTTCAGCAGTTTGAGTAGGATAGAGGCTTTCTTTATAGTTTTGGCAGCAGGGATTCTATAGCCATCACTAGCGACAACAACATCATAGTAATGGAGCGTTTGGTTTATCCCATGGCCCTTCCTTGTCCACAAATCTTAGGGAAGCTGAAGTGGAAGTCACAGCTTCTATACCAGGGAAGCTGTTATTGAGAAGAGTCTATGCTGGGCACTGGGGAACTGATGCACTGAAGTTGTGCAGTTTTGGCAAATTTTCCCAAGCAATTCAGTCTTCTTGTATTTGTCTTGGTAGAAAAGAGTATCTGCCAATAAAATTTGAGATGTTAAGTGTTACTCCCCCAATATCTTGCTGGTTTGTAATGAAAGCCAGTGTCAAATGAAACTTTCCACACATATAATATTTATTAGGAAAAATTCATTAACAAAACAGGTGCTAATAGTTAATAAATCTATTCTGTAAGCTTGGTGAAGTTCTTTTTCTCTGCCCTCTAAGATGTTCAAGCACACCTGCTACCCCAGGTTTACTTGAGATGGATTCCCAAGTCTGTGCCCTCTAGCGGGCAATGAGGCAAAAAGATATCCCAGTACTACCTCCATATACTCCCTTCTTCCCTTCCTTCCAGTCACTGTTACATCCTCAGGGGCTGTTCTCCTTCCCAGTAATTTCACCTTGTTTCTGCTCTCTGCCTGAAATATGTGGAGACAAGTATATGACTAAAACCACTAGTAAAAGAAGTTTGAAAAATGAACACTTTCTTGGTTTCAAGAACATGTGCAAATGCTTTTGATATATTAAGTTAAAGAATAAGAAAAATTTTACCAACAGTATGATATCAACTACATGAAAGAAAGATCACATGACAGAAAGCCTGGAAGGTCTGAGGTTAAAAATATGAAAACTGGTTTTCTTGGGGGTGCTAGGATGACATATGATTTTCTCCTGGTTTTTTTTCCTTTATATGTTTTTCCGAAATTTGGATTTCCTTCATTTTAAAGTATTTTTAGTATTCTGATAATCAGGAGAGAAGAACAATTTATCCAAAAGACTAAGATCAGTGCACTAAACCCAGGTTGAAATATCATAATTTGGAATTTATAGAGTTTCGTTTAATGATATTCATACTACATAATAGTAAAATTATAGCAAAAGAAATTAACATTAATAATTCTTTTTCTTAAATATATTTCTGTAGATTTCTAAAGTTTTTTTTCATTTGGTATTCTTAACAAATAAATAAAAAGAGAAATTTGCAATGCTGATATTTACAAGTATCAAAGGATTTCAAGAGACTTCACTGGTTTTCACCATGATTGGTCCTCCTCATAGTTGTCTAAACCCTTCTTACTGTGGATATTCCATTCTGGAAAATAAACATAGTAGTTTCACCAGGTCACCACAGCCTCTCACAAACTCCCCATAGTTGATATTCTACCATACTCTCCTTCCCATACCATCCCTACCCCTCTGGAGGTCCAGGGTCCCTAGGAACTTGTAATATCTTAGACTCTTAAAAATGGGGTTGTCTTCAAGCTGTGAGCTGTTTGAAGAGCTAAGTACAGACTTAGGGCACAAGAAAGCCTTCATCCTGTTGGACAATCAATAGGCAATAGGATATTGTTGATCAACAGGTCTCACTAAATGGAATCGAGAGATTCAGGGGTCACTGTACAAAGATAGAGTAGTCTCTGGGTTTTGTTTTGCATCTATTTAGCTTCTGTGTCTGGAGACTCCTGGTAGCTTCTTGGGGTTTGAAGATTTCTTCTGTCTACTTGGTATCTCTCCTCTCCCCTCTCCCAGGAAACCATTTTTATCTAGACAAGGAGCAAGAATATTCTGTCTGTACATATGCATCAGAATATTTCTGGTCTACACCTAAACCAGTGGCTTTTTAAGCTTAAGAGGTAGAATTAGTCATCTTTGTTTTCTTGGTTATTTGGCGATCCCTTTTCCCCAACATCAGCAAATAAAGGCCAAATAGAAAGAACATATGCTGATGAATTCTTCATTGTTTTGCTCTATTAGAAATTGCATAATGCACTGAACTGGTTTCCACTTGCCTTGTAGACTCATCTACTTCTGTTATCCAATTACACTGAACCATTTGCAGTTCCGGGAGTGTGCTGACCATGCTGTGTCATTTAAGCTATTTGTTCATTCTTGCTCTTCTCTTTACCAGAATGATCTTCCTCTTACTCATCATGCAAACCCTTCAAAATTCAGTTCTAATGTCCTCCTCTCAGAAACCTTCTCTGAATCTTCGTGCCATCCTCTGAGCTTCCACAGTAAGAAACAAATTCAGATGGTCCTTGAGGTTAATATCCCAAGTTGTTGGCTTAGCAAGTCTGAGTAACTCACTTGAAGAACAGCTGATCCAGGGACCAATCTCTATAGGCTCCTCTTTGATAACAAGGCCATTCTCTTATAGAATATTCCATTCTTATGTAGTCACCTAGAAAACCCTGACCTTTTTTATGAATATGAAGAGTGTTCAAGGGCATGGTCTTGCTGTTGCTGGCTTAGGTACACCACTCCATGACAAAATGAGAAACCAGAGGATTATGTAGTTCTATTATCTTTCTGCTAGCAAATTTGTCACCAATAAACTCTATTTTATATTTTGACCACATGGCAACTGTAGCATACGTGTTTAGGTGCCCATTGTGCCTATGTCTGTGAGAACCTTGCATATTGTAGTAATCAATTTATTTGTTTGTATCCCCAACTAGACTGTAAATTTCTTGGGGGAATTTAATACCTTATTTAATTTGGTATCCCTAGATTCTAGCACAATTCCTGCACATAATAGGTGCTCAAGAAGAGATTAGTGAATATTTCCTTTTATTCATTAAGCCCCACATACATGCATGTCATTTACCGAGCCAAAAATTACCCAGTGTGTTTGTTGAATATCGTTCTTGAATGAAGAATGATAATCCTTAATACAAGGGATTAAAGCCCTGTATGTGGGTAATAGGGATGACACTAAATCAAACTGGAAAATTTAGGGATGTCTCTAATTACATAGTTAATCATTATTCCTCATATTTTTATGTCCAAGAACCACTTAACTTTAAAATTAATTACATGGTTCTGGCCCAGCCAAAATGATCTCTGCAATGACTCATGAACCGTTCATCATTCTTGTTTATGAGCTCCAAGAAGAATTTTAGGGTTTTATTTGAACCTATAATTGTGTGCATGTGTACTTGTTTTCCATTATTTCAGACCGAGACTTCTAAAAGTAAAATAGTTTTATCTGAGATAAATGTTAAGGTAATTTGTGTCTACACAACTTGGCATAACTTGACATTTGTGTCAGAGTGAGTACAACATTATCTAGGAAAATGTTTAAATAGCCTTTATTTAATTGGTTGCAGGATTTCTTCTTTTGCTGTTTCACTCTAATGCTACATCAGATGTAGTTTCCTATGTAGTAACATTGTTAGTGCTGAAAATAATTGTTCTGTGGTATCCACATATATTTTTGAAAATTGGAAGAAATAAATATGCAGACCTTCTAAAAATCAGAGCTCTCCAAATGCTTTGGAGAAGGGCATAGGAAAGTAAGTAAGTTATATGCAGAGATGTGAAGTACATCTGCTTGGTTGAAACTTGTGAGTGTAAAATTAACATGTGGTAGGAGACAGTGGGGAAAGAATAATTTTAAGAAGAGAGACCAATTTAAAGAGCTTTGTGGCAAGACTTTATGTCATTATTTAAATTGTTACAACCACCTAAAGTATGATATGCATATCATTGTCTTCAATTCATGGATGAGGAAATTGATGCTAAACATTACCCAGCTAACATGAGGCAGGGCAGGGAAATAAATCTAAGCTGGTGATTGTTCTTCCACCTTGTAAAACTTTTCACTTATGCCAATAAGTACATGGCTTTTGAAGTTAGGTCCTTCTGGATTTACTTCTCTTCTCTGCTACTTACTAGCTGCAAAATTAGTTGAATTGCTTAGCCTCAGCTTCCCCGTCTATAAAATAAGAATACTCATCTCACAGCATTGTTGTAAGGCTTACAGGGGATAGTATGATTCAAATCTACACTGCATCACTCAGTGGTAATAGGTCATGGAGACATCTTTTAACTTCTCATAGCCTGTTTCTCCTTTTGTAATAATCCCTATCTCTCAAGGTTATTGTGAAGATTAAATGAGATAATCTAGGTGAAGTACTAAGCACATAGTAAGTGCTTGATAATTATTAGCATCTTCATTATAGTGCTCAATACATTGTAGTTATTGAATCTAGCCATTCTTAAGATAGAATGAAAAATAAATGGTTGAGTAAATAAATTATGTTTGGTAACAGAGCACTGATGGGGGACCTAACTGGTACTAAAAAGTTTATATTTACTTCTTCTTTTATTTATATGCTATTTATAAATGGCAAGGTTACATTTTAAATTAAATATGCTAGCTGGAATCCTCTGTTCTGTATATAAATTTCTCACCATTATTTGTATATGAGGAACTACCGAGATGTTGAACTGAAATGATAAGGTCTAGCTCATAGAAGATCACAGAGATACCCCACGGAAGTATGTAGAACACAGCTAAAGAGTTCAATAGTTATTTATGGGCAGGCAATATCTGAACCTCTGCTTTTGCTCCACACTGATCAAATGCTGCACTGGTTTCCTCCACCTCTTTTCCTCTTCGCCCTCTTCCCTTATGTCAAGTACAGATATTTATCTTTCTTACTTCAGAGAAGATTTCTCCATTCTCTCTCCTGGCACTTTCTTTTCTTTTCTTTTCTTTTTTTTTAAAGATTTTATTTATTCATTTGACACAGAGAGAGAGAGATTACAAGTAGGCAGAGAGTCAGGCAGAGAGAGAGGAGAGAGGAGGAAGCAGGCTCCCCGCTGAGCCGAGAGCCCGATGTGGGCCTCGATCCCAGGACCCGGGGATCATGACCTGAGCCGAAGGCAGCGGCTTTAACCCACTGAGCTCCCAGGCGCCCTCTCCTGGCACTTTCCATTACAGTTTACCTTATGAGTAGTAGTCTCCTATGAGGCATGATTTCTGGGATAGCAGAAATGCCTCCTGCTCCCCACTACTTCCTTGATCTACCCAATGAGCCATATATTCCAGAGTTCACACTCTGTGCCCTTGCCTGACCAAACTGGGGGTTGTTTAAGAGTTCCAAAAGATGTAACTCATTAGACTTTATCAGACACTTATACCAGTGGTGTTCCCATAGTGCTTCAAAATGTGGTAGGGCTTTCTCAGCAGTCCCTCAATGTAGTTGGGAAGAATAGAATTGAAGGCTAAGATAACTCTGGACTTCCTCTTGGGCTGTCTAAATCAGAATGTATTATTTCTATCCATTGGACATCCCTGTAAAATTTCACTGAAATTCTACCAGATGTACCTTATCAAATATATTCCTAGGCTGAGACTTTCAGAAGTTGAGACAGGTCCTTTGGTTTTTGAGGCTTCCACTACATTAAAAATTGAAAAAATTGCTCAAGAAAAGTTTAAAATTAAATTTGTGTGACTGTATGTATACTGTCATTTAGAGAAAACATCAAAATGATGTTTGAAGACTATGGTAAATACCCCACTTTGATAGGTCCTGGACCTAAGTGAGATTTGATGTTGTCATTTGGAACTCATAAAGTGATTACGAGTTTTAAGATGGAATGAGGAAAGGATGTAGAAAGAAGAGACTTGCAATATCCAGGACAAATCGCTTACTTCCAATTATGAGTCTATCTGGTTGACCTTGCTTGAGGGCATTCTCTAAATCAGGACAAACATCTGTATTTACAGATTGTTTTTTAAAAAGCCCTGGATCGCCTAATCTTTACTACTATCTCCTACTGTTGTATGAAGTCTATTAAAACTATTATTGATATATTGTGGTAGACCTGATTATTATTCCCAACTATTCTCTCCCTCACTGTGATAAAGTAATTCATTCTACATCTTCTGCAGAGCCTTGCAGTGGGTGGAATGTCATCTTCATCCACTGACTTTGGGTTTGGCCATGTGACTTGCTTTAACCAACAGAAAGTGGGTAGAGATGTGAGTGTGTGAGTACTGAACAGAGGCTTTAATGACATCACATGCTTCTGTTCACCTGTTCTACAACTTTTGCCCATGAGAATAACGTGGTAGCTACACCAATAGCCTGGGTTCCAGAATCAAGTAATGCACAAAGCTAAGCCAAGCCAAGCGTGATTTATCTGACCTGTAGCCCAAATGTAATGAGAGCAGAAAATAAATGTTTGTGAATTGTTGAGATTTTTTGTTATAGCAACAAATGTTGCTAATATTGTTGTTGCTGCAACAAAGTTGACTAATATATGCATTTTCTGCTGTATTTCTGAGCCAATGCTCTGTTTCTCTACTAAACTTGGAATATCTTTCCACTCCTGAATATTCATTCAAGGTTCTCTTTAAATCCAAGTCTCTCACAAATAAGAGGAAGGGAGAAAACTTCACTTTCCATAAGGTTTCCACTACTATTCAAACCAACAATTGCCCATCCATGCCCAGAATCCTGTTGATGAAGTCACGCAATAGAAACATATTATTTAATTAACTGACATATTCAGTATGTGTACAAATGCTCTTTCATATATCTTTCGGGATCATTATCTATTTCCATTTGCAAACCCTTGTTCTGTGACATGACATATATTTGTAATGAATTGGTGCCAAGTCTTGTGTATGGATGTTAAATTCAGAAGTGAATTTTCCTTACCAACTGTTGCCACTTACTTCTTTTTTCTAGCAGAAAATATATCTGGCAGAATTTCAGATGGATTAGGTTTCACCTGCTTGTCTATATCTAAACATTTATGTTCACTCTAGTCTAGACTTCGTGGAACATATTGGATTTCAATTATATGTTAGAAATTTCATCTTTTGTTCTAATATAATACCATTGATAATAGGGCTTCCAAATTTTCAGTTGAATGGAATGAGTAATCATAAATTGGATTAGTGAGCATAACAATTGTGATTTTCAATAAAGTTCACCTTTATCTTGTGTTCTGAGCTAATTAGTGTTCTGCAATTAATTCCTTATTGCTTAAACCTAGGCAATCAGGCAGAATTGTTGGCAAACCAGAACCTTGACCTATGCAGGTATCCTCTCTTCTGCACAATAATCTCAAACAAAACAAAACAAAAATCCAGGAATTTCTTTAAATAACATGTTCCCTTTAACAAAGGAAGATGAATGGTTTTTGCAAAGCAGTCAAAATTCAAGAAGGAGGCTAGACAGGCATAGTATTCTAGTACCTAGACACAAAAACAGAAGAATGCCAAAGTTTGTAGCTTATTCAAAATGTCTG
>LNAC01000008.1:0-24553 GCA_002007465.1 Ailurus styani
AATTCCTGGGACCTGATGATAATCGGTCTCCTACTCCTCCGCCATCTTGCCACTCCTCTTTAAATTATTTTTTAAATGAGTGTCACGATTTAAAAAAAATGGGCAAAGGATCTCAATGGGCAATTGATGAGTCATCAAAAAATACAAATTAATATCTTTTTTACTTATTAGATGGGTTGATAAGACAACAGGGCAAGAGGAAAGTGGTGAGAATATAAGGAAATTGGCCCTTTCCTATGCTGCTAATTAAATTGAATTGGCACAACATTTCAGAGTGGTGATGTGTATTAAAACAGGTGACTTTTCTATTTTGGACGTTGGGTTTTCAACAAGCATCCGTCATTTGTACAACAATAAAAAAAAATAGAAAATATTTTTACATTTTTAATGTGCTCACCCCTTGACCTGGCACAAATATTTCCCTAGCATAAATTCCAATGTCACAGATGTGTGAAAACATTTAGCTAGAGGGCATACATGAGAGCATCCAAAGCAAGGGCGAAAACTCGTGTTGCAGAAACCACTAGTTGCTACACCTTTTTTTTTTCTTTTCGCAGAACTCTCTGACTCCCCTTCACAGTCTCACCTGCAGCTAAATCAGCCCAACTGCGAGAAAGTGGAAGTGTTAGGTGGGACTTCTGGGGAGGCTATTTAAAGGCTGGGGAGGAGCCCTTTCCTTTCTCCTTTGTGCTACTTAGAACTTGGATGTGATGTCCAGAGCTGCTGCAGTCATTTTGGGCCAAGAAGTGACCCTAAGGATGGAAGCTATCCAGAAAGATGATAGGGTGAAATGGGGAAAGAAGGCTGAGTCTCTGGATGGCTGCCATACCAGCCCACCACTGGACTAGTTTACACTAAGAAGAAATAAACGTCTACCTTGTTTAAGCCTCTGCTGTTTGGGGCACCTGGGTGGCTCCGTGGGTTAAAGCCTCTGCCTTTGGCTCAGGTCATGATCTCAGGATCCTGGGATCGAGTCCCGCATCAGGCTCTCTGCTCAGCAGCGAGCCTGCTTCCTCCTCTCTCTCTACCTGCCTCTCTGCCTACTTGTAATCTCTCTCTGTCATATAAATAAATAAAGGAAATCTTAAAAAAAAAAAAAAGCCTCTGCTCTTTGGAGTTTTCTGTAAAGGAAGCTGAGCTGACTTCTAGCTTGTGTATGGAATAGCAACCTAAAAGTAAAAACAGTGGAAAACTAGTTCAATAACATATGTGCAATTCACACGATAAAACCTAAGTAGCTGTTTATAATGATACTATCCGGATAGGGGTTCACAACATACTGGTATTTGATAAAGGCAGGTTTAAAAGCGCACAGTATAATTTCATTTTTATAAAAGATGAAGCTTGATCTTCATGTATTAAAAAAAGTCTGGAGAGTTAGACACCAAAGTGTAACAGTAGTTACCTAGAAGTAGTCGAATTACTTACCGGTAAGTATCAGCAGGCTTCCTTAGCCTGCATTTTTTTATGCAGGATACCTAATTAATTTCATAGCATGAACAGCTATTATGCATCTGACCTGTGTGAGACACTAAGCACCACCCAAACACCTATTTGCTTCCAGCTGAGCAGGGAGAAACAGACAGCAATAGTTAGCCATCCCTGAAGTCAGTCCTGCCACGTGGCACACAGGGAGCATGGACAGACCTAAGGGGACATTCAGGAGGCTATATTCACTCTTGCAGATCATTAGGGAACGGCTAAAGACATTAAAGCTCAACTCCGCAAAACGGTTCCTTTGAAGACCCGAAGGGTTAGATACAAAGGCGTATTATTTTCCACAGGCCATATGTGTCCCAAGCAAAGGAAGAAGCCTGCAGAGCTGTTTCCAAATGTTCAAAGGACAAGTTTCCAGGTCTACAGCTGTGCTTTATTAGGGAGCTACAGTCAATATCCGTAAGAATTTGGCGTGAACTTATTCGAGAAAATGTTAACGTGCGTGGAAAGCGGATTTAATATGTATGGAAAGGGGAGACTGATCATCCACTTTATAGAGCACAAAAATTCAACAGTCTAATAGATGTATTTAAAAGTTTTCTGTGGGTCTTCCCTGAGTTGGTAGCTATCTCCTCTTCTGTCACCCCTGAAGTCCATTTCCCGATACAGGAGGCGAAGGAGGACTCCGTTCAACGGAAGGGAGTCGTCTGCGAGCCCTGTGATTAGCCTGGCACCTCAGCAACGCCATGATGAAAAGCTATCTCAGGGGCTTCTTATCACAAGCCTCCTATTTTCAAGGGTGATGAGTTTTTGCTCTGACCTCTCTTCTTTTCCTAAACAGCAGCAAAGGGACTGGCAACCCGAGCATGTGGGCAGCTCCTCCATGCTGTGGCCGGTCACTTCTCAGTCATCCGAGCATCAGCCAGGAAAGAGTGCTGGGGTTTCAAATAGCTTTATGGTCCCATCTGGCGTCCAAAAAAAAACCTTGTTTAACTTAACACAGCCACATTTCTCAAACACCTGGTTCTTTATTGGAATTCTGTCTTTAAAAGTTCTTCCAAAACAAGAACAAAATCCCAGTTACCATTTAACCATTCCTCCGTGTGTGTGGTGGGAAATGCTCGCCGCCCATGTGTTTGGGTTTCTGGTATGGAACTCCAGAGCTGAATGTCATACTTTGTGCTAAGTACCAGCTATATAATTCACATCCGACCCACCTCCTGAGCTAGGCATTATAATCTCCATTTTAAAATGAGAAAACAAAGATTCAGAGATACCAAGTCCCTCGCCCAATTCATACAGGTAGGAGGCAGATCTGTGATTCACACCCATGTCTCTTTGACCTCTGCATCCTGCCAGAACTTTTTTATTGTAGTAAAAATAGACATGACGAGAAGTTCACCATTTTAACCATTTTTTAAGTATACAATTCAGTATCATCAAGTCCACTCACAATGTTGTATAACTATTACTGCTATCTATGTCCAAAACTTTTTCAAAACTCCAAATGGAAATTCTATCACCCAATGATTCCCTAGTCTCCCTCCCCTAGCCACTGATAACCTCTATTCTGCTTTCAGTCTCTATGGATTTGCCTGTTCTGGATACCTCCTAAAAGTAGAATTATACAATATTTTCCTTTTGTGACTGGCTTCTTTCACATAGCAGAATGTCTTCAAGCTTCATCCACGTTGTAGCATGTATCAGAACTTCATCCCTTTTTAAAGCAGATATCTTACACTGCATGTATATGCCATATTTTGTTTATCCACTCGTCCATCAGTGGACATTTGGGTTGTTCCCACCTTTTGGCCACTGTGAATAATGGTGCAACGAACATTGGTACACAAGTATCTGAGCTCCTATTCTCGGTTCTTTTGGGTCTATACTTAGGAGTGGAATTGCTGGGTCATATGGTAATTCTATGTTTGACCTTGTGAGAAATATAGACTTTCTCCATATATAAAGTATCATCCCAATTTTATATAGAAATAAATAGACACACCACACACACACACACACACACACACACTCACACTCGCACACGATCTTTTATTGAATCAGGGTGCACTTCGAATCAGACAGACCTAGGTTTACCTTGGCTCCAGCACTTACTAGATCTTGAGCAGATCACTTCACTTCTCTAGCTCCAATTTCCTCATCTGTAAAATGGGAATAATAAAATCTATCTTGAGGATGAGATGATTTGATTACAAATGGGCACAATGACAAGCATGTGCCTAGACAGAATGGGCAATGGATAAATAGTAACTATTCTCTCAGTTTTCTAAAACAACAGAAGACAGTATTTTAAATGTGTAAGATATAATGCTTCTTTACATCCAATTTATAAGTGAGGAGCGAAAACGATGCAACATCAGGACAAGTCTGGGGCCTCTGAATGCCTTAAGGACAATTGGATCCATTGTCCACCAGCTCCTGCCCGGGGCAGCAGAGAGTGGGATGGACACACTTGGCTGGCCATCATTAGCTCTCCCTTGTGCCTTTCCTGCGGCCAAGGGATTGTGAATCAATCAACGTCACTATTCAATAAAGCTCCCTGACTGCACGTGGCTCACAGCACTAAACAACTAAATCCAATTTACCTGGAATACAAAGAGTGTCACACCTCCCCAGATGAGACTAAAAGCCCTTTAAACAGAGATTATTTTTTATATACCTATGGGTCCAAATTAGTTGGAGTCAGTGGAACCACTGACATCTTGAGCAGCATAAATGGAATCCATGTGGCCAATGACCCTCTCCTCCCTCTTCCTCCTGAGCCCCAGCCGAAGACCAGGTGTTCTGCCCTTGAAGAGAGGAACAGCCAGTGTCCAAGAGCAGTGATAACTTGCACCCCGAGGGCACTTCCAGAAATGTAACTTGATGAGGGTGATTAACTCTCCTGAACAATTTTGCTTTGGGTTCATATGCATTTAATGACTTTTTATTCCATTTAATAATGATAAGGCTGCTTCACACCATCACTTGTTCCTCAATGTCAATTTTGCAATTTGCGTCTTGCTTTGCCCGTTTCCTGTGACCTTCCTAAATGATGGCTATGGATGGGTCTTCGCTCTCTTTGGGTAAAACATGAATACAAGTTGAGAGATGAAAAATGTCCTGACGATATACAGTTCAAGATTATCCAATTTGCTGAGTACAGCCACAGATAGAACCCATCTGTGAAGAGTGCGGTTCTCACCTCAAATCCAGAGGGCTGCTTGGTATTATTTACATTTGAAATGACAGCCCTAATCAGACCTCTGATGGGTGAATTGCTTCAGGAGCTGCCTCCGTTTGCAGAATCCCTGTCTTGCCTTTCTTCTGTCAGTGAGGCCAAGAGAGAAATAAGGGTATGCTACCAGAAGCTGGATGCCCATGTTTGGGATAACATAATGAAGTTCAAAGTGCCCTGTTTTGTCTTTTCTTCCTCCCTCCAAGTCTAAAGATGTAGGCTGACATTTAGAGCATGTGAGTACTACTTCAACCTCCATCTGTAAGCGAAAAATAGTTCATTAAATAAATGTCTGTCTGTAGTACAGCTTGAACATAAAGTCTGGTGTTGTATTCGGCCCTGAAGTTTTCTAAAATGATAATGAGCTGGTTCCTGAGCCCCCTCATTATGTTAATCCAGATTCCTTCAGGAGCAAGCAGGATAAAAGCTGAGGCTGACAGAACCTACTGGTGGATGAACAGAACTCCCTGGCCTCACATGTCTGCGATGCATGTTGGTGTGACCGAAATGCTTTGTTCCTAATCTTTTGAGCTGTTCCTTCATTAGACATGTAAAGCTTGCCCCGTCTTAATTTGGCTAGAAGCAGCATGCAGATCGTTTGTATTTTAGGAAGGGCAATGAGCACCCAGGAATGTGACTGAAATATTACTGCTGGACTGATTAGAGACATCACAAAGCTGCCTGTGTCTGCTTTGGACAATTGTAACAGGGCGATTGCTCTCGTGAAGGCTGCACCCGGCAGCTAGCAAGTATGACGAAGAGGATCAGAGCATTCCGAGCACCTGAATTACAATTTCGATGCCCAAAGGATTTCAGTACTCAAGACTTTTAAGGACAATGCCACGTAAAGATTGTTATGTGGGGGGAGGTTTTAAACTCTGTGAAGACTTGCAAAGAGAATTACATTTTTAAGTTCCTTGATTCGAGGATTTCATTCTTTAGGGATGTGCACGCCAAACTATTATTTGAGATCTTTTCATTCATTCGCTCAACCAATATTACTTCCCTTAAAAAACTGTGTACACTTAAGATGCACCAGCAGCATACTAGGTGCCAAGACTGAGATCATGAGAAAATCACGTCCTCTATCTACAGAGCACTTACAGTTTTGGAGATGAGAAATATACAGTAGAGATTCACGATGTTGTGATGGAGGTGTGACAGATATGACGAGGTGCATAAAACTCACTAACCCAAAGTGGGCTCTGACAGACAATGGTCAGGGAGGGGTGGCCAGGAGGAGCTTCCCGAAAACGGTGACAGCTGATCTAATTCTTGCAGGAAGAGCAGGATAGGCTTTGGGGTTTGCAGGGCTGGCAAGCACAACTTGGAGGACAAGGGTGTAAATCCTATGAGCCACAAGTGGGGGAGGGGGAGACATGGGGCTGGAGATGCAGGAAGACCTCTGGCCATCTCGGGAAGAGTTGGCCTGCATCATGAAGGCTCAGGAGACTCAGTGATAAGATCTGCATTTGGGAGAAAAGACCCTGGTTGAGCTGGGGAGAATAGCCAAAGCCAATATCTGAGTCTCTAGGCAGTTAAACTAGGTGCCACCAAGTCCACGGAATAACATTTTACCTTATACTTTAGGAGAACCCCCCTGGGAGTCTTACTTCAGTCTAACATGAATGGCAGTTCAATTTTCTAGTTCACGGACTATTTGTGATAGAGAAGAGGAAGGGGGAAGGGTCAAGCCTTAGCGGTAGTAGCAATACCAGCTGCCATTTATGAAGAGGTGACCTTGTCCCGAGTGCCATGTCCAGTTCTCCAGTCCCCACTATAATCACATGGGGTAGGTAGGAGTATTGTTTCCATCAGACAGATGAAGAAAGTGAATTTCTGAAGGTGAAGTGATTTGGCCGAAGTCACACAACTGGTAGGTAATGTCAGTGGGGCTGGCCACCTAGGTCTTTGAAAGCCAACAGCTGCATCCTCAACCAAAATGCTCCTGGGCGGAAGGGAAGGCTCCGCTGGCAGCGGGAGCACAATGCAAAGCAGACGACACCAGGTACTGGGGAAAGGCAGGCGACTGAACACACCTCTCTAATTTTGCTTCCCTCTGAATCCCCACTAAAATGATCATTAAAAGAATTAATACCTGGATCTGGAGGACAGGAGAGGAGGCAATAACACATAATTTGGGAAGCCAGAAGGGCAGATCACTTAGCAGCTGGGAGAATGCTGATTCCCATGTCAGCAGAGAACTAAGTCCATTCACACGGAGAATCCCCATTCGGACAGAACTTTCTAGCAGGTCCAACACCCAAATAATAACATCGCCAACAAGAGAAAACAAAGGAGAGCAAACGGAAGAAAACATTCAAGAACGTTTCCTAGCATTAAAATGGTTCACCAAGGCCCCACCATAATGAACACGAGTAAATCCACGCAGTATATGAAGTATCTTACAGACACTCATGAATAAAAAGAGGCCATATCAAAAGGTACTACAAGCAGCATGGTTTTAGCACTCTATGGCAACACTGGGAGGTGGAAGACAAGAAAGCTTTTCTGAAGAAAAGGAATTTCCACCCAAGAATTCCATGCTCAGTCAAATGAATAGGTGGGAGAGTAAAACGGGAACATTCTCAGTCTTTGACATTTGAGGTCTCGAAATTTATTTTCCACACACCCTTTTCCAGGAAGCTATGGGAGGATATGCTCCATAGAAACGAGGGAGTAAATCAAGAACGCAGAAGCATGGGAACCAGAATAAAAGGGATGCCTGAGGCTTAATTCAGGAGAACTCAGACCCATGAACAACTGCATACCTGGTGTACAGAAGGCAGTCAGTCCATAGCAGCACGTCAGAAGGCTCTGAAGAGGCTCCTTCAGGAAGGCAAAACTGACAAAATGCTCAGTGTGTTTAAATACGGCAACAGGAGAGCTTTCAGTGCCACACGAAGCATGATGGGTGGACTGGTGTGATCTCTGAACTGTTCCAGAACGCACTCTTGTTGTCGTTGTGTTTTATAAAAGTATCTGTCTGTGACCGATCAGAAATAAAAAAAAAAAGCTAGTCCTTCATCACAGTTTGAGGAGCACTAATTTAGACAACGGGTTGAATCAGAAATAAATACACAGAAAACTGAAGCAAATTATAAAAAAGAGACAATTATTGACTTGAAAGAAAACAAAATTGCGCAGGAAAGGAAAAGCAATTATTGTTTTCTCCATGGTTGAGCCGTGAATGGCGTATAGAGTCATAATAATGTAAACACTGAATGTTGATTTAGCTGAAATTATGACAAATGATCTTTGGAGGATGGAAAGTGATGTGTGGTAGGAATGGGAAAAAGCAAGAGTTAAATCAAATCCTCATCTTCCGTCGTGGGAAGTCAGTAAAGAGAGCCAAGAAAAGAAAAATAAACAAGGAGCGCACAACCATGTTATCTACAGATCTGGAAGGAAACTTTTAAGTCAGCTTTAACGTTTAAAAGTGCTTCNAAAACGTTTAAAAGTGCTTCCCGGGCGCCTGGGTGGCTCAGTGGGTTAAAGCCTCTGCTTTCGGCTCAGGTCATGATCTCAGGGTCCTGGGATCGAGGCCCGCATCGGGCTCTCNGCTTTAACGTTTAAAAGTGCTTCCCTGTGGGGGAGGGGCACTAGAGGCAAGGCTGGCTGGGGACTAGTGTTTTGCTTAACAAACCTTACAGAACTTGCCTCTCTGAAGTAAGTGCCCGTGGAAGTCCAGTANGTGCTTCCTTCTCTCTCTCTCTGCCTGCCTCTCCGCCTACTTGTAATCTCTCTCTCTGTGTCAAATGAATAAATAAAATCTTTTTAAAAAATAAATAAATAAATAAAAGTGCTTCCCTGTGGGGGAGGGGCACTAGAGGCAAGGCTGGCTGGGGACTAGTGTTTTGCTTAACAAACCTTACAGAACTTGCCTCTCTGAAGTAAGTGCCCGTGGAAGTCCAGTAAAACTGAAAATCTGTCGTCCAGGGGCAAACAAGTCTGCATGTAATTCAGTAGGCAGTAAGACTACCTAAGCTTACAGATTATTAAAGACTATCACATAATATAATAATGAATGCTATGGGAGAGGGGGCTATGTTCCTGATAAGTACTTAAGTACATAGTACATTTCAGAAAGATAGCTCTGTAAAGTAGTTAAAGAAAAAGAAAAGATTTCATACTCCAAGGGGTAAATTCTCAGCCAACTGAACAATGTTACTATCTAAGCCAAATCTTTCCATAAGGGTTCCAGTAGTATATAGAAAACCAACCTTGAATATGAAAGGGTCTTAAAGACCCCTTTTCTTTAAGACCCTTTCATATTCAAGGTTGGTTTTCTATATACCATATAGACTCATGGTTAAAGAGTCTCCATTAACCATGGAGAATCTTTTATATTCAATGATTAATCTGGATAACTTCAAATAATTCTGGGATATATATATTCAGTATATAATTCATGAATATATATATTCTCTCTCTCTCTCCCTACATATATATATATATATATATTTACATATTCTTAAAATATTCTGATATTCTATGAGACATGGGTTCCTAGAGATAAGCTCCTGGGAATGTCCCAGTAACCCTACACTGTAACATGGAAACTATATATATATTTTTTTCTCTTATGTGTTTTCCACCTATTTTGCACAGGTTTTTAAGATATTAAGAATCTGTGCTGAATTTATCAAGGTTTACAGATGACATTATACTGTAAGCCGTATTATTATAATTAGGCATTGTTAAGCATCCAACTGCATCCTAGCCATTGGAACAAATACAAAGACAGAGAGAGACAGCCTTTGCCCTGGGGACTCCACTCTAAATAGATGGCCGGGTAATTCAAAGGGGAAAGAAAGAACATAGAAGCTAAGAAAAGCAGCACCATTTTTATCCGTGTTTCTTTGGAAGAGATAAGGTGATTTAAAATGCTGAAGAGGCATGTCTTTGTTCACAGAATCATAAAATCAGAATTTAAGAGCGTGACAAAGAGCTCTGGAGACCACCTAATCCACGAGTGTTGAGCGTGAGAAGAAGGGGTAAATTCCATGAAAGAGTGTGTGAACGCTTCATGCATCTTCCTAGGGAGCGGGTCCTTTCAGAGAAGCTTGTGAACCTTTGTCTAATCCAACTCTTTCATTTGTCAAATTTATGTGTTTTAGAGCTAAGAGGACTCAGACTTGTGTACATGCTTATTCAAAAGAAGGAAAGCCAGGGGAAGAGGCAGGATCTGTTCGACAGGTATAACTAGAACGTCAGTGGCCAAACTGGGAAAAGAACCCAGTTGCCTGATTTCCACTCTGGGTATCTTTGCCCCACGTTGCTGCAACTAGCATCTGCCTGTTGACAAATTACCACATGTTTAGCTAATTATATTAGTCTTATATAAGGAGTTAAAATTCAATAAATGGTCAGGGATTTTTTATGTAAAACATAGTTCTACTCAGTTGTCCAAACCAGAAATCTGGGCAACATCTCTGGTTCCTTCCTCTCCTTTCAACACCCTCTTCCCCAACATCTAATCGGTCATTAAGTCTTACTTGTCCTGGGGCACCTGGGTGGCTCAGTCGGTTAAGCATCTGACTCCTGATTTCAGCTCAGGTCATAGATCTCAGGGCTGTGGAACTGAGTCCTGTGTCTGGCTCCACACTCAGCACAGAGCCTCCTTCTCCCTTTCCTTCTGCTCCTCCCCCTGCTCTCTCTCTCCCAAATAAATACAACCTTTTAAAAAATAAAAAATAGGGCGCCTGGGTGGCTCAGTGGGTTAATGCCTCTGCTTTCGGCTCAGGTCATGATCTCAGGGTCCTGGGATCGAGGCCCGCATCGGGCTCCCTGCTCAGCGGGGAGCCTGCTTCCCCCTCTCTCTCTCTGCCTGCCTCTCTGCCTCCTTGTGATCTCTCTCCCTCTGTGAAATAAATAAACAAAATCTTTAAAAAAAAAAAAATAAAAAAAAAATAAAAAATAAAAAATAAATCTTACCTGTGCTCTGCCTAAGTACCTTTGAGATGGCCTTGATCCCCCATCCAGGCCACCCACCACAGCTGCCTCTGACCACGGCAGCGTCCTAACCTGACTCCCTGGAGAGGTTGCCAAGCAAAACATACAAGGATTTCAGAATCCAATGGGACTGTAAAAAGAATAATTTAATCCAATCAAGTGGTGACAAATTAGCCACTGCACAGGTGATGAGTTAAAAGGAAGTGAAGGGAAATCATGAGCAATGGTGAGAGCCTCCCAAGAGAAATGGAATGCACTACGTTGCAATAAATCCCAGTGGAAGGTATGGCCATAGAAGGCATCCGCCAACAATAAACATCAGAAACTCCTCTAAGAAAGAGCCCAGTGTGTTCCCCAGTGCCATGGGTAGAATCATCCAGAAGGTCTGTAGTACCAGGTCCCTATGACTGAGAAGTAACAATATTTTGGTCATGATTTTTTTGACCTAGTGCCCCAAGCCTGCCTAAGGTGGCAAAACTGCTCCTCCTAACTTGAGTAAGTTACTTTACAAACTGAGATGGTTTCCAAAGATCAGATAAGTTACGATACCTTAACCCCATAATTTAATACTACTAAGACGACTAAGTCTTATCATCTTCAGGACAATCCGTGTACCTTTGTTATTTAAAAACACAATGGTTGATACGGCATATTGGTGAACCTATGCAATTAATTTACTGCAGATGTGGGACTTTTTATTAACTTTAAAAGGTGTGTTAAAATTTGACCAGGTTGATAAAGGTTTTTAGAATGGTTTAAAATAATATGGCTTGTGACACTTGAGGTTTTGATTTACTATATCTGCAAGAAATGCTTCAATGCTCAAGAAGCTGTTGCCTGTGAGGGGTGTAAGTCTTCCCAATCAGGCATTTGGAATGCTTGAAAGAAGTCAAATGTATTAAATAAATATACACATGTAGTATAATGTGTCTAAGACCATTTAATTGGTGAATGGTATAATTAGGGATAAATGTTTAGGGGAATTTAACACACATTAATGAAAGTGATTGCTCTTATTTGCAACTCTAATTTAAATACCTCAACTGTAAATAGGTTCTCCCTGATAACAAGACAGTCTACACACAATGTTCACACCACACATTAAAAATAGATATGTTTTTATAAAAATAGGACTGTGATCCATAATCTGAAGCCACCTGCCCAGAAAACCAAGATCTTCTCTGCAATAACCAGCCCAGGAGATAAGCCTGCTGTGAGTGAGACTTGTAGGAGGTCAGACTATTTCTACTAACAATCCAAGAAGTCAAACAGTAACTTCTGTAACCATCAACCCGAAATGGCCAGGACCTGATGAATCACTGACAGCTTTCCTAATTGTTGTCCCTGCTTCCAACACAGGACTAACTAGAATAAGCCAAATGTGCACCCCTAACTACTCCTATAGGATGTCCCCCTTCTAGTTAGTCTGCCTACAGCTCCCCAAGCCAACTGTGGTGGCTCGGGACCTATCAAAGCCTCTTCCCCTTATTTCCACTCCAAAGCTTTCCCACTCCTCTGCTGGCCATTTAGTCTCTGTGGAAACATAAGTGATAGTGGTCGACTCCCTTGTATAGCAAGCTCTGAAGAAATGATCCCAGGGTCCTGGGATCGAGCCCCGTGTCGGGCTCTCTGCTCAAGCAGGGAGCCTGCTTCCCCCTCTCTCTCTGCCTACCTCTCTGCCTACTTGGGATCTCTCTCTCTCTCTCTGTCAAATAAATAAATGGAATCTTAAAAAATAAATTAATTAAATTTAAAAAAATGCTCCCTGGATATTAAAATCCCAACTGGTCGAAGTGTTGGTATCTCCAATTCATCCTCTATGCTGTGGTCAGAGTCACCTTTCCTGCTTCCCCTCTCCCTCCTCAGTATCCATTCCAAACTTGACCACCCAGGGAACATGGCCTCTCCCAACCTATCCTGGTCAACCTCCACCACTGCCTCTTCCTTCTCTGCACCTTTCTCTCTAGGCTCTGGCTTTACCTCATTTCAGAACCTGGAACCTTGTACCTGGAACCTCCTTCTCACCCACCTGACGAATGCCTCCTTGTCCTTCAGCTCTTAGGTCAAACATCACTTCTGCTCTTAACCTGCGCTCCACCCTGTCGGTGCGTACCACGCTCTTGCTATTTCTTATTCCTCTGCCTGGCCTTGACCATGAGTACCACAAGGTCAGAAACCCCATCTGCCTTGCTCACTGTAACCCCAGCTACTAGCTCAGTGCCTGGCATGTGATAGGCATGCAACAAATAAACTCATCAGTGGGAAGCCAGAGTGCTACAGACGGCCAGTGACCAGGGACATTAAATACAGCAATTGTTTACAAGTGGAAAATATCCACACTATTTTGAAAGAGGGAACCTTATCTTTAGCTATTTCAATCCAACCAATATTTTCCCAATGCCCCCAAATGCCAGTCTCTAAACCAGGTGCCACGGACAGAAAGAAAGGCATGAATCCCACTGTCAACCACCCTGCTGGATATTGGAGGTACACAGATGATGAAGATGTGCTCCCTGCCAGCAAGGGACTCACATTATAATGGTAATAACAGACATGAGAACAAATGATCACAACACATAGAGTACGAGAGATCGAATCATAGAAATATGTACAAGGTTTAGAAGCTGCACCGTGGTTATGCCCACACAAATCATGGGGTGTCTACCTTCCTCTCTCCGCCTTATATCTTCCTGAAAGGTTGTGTGCAAATTAAATCATTTGAAATGCCTCCAAGGTACCTTTCTGTTTAAAGAAAGCCTGCAGGTGAGTCTTTTTAAAATCAATTCCTAATTTAATTCTTTTGTAAATTTGACACTTAAATAGAATAATCTTTTTTTCCCCACAAAGCAGATCACGATTGTATTACATTCTAAGGAGCCAGAATGACCAAGTGTGGGAGAGCCCAGTAAACCTTAAGAGGAGGGATTTTCCCTTGGGAGCTTCCTTAGCTGCATTTAAAATGCCCCATCGGAAGAGGGCTGGGGGGCGTGTGCGCGAGGAGGGAGGGGCCAAGCACAACCCCATCGCCCTGCCCACCCTGCCTTACCAGTTGCCTGAACCACACGTGCCCTACTGATGCTGCCTCCCTCTCCCAACCCCCGGAGCTACTTTCAGCCCCTGGATGCTGGTGAGAAAGCTCTGTCAACCATGAAGCGCTCAAAAAGCACAAGGGAGAATTACAATCCAAAAAGCCACTTTCCAGGGCCTTCCAAAAAGACCCTTCCCAAAGTCTGAAGTTCCAGTGACCAGGAAGCAAACGGTCTCATTGTCCAGCCTGCTACCACTTTAGGCCCCTAAAGTGGAACATCTCACAGGGAAAGGACACTACTGGAGACAAGTTACTCTCAAGAGATAAGCCCCGGAGCCAGACACGGCAAGGAAGATCTGCCCTCCTGCTGCAGGGACCGCTGGGTCAAGGGAGGAGGGAGCGCGCAGGTACCCTGCTTTGACGCAGTGCCTCACAGAGCTCGTGCTTCCTTCCACCTGCGTGTAGAGCTCAAGCAACGGAGCAAAAGCAAAGCCCTCCTCTCACAGGCAGTAAACCCAGGGCCTCACAGGGAATCTGTGGTTCTGTGGGTGTCAAGTACATTGTACAGTGCGTGGCACGTAGGAGGCTGTCTTGGTTCTGGGTGCTGCAACAGAATACCATAGACTGAGTGGCCCAAAGACCAACACTTTTTCCTCACAGTTCTGGAGGCTGGGAAGCCCAAGATAAAGGCACCAGCAGATTTGGTGTCTAATGAGAAGCTGCTTTGTGCTTCATAAATGGTCATCTTCTCGATATGACCTCACATGGCAGAAGAGGCAAGGGCACTACTCCCTTCAGGAGGGTTCCTCCCTAATACTTGGTGATCTAATTACTTCCCAAAGACCCCCACCTCCTCATATCACTATTAGGAGATTAAGTATCTACACATGCATTAGGGATGGGAGCTGGGACTTGGACATTCAGGCCCTAGCAGAAGCACTCGATAAATAGTGGTGACTCTTACATATTTGTCATTAATACTGCTCACTGAATAATTCTGTTCCTCCACCTTCTGAGCACAGGGGAAGTTTATACTTCCTGTCCCCCTGCCATTGAGTGGGAACACATGACCAGTTTTAGCCAATGAGCTGTGAGCGGAAATGACCTATGTCACTCTTAGGCCAAGCATCGGTTGCTATTATGAGACCCGCCAGAACTCTCTGCCACAACAACCAGCCCAGTTCCACCAGCCTGGGTCTGAGTGAGGATGACGGTGACATGGAGCCCAGTGCTCAGTCCCCTAACCCTGGACACGTAGGACAAGGGAGAAAACCGTCTTGTGTTAGGCTGCTAATACTTTAGGCTTATTTGTCTGCTCTCCATTTATGGTGCTAATACCAGTAATGACAGCAAGAGAGCAACTAATGGAAAATACAAATCCAATGTCACTTAGTTTTCCTTACACCAAAGATAATATGAGCTGCTCTGTATCCGGATGGCAAGCTGTGCCAGGAGCTGTGGTGCTATCTTAATATACGTGATCTTATTTAATCTCCCTCAAAATAGTGTCATTATCCCTACTTTACAGAGGGATTCTGGATTCAAAAAAAGCTATACACACATGCCCGTGAGATGCTGTTGTTGTGTTGAATGGAAAGAACAGAATACAAATTTTTGTCTGTCTGATGTTCTATCCCTGTTCCTCCCACTGGGCCCCATCACGGCTCACAGAAATTTGTCAGCCTTTTTGTTCCATCTCAGAAAAATTTAAGTCTGGAAAAAGGATGAAGGCAGGAGAATTCTATATATGAAGGAAAAGTTCTTTTGATCTCTGCCTGGAATATTCAAAAGTGTAATACAACTTAAAGACAATACTAGGTGTGAGCACGGAGACAGAACCACAGACAACCAGTAGGTTGGACGGTCCTTAATTAAGGACATTTGTGAAACTTGCTGCCCCTCCTTTCTCCCCGTAACAAATGGGGCATCTGACTATCTAGCTTCACACTAGAGGATCCTCGACACTGTACAGAGCCTTAGTCAGGGCCAGACATGTTGCTGAGCCACAAGGAGACAGTGGGAAGCAGTCAAAGCCACTGCCTTTAGGACATTTACAATACAAAGGGCGGACTGACAATAGCTAAGTAAGTTAAGAAGATACACAATGTAATCACCAATCAGAAGAAGGACTAGAAAGATGTGGTAAAGAGGCCTGGTGTTCCTTTCGGGAATATCAGGGACTTTGGGTGGTTTAACGCAGTGGGGTGTGCTTCGAGCCCCCACTGCTACCACCTCACTGCTAGGTACCCTTGAGAGCTGACCTAGACCAAATTCAGAGCATTAACAGACTTTGTATTGCCAAGCAGGAAGAGCCCCCAGCCTGTTAGTAGGCAAGGAGAGCCCCCTTTCTGCCTCTGGTAGGGGGACCAGCACCTTGCTGTGAAAAACAGACACTTAGCAGACTTAGGACAAGATCTGTAGGCTTTGCAACAGGATCCCCAAAGCCCTGTGCGGCTGCCAGGTGCTGGGATTCCCACTTCCCACACCTTATCCTTCCTGGCCACCTCAATTCTAAGCCATCAGGGCCCTCAGGGCCAGCATCCTAGGTGGGCCAACAGTGCAAGCACCCAGGAGAGCACTCACACTTGGGCTTAATGTTCTGTAGTCACCATATTGAATTCCCAATAATTTTATCTTAGAATTTGTGTTTTGCAAGTGAAGTGTAAAGGAACAATGGAATAGATGCCAGAGGCTTGGAGCCATGGTCTCACCTCCTGCTGCCTCCCGAGGACAGGTTCTCAGCCCTGGCCTCCTCTTCCAGGCCTTGTCCCACACCATGACTGTTGCCACCCTTTGCTTCCACTGGGGACCAGGGCATGAGAGTGGAGATTATTGGGGTAGGTATAGGTGCCTTGCAGTGTTTCTGCTTGGAACATGGCATGACTGTCCTTATTCCAAGTTGGCACTCAGCCTAATCAGATACCTAGCATGTCCCAGCCAGAAGTTGCAATACTTTGGAGGGGGACACCCACCCAGTGTGGGCTGGGCAGTGGGCCCATGGAAAGAGGACATGTCTGGCTCCCAGCAGCACAGTGCACCAGGACAGAGACTGGCAGAAAAGGAAACAGGAAGTCAGTGGGCCCTCTGAGCAAACTGAGTCATAGAGGAAGATCGTTCACCCCACCTGGGTGCCTGTGTGGGTTGGCACCCCTCTACCTGTACCCCCGTTCTTGAGGGAGTACAGAATTAAATAAGAAATTTGTAGAATTCCATGACAGGTCAAGAGAGAGACCGTGGAAGAAAGGAAAAAGCGTTATGTCTAAGTATTTTTAATAGCACTTTCCCCTGCTTTTTTGAACAAGGGGCCCTGTATTTTCATTTTGCGCTGAACTCAGCAAATTGTGTAGCCCATCCTCACAACCACGAATTTCAAACATTACTTCTAATCTTCCTATGCTTATTAACCAGGCCTAAGGGGTTGATTTAGATTAGGACTCTTCATATGCTAATGAGCCACCCCCAGGGTGTTGGATGGAATTAATTTGTTGGTACATCCATTTCAAAGCCAAATACCCACCAATCCAATATAACAAAGGAAACACACAGGGTCTTGAGAGGCTGTAAAGATGGAGGGGAGTTCTTCTAGTTCCTTCAGGCTTTGGTAACAAAAATACCACTGCCTAGGTGGGTTAAACATAAAACTTTTATTCCTCATAGTTCTGGAGGTCGGGCAGTCCATCAAGATGCCAGCCAACTCCCTGTCTAATGAGTCCACTTCCTGGTTCATAGCCGGCCATCTTCTCACTGTGTCCTCACAATGGAAGGGGTGAGGAAGGGCACTAATCCCATTATTCATGAGGACTCCACCCTCTTGACCTAATCATCTCCCAAAGACCCCCACCTCTTAATACCATCACCTTGGGGATTAGGATTTCAACATATAAGGGGGGGGGGAGACAAACATCCAGTCCCAAGCAGGATTGCTACCTTCGGGAAGGTGGTCAGGGATGACCTCTCTTGACTTACAAGCCCAGAGAGGTGCTGAGGGATTTTTGCAATATACTCATCTGCAAAAGACACCACCAGTCATTCCACTCTTTGAGAAATGATTCCAGTTTTGTAAAAACATATGGGAACGTTTGTCAAAGGCTGGAGAAAAGTTTTGGGAAGACACAGAGCTAGCTGTTATCAGTAGTCACCTCCACCTGATGAGGGATGATTAAGTAGGGATTGGGAGGATTTACTCTTGATTCTTTAAACTTCTTCATCGTTTACATTTTTAATAAAAATAGCAGTAGGTCCAGGGGCTTTGGAGTCCATCTGTGTTCTAAGAATCAACTCTGTATAAATAGACTGAGGCAAAAAAGTCCAAAATGGCCACCTCACTGAGATGAGGAACCCCCGAAGATGACTCAGCACTTCCCCACCAGGTTGCTGCCACACAGCCTTAAGACCTTCCGCTTGGAGCCAGTCAGCTGAAGGACCCCGCGAGAAGTCCCTAGCTTACCTATAAATATGCACCCCAATCATAGCCGGGTGCTCGGACTTTGGGAACGATCCCTTTGGACCCACCGGCGTTAATAAAGCTGTGTTCTCCCAGCTCTCCGCGTGCCACTTGAGTTTCTCAGTCGCCTCAGAATTTCCGCAACAGACCAGCACAGAGCTTCTAAGAAGCCAGGATGTGCAGGGTGGGTTCAAGCCAGGCACTGGATAATTTTGGGCAATTACTTTCTCTGTGCCTTAATTTCCTCCTACAGAAAATGAAGATGACATAAAGCCAACTTGACAGAGTATGTGTGAAGATTAAGTGAACCAATCCATACAAAAGACTGAAGACAAGGCCTGCACAGAGTAAACACTCATAAATGTTAGTGATGATTATTAGCGGTAGTGCCTGTGGGAACCCCTTGTTCAGAGAGGGCTAGTCCCTGGGAAGGGGGGGCAGAGTCTGAGATTTCCTGGAGAGAAGAATCAAGAAAGCCTCTGAGGTTCAAAGCCACAGGTGCATGTTAGAGCCTGGAGGGGCTATAACTAAAGTTGAGGGCCAGGGAGGGGCAGGGAGATGAACATCAGCTTGACCTCAGGGTCCACAGAACCAGGGCCAGAGGGCTGGCTCTGCAGCCATGAGAAGAATGGGCATCAAGCTGTTACGGACTTGGACTGGACCCTGATGGAAGAACCAAGAGGCACTTGGAAACTCTGGAGAATCGGAGGTTTATTTAACACCAGCGGGCTCAGGAGAGTGCTCTCCAAAGGTCTGAGCCCAGAGCACAGTCAAGGAGGGTAATTTATACCCTTCTACTTCTGCATACTTGATACTTCTGGCACGTGTGGGAAAGGGGTAGGGAAGAACTGGAAGGGCTTTGAGACAGGGACTGGAATTCCTTTGCTGGTTGGGTCGGACAGAGTACAGTTTTGCCCTTATCATTCCCCACTTTGCTGCCCCTTTAAACACCTAGTTCGGAGGGCATCATTATCATCTACTATGGGCCGATAGCCCCGCAAGGCTAGTGTCTGGGTGGCGGCTCACCTAGTAACAGTGTTTTCTATGAATTTAGCAATCCATCCTAAGGTTCCTAAGGTTGCCCAATAAGAAACAAGTTTCTGGGAGAAAGTCCAATCGGAAGGGGCAGCAGTGTGAAGTCCGACTCCTGAGGTGAAGGATATCGCACCAATGATAGCCAGGGACCACGGAGAACAGATGTCCATCATTCAGTAGGGTCTTGCCAAAGGTGTAGCCGGAGCGGGTCCATAGGGTCTGGTCGGGCTTTCCACTGGTGTGATTCCTTGTTCGACTGGTGAGCCTTCTTTACTCTGGAGTGGTGGACCCATGGGGTGACCCCTGAGACCTTGAAGGCAGTAGGGGTGGTTAGAACAACAGTGTGGGGCCCTGTCCACTGTGGTTTGAGGGGGTCCTTTCTAAAGCTTCTCAGGAGATGTGCCTCAGAGTTTTTCCCAAAGCTGGGAGGTATTGGAACACTTCTAAGTCTCCCATCTGTTCGAGGTCTTCTCCAAGCCTACTTATTACGAGGGGTGGCCTAGCAGAGAGCCTTTGAGGTGAATTACAGCTATGGGAATCTTTTAAATCCAGTTGACTAGAATAAACAAGATCGATGACCTCCAACAGTTATGCTCTATAGAAGTATGGTGTTCAGGTCCAGGTATAAGGGTAGCTGGGTTTAAAGTTTGACAGGTTTTAGGTATTATTTTAAGCATTGCCTGGTATTTAATAAGTCTGCCTCCCATCATCTATTGGGGGCCTTTGGTCTCTTGTCTAGCTTGGGTAAACATTATCCAAAGACAAACAGAACTAGAATTTCACATCCACAAAGGTATGTTATTGAAACATAATTTTTATCTATCGTAACCCTCATTTCCAGAGAAAGCCAAATGAGACTAATTTGTTTGAAAAATAAGTCCAGTTTTAACAAATGGCATAATTATTTACATAAATTCAGTAAGAATAGAATCTGCTTTGTTGGAACTTTCTTTTCTTTTCTTTTCTTTTCTTTTCTTTTCTTTTGTTGTTGTTGTTGTTGTTGGAACTTTCATAAGAAATCTTTAGGTCGAACTTCTAGAAGCCTCTCCAGACCAGAAGCCAAGGCAAGTACTTGCCATCAGACATGGCTGCAATACCTGTAGATTTGGGTGGCTTTCTCTTCATGAAGCCCCCAATATATCTTGAGGATCCTTCACCTGCCAGGAAGTGACATTCTTTACTCACCTGGTGAGGCTGCTGGAAACTGTTAAGTAAGGTATCAGGCTGACATTTCCAAGGGGCCTTATGGCTCCACATTTCATAAAGTCAACCTTAGTCCCTTAAAGCTGTTTGGTCATATCTGAGTCTACTCAAATAAGACTCTCAAATAAGACTTCCAGTTAAAGCCTTGGTAAAATAACCAATGTTTTCAATGGTGTCCCATTACAGGAACAGATCCTTATTGAACTTACGCAAATGATTATGACTGCCATGGAAGAAAGAATACTTACGAAGATCTTTTGTATCTTAGAGGATTCAGGTAGAGAGAAAAGTTAAATGCTTCAATTTGTTCACAAATGAATACTTTATCACGTTATTTTATAAGTCACAGCTATCTTAAGAGAGAGTTTCCTTAATCTGGAAGAGTAAACGTTAGAAGACCAGCAATGTTTCTAACCAGAACCACAAAACCATAATTATCTTTTTAGTTCATTTAGTCCCATGTTACTGATTCTTGTTCAGTTTGAATGCAGCTTTAGTTAGTTATGGAAATTCTTACCCATTTCAGTTTTAGGATTTTAAAAATATCAAACACCTGCATTTGTCCTAAGAGTCCTTTTTATGAAATTTCTTGAAGATGAATCTCATTTTCCAAGAGAGTTAGAACAATTATAAATAACAAAACTCAGAAATGAACATTGTTAATGGTCTGATAGGAGAATTCACTATGATACAATTGACAACGAAACTCAGTTATTCTGTGACTTGTACGGTAACACTTCAATAGCCAGAACCAGAAGGTAACATACCAAACAAACAAGCCCAATTAGTCAACGAGACTTTGTTCAAGATTTAAATCTTGGGGAAGTTTTTTAAAACCTTAGGAAGTTTTAAAGCACAGGCCTAAACAGGATTAAGGATATTAAAGACCTGATAAGGGCAAGACACAGAAACTGGTTTTTCTGGGCAGGCAGAGAGAAAACAACTATTTGCATGGTAGACGAACAATTGGAGAATACTTTGTTGTTTTGAACAGAGAGAAAGCAGACTTTCAATCTTATACTAATGTACTTTAAAATCCATTCATTTCAATCTTGGTCCATCCCGACCACGTCTAAAATTTCGTTCCAAAGTTTTCCCTCCATAAACCTTCTACAACTTTCCTTTGCATTCAGATTTTGTCCCAAGCCATTTCTTTCCAAACAACCATCTCATTTAGGACAAAATTACCTTCTTTTACCTTCAACAAAAATGCATTCCCATTCCTTATCTTTCTTATACTTCTCCTACTTTTCCACATACAGACTTGTTTCCCTTATTTCCATCAGTCTTAGTTACAGTGAGCAGAATTTTGCACTCTTCAGAAACCTTAATCTTCAGTGAAGACTAAGGAGTAATCAATTGTGAACTGTTACACCAGAATTCTTTAGATGGCAAATTTATGAATCAATTAAGCACAAAACATGTTTACCAACACATTTAAATACCTTTAGTGTCTTTGCAAGAAGTCAAAAGCACAAACCTATGCCCACTAATTAATAACTTAGCACTTTATCCTATTTGGCAAAGACCTAGACATCCAATGAATTTAATTCCATTTATCATCCAAGCAAAACTTTAAAGTTTTAGTTTACCAAAGACTTTGAAAGTTTTAGTTTACCAAAGACTTTGAAAGCTATCTTAACAATTACCCAAGAAAGCTTTGAGACAGAAAATTAACCATCAGTTTAGTCATCTTTTTGCTAACAAATTGCAACAAAGATAATATGAGCTTTTTGACCTTCAGTAAACCTTGATAGAATAAAAGTTTCACCTTTACTGCTGATAACTTAAAAGACACGTCTATCTTAATTAAACCCCGACAAATGTAACTTAGTTTAAATACCGAATTATATTCCACCTGGATCCTCCCCAAGGTCAATTTTTACCTGAGACTAGTGGGGAAATCTGGAATGGGCGGTGTTGTGTCTAGGGGGTGCTCTTCTTGCTCCTTGACAGTGAAGGGAGGAGCCACCATGGTGCCTGAGGTTACGAAGCCAGTTACGCAGGCTGCACCCAAGGTGGTACAGAAACGGGAGAAGAGGGATGGGGAGGTGGCAGACAAAGTGCTGCCAGCAGGCAGAGAAAGGCTTCCTGGTTCAGGAGCTCATCAGCTCCAACAGGGGAGCAGACGCCATGTTTTCCCACCAACAAGGGGGGGATAGGCAGTCCAAGTCGGGCCAGAGAAGACAGGCAATTTCCCGGAAACAAAGGGAGTTTTGGCAGCTGCTTGGGAATATTCCTTAAAGTGCCCATCCTGAAGGATGCCTGGGATCATGACCTGAGTGGAAGGCAGACGCTTAACCGACTGAGCCATCCTGGCGCCCCCCTCCCACCTTAAATGTAAGTATGAGAGCTCCTGTTATTTTACATCCTGTTTCTGTCTGGATCAAGTTTCCTGTGGGCTGTCAGGGCTGCTAAATCAGAGATCTCCCCACACATGCCCCTTAGAAGAAGGAGGAGCACTGTCTTCTGCAGCTCAGCTTCAGGCCCCTGGTGGGAGGACTGCTGTCCCTGCGCTTCCTGACGGGCTCATCCCTTTCAAGAGCCCTTTCCCGGTTGCTGCACCTGATGTCCCCGGTCAGGCCTCCCTGAAAGGCTTTGCTTCCTCACAGCCTTTGGGGTCTTTTACTTGGGTTACAATATCCTACTTTGGTCCTTCCTATTAGCACAGAATCGGACCCATGGGAGCAGAGTTTGGGCTCTCTGAAGCCAAGAATCAATATATGGGAACTGGTCAGGATGGCCAGGAGTCCCGACCATAATTTTGTAAATGACCTGGACGGTGGGCAGGTCTCAGGGCACCCTCGGAGGGCCAGTCGACCCCAAAGGTGGACCATTCATTCCAGTTCACATAATGTGCCTAATTTTCCAGGAGACATTCTGATCCCATAGTCTCCTGAGACTCCCTTCTTAAAATTTTTGACCATACAGTCTGTGGCCGTAAGTTTTCAAGAGCTTCCACGCATGATGAGCAGGGGCTCTCTTGTCCACCCTGTGTGTTCCCTGCCTATGTCCTCGGAGTAAAGACAGACAAAGGGTGGGTGTCCCTCCAGAGGACAGACCAGTCAGATGCTTGCCTGTCCGCCCTCCCGGAGGACACCTGGGTGCCTCTTGGCTGTAGCGAGTCCGTGTAAACCCTGCACTGGCGCCCCGAAGGGCTCACCTTAGACCCTATGAGGTCACCACGGAAACAGGTTAGGGCCTACTCGGACTCCGTAGGCTTCTGGGGACCCTAAGGGTGCCCACCCCTGGAGCCACAGAATCATTCTGCCCGACAACCTAGGTCAGAGTGCACATTCACTCCCGAAGTTCTTACAGTTCCACCTGTGGAATTCCTTTTGGAAATTCCTTCCTGTCCCCCCTTTCGGAGGGTTCCTGACCGGAGGGACCTCCCCCCTGGGAGTCCCCACCTGTGAGGCCTCTACGAGGTGTCTGGGAAGAGGTCAGCTCCCCCTTCCACCCTGATGGGTGGGCCTGACTGGGTCCTGGGGCCCCAGGCCTCACCGGAATCCAACGTCGGGACCAGGTCCTCACCCGCCAGATCTCCTTTGAGTCCGACGGGAGCGGCGGAGCGGGGCCAGTCCGAGGCAACCGGGGTGGAGGCTGCCGAAGATTAGGCAGGGTGCGCCTTCTCCTTTACGTTTCCTCCTTCTGTCACCCAGTGGGTTTCCCGGTCAGGGAACCAAATGTTACAGAACCTGAACTGGACCCGGATGGAAGAACCAAGCAGCCCTCGGAGACTTTGGAGGATCGGAGGTTTAGTTAACACCGGTGGGCGCACAAGAGAGGGTTCTCCGAAGGTCTGAGGCCGGGGCACAAGCTGGGAGGGTAATTTATACCCTTCTACTTCCGCATACTCGGTACTTTTGGTGCGCATGCGTGGGAAAGGGGTCGGGAGGAAGAACTGGAAAGGGATTTGAGACAGGGACTGGAATTCCCTTGCTGGTTTAGGCGGCCATCCTGGAGTACAGTTTTTCCCTTATCAAAGCCATGCCCTTCTGCACTGCCCTGGCTCCTGGGGAGGCAGGGAGGTCACCGTCCTGAACAGGATGGTTCACTAGAGAGCTAGAAACTCATTGGTGTCCACTTGGCTGGCGGTGCCCACAGCTGAGCAGACCACTGGCCAGGGAGAGGGGAGGCTTCCTCCTTTCTCAAACCCTGAGCAAACTGGCAAGACCAGACACAGCAACTTGTTCCTGCCCACCCCCCCCAT
>LNAC01000008.1:29133-44756 GCA_002007465.1 Ailurus styani
AAAAAAAAAAAAAGAAAATGATGCTTGTATATCAGGACCTGGTAAAAGATAAATGACTATTACAACCAAATTAGTTGGGTGTCTTCTAGCATTGGTGATCTTCGGGGCCACTCAAAGAACAGTCTTCAATAGTTTTTTATTCTGAGTCAGATTCTTGTCTCACTACACGTGTCTATATGCTAAGTAACAACTTTGCTGTATTTTTCCATTCTTTGTTTAGGAATCCTTTTAAGGGAGTGAAATTATATATATATAATATATTTATTATATATTATAATATATAGTTATATATATTCACATATATAAACTAGATAGTCATGCATTAATGCAAAGATAGGTTTTCTTTTTGGCACACCCAGTCTTCTTTGGAAACTAGGAACTTTGCCATTCACCTTGGCTGCACCTTAGATTCACGACAGACAGGTTCTGCACATTATCCATAATCCTAATCTTTTCTTTTCCTAACCAAATAAAGCATCACACACAAAGTCATTTTCTAGCTTATCCACCCCAGCCCTCAAAGCCCCCTAACAGGGATTCCACTGAACACCTGCTTAATTTTAGCCAAAAGCTTAGTTCTTCCAATGCCACGTGGAATTCTTACAATATCAGTGCTTTCCATTCTCCTCTTTTCCTGACATTCTGCAAACAGTTCTCAATAGATCGATGAGCCTACTTAGAGGAAAACAGAAAAGATTCAGCTTTACAATTTCCCCAGAAAATGTGCTTTTCCAGCTTTTTCTCCTTCCTCCAGGAAGAAGGCCGTTTGAGGCTGCTTGGAGGGATATGGACAAGAAGAGAATATAATTTCATAGTTTTCATGCATAACCTTCCAGGAAATGCCAACCTTCTGCCCCAATCCTTCTGGAGAAGTTGGGACATCTATTAGTTTCCCACTACTATAGGTTTAGTGGCTCAAACTGGCACAGGTTGATTGATAGTTTTAAGGTCAAAAGTGTGACATCAGTGTCTCCCTGGACTAAATCAAGGTGTCAGAAGGGCTGCATTCCTTCTGGAGGCTGTAGGGGAGAATCGACTTCCTTGCCTTTTGCCAGCTTCTAGAGCCTACCCACATTCCTTGGCTTGTGTTCCCCCTTCCTCCACCTTCAAAACCAGCCATATCCGCCTAAGTCTTCTTCATGTGCCATCCCTCTGGTTCTGACCTCCCTCTTCCACTCTAAACGACCCTTGTGATTATAGTGGGCCCATCCAAGTAATCCAGGATGTTGTCTTTATCTGAGTGTCACCTGATAACGTCTGTCTGCAGCCCAAAGTCCTCCTTGCCCTATAACACACAAAAAAAATTCAGTTTCCACAGACTGGGGCGTGGACATTTGCGGGGGGGGGCAATCACTCGGCAAACCACAGCACATGAGCCCTCTAAGAGGAAGTCCATGAGTTCTGAAGATATCAAAATAGTGTAGATTATCAGTAATTACTTTTTAAATCTTTTTTATTGTGTTATGTTAGTCACCATAAAATACATCATTAGTTTTTGATGCAGTGTTCCAAGATTCATTGTTTATGTACAACACCCAGTGCTCCATGCAATACATGCCCTCCTTAATACCCNTCCCCCCTCCCCCTTCCCCTCCATAACCCTCAGTTTGTTTCTTAGAGTCCACAGTCTCTCATGGTTCGTCTCCCTCTCCGATTTCCCCCAATTCACTTTTCCTTTCCTTCTCTTGATGTCCTCCATGTTATTCCTTCTGTTCCACAGGTCAGTAATTACTTTTGATTTCTGTGGCATAGCCATTTCAGGAATCGAGGAGCACCGGGGCACCTGAGTGGCTCAATCAGTTAAGCGTCTGACTCTGGGTTTCAGCTCAGATCATGATCTCAGGGTCCTGAGATTGACCCCACATCAGGCTCTGCACTCAGCAGAGAAGCTTTTCTCACTTATTTCATCACCATCACGATAAAGAAAATCTCATCAGGGATATTTATTTGTTTTTTCAGTTTACTAAACAAAGGAGAAACAAAAGTTCTCCTGGATTTTCTAATGACCTGAGGGAGGCCAATTGACAAGCATCCTGTCCATCGATGTCTGGACATTGTCTACTTTCAGGATCATGGAAGGACAATATCCCACTCCCTGAAGATCAACATGGCCAAATGACCTGCAATCCTTCCATGAGCCCGAAAGTGGCACACGTCTCCTCTGTTGCATTTCATTGCTGAGAGCATTCAACGTCATTGCTCTGCTCCCCAGACCTCCTTTCCCCTCACACAGTGATCACAGAAGAGTGTGTTAGCACAGATACAGCAGAAGATTGACACTTTCTGCAATGATGAGCAATGAGTCAACACACCAAGGGCAGCTGCTTTGGAGGGTTGCTCTGATTTACCGCAGATTTTGCATGAGTGAGAAATAAACTTTTGGGGCACCTGGGTGGCTCAGTGTTGGGCGTCTGCCTTCGGCTCTGGTCATGATCCCCGGGTCCTAGGACCAAGCCCTGCATCAGACTCCCTGCTTAGCAGGAAGCCTGCTTCTCCCTCTCCCACTCCCCCTGCTAGTGTTCCCTCTCTCACTGTCTCTCTCTCTCTCTCTGTGTCAAATAAATAAATAAAATCTTAAAAAAAAAAGTTTTGTTATTCTAAGTCAGTGATACCGGGGGCTACTGGTTATGGAGAGTAACAGAGTATGTCACCTCAACATATGACTGTAGGAACTGAGGACATGCCACCCTAGAATATGCCTCTTTTGCATATTGATTGTTTTAAAATGTAGGCATTTGAAAATAGTATGTACAAGGAGAGGCTCTCTCTGATCTTCCCTTCTCTACCCAAAGACAGACCCTCCAAAAGAAACCCAATGGTCATAAATCCCCTCCCTGGGAGTTTCAACAACCAGGAAAAACTGACTCTGATCACAGGAGAGGAGACTCGTGGTCAGTGTCATATCCTGACAAACTTAGTCTCAAACTCTCATAATTCCCACTTACTCTTCTGAGGGCCCACTCATCTTTCCTAAACGTCATTTAGTCCCCCCTAAGAGGCCAACATGCACCCCCCTCCTTTCCCTATTAAGATGATATTTGATCCCAAATTCTAAGCCACCTCAGAAAGCTACTCATTTTTCCTGGGTATCTCCCATATACATGTCAATGAACTTGTTTGTTTTTCTCTTATGAATTTGTCTTTTATTACTGGGGTCTCAGCCAAGAACTCAAAAGGGTAGAGAGAGAATTATTCCTATAGTTGCCATAACATAATATTGCCTACCTTGATTGGTACATGGCCCCTCTAGAAACTAAAAGTATCCTCCTCAATACCCCCACCAAAAGAAGGGAAATAATAACATTATCATTCAAGGACATGACTGGCATAAAACTCAAGTTGGAGTTTACTTGACATACTTCCTAACCTGTCAGGTTCTACTTTTGAAAGATTTATGAAAGTCCACCACAATATACTAAGAAATGAATATTAATCTGCATATTCTTTTTTTAAAAGATTTTTATTTATTTATTTGACAGAGAGAGAGTGAGAGAGCACAAGCAGGGGGAGGAGCAGAGGGAGAGGGAGAAGCAGACCCCCTGCTGAGCAGGGAGTCCAATGTGGGACTTGGTCCCAGGACTCTGGAATCATGACCTGAGCCAAAGGCAGACACTTAACCAACTGAGCCACCCATCTTTTATTAATTCGTATATTAATTCTATAATTCTTATATTAATTTTTAAAAATGAGCTTTAGAATTCCCATTATATAACAAAATAGTTGGCTTGTTAACAGAATATTGATGATGGACTTAATCATAATTGATACTTCTTATTGATGACGCACTAAGATTCAGAAGGGAAAAGTTTTGGTTAACGGGCTCATTGCCAAATGCTGACAAATGTCCAGCAACCAGGGGATTTGAAAGCACTGGTAATAGTCTGTGATTGGGATCTAGCAACCAATTCCATATTAAAGTGGGGTTAAATTTTTGTTTTCTTTACTGTATTCCTAATGACCATTAGGATACCTCGTGCTTTGGGCACAGTGGTATGCACACAGTAGGAATCTAATAAATACTTGTTGAACGATAGGATAATCTTCATGGCACCTGATATTCAGGACAAGTCTGTCATTACATTTTTTATCCCCCCAAAAGGAAAATTTTGTCCTTTTTCCATGCCCCCAGCACTGGCCATGAGAGCATCGAAATACAAATACAAACCCAGTACTTTACCCCATGGCCGCCCAAACTTCTGCTCAAATCAACATGGCTCCTCCTATTGGCTTAGGCTTAAGTGATTGGACCAATCAGATGGCATATTAATTCCACATGAAAATGAGGCATTAGTAATCATTGACTTGTGCGAACAATGGGCCATTAATTATTTATCAAACACAAGATTAAGAGACAATTGAGATCAAAGTCCTGTCGCATGAAATTTACTTTAATAAAACTTTCTCTAATGTTCAAAATAAAAGAGAACGAATTGTCATACCTGACCTGCATTGCCTGAAGAATTGAGCCACAACCTCGATTCACCAACTGGAGGGCCCTCTGCAAGCCTTAGGCTGCCAGAGCACCTTAGGAGGCAGGGAAGAAGAGAGGAATCGGCAGCTCTTGCAGAAGGAACACAGTGTACTCAGTGCACGGGTCCCCAGATCTCCTGGGCCACGTCTGTGCCTGCAGGAGGTCTCCAGTTCATGAACAGGCAGGTCGTGCACATCCACACAAAGAGGTCGATCAGAGGCATAGCCAGGGGCTAAGACTGAAGTGATTATGCCCCGGGGTGGGGCCCCCTGGGAACACGGACAGGCCCTGGAGGTTGGTAAAGAAGCAAGCATCTAAACATGGAGCCCCTCTTTCGGACATCTTCTCGCTTCATTTCATGTGTTTAGTTCACACTGTCCCTGTTTGTGCCTTTTCCCCATTGTCTAAAGTCTAAAGACTGTGCTGGAGGGAATAGCTGCACCCCTGGCCTTCCCAGTTCTGTTTCCGTCCCTATCAAAGGGGACTAAGAGGGCAGAGCAAAAGGGGGACAGCAGGGATTCTGAATCCCCAGGTGTCCGGTCTAGGAGATTGCCGGTTTTTATGAATTCTAGTACAACGCCAACAGAGCATTGGGAGAAAAAGACAAAACACATTCCACAGCTCCCAAGTGCCATTTACCTTGACCATATGTACAGCCAGACCCCAGCAGATGCTTAAGCCTAGGTGGATAATTTGGCTTTTTTTTTTTTTTTTGGCTATTTTTTTAAATGAACGAACTGCTTTGAGGGCTGACCTGCCTGAACTGGCTGGCAGGCTGGTAAGTCTGGTGAGAAAAGACTCAGAGAGGGGCGCCTGAGTGGCTCAGCCAGTTAAGCATCTGCCTTTGGCTCAGGTCGTGATCTCAGGGTCCTGGGATCGAGCCCCATGTTGGGCTCCTTGCTCAGCAAGGGAGCCTGCTTCTCCCTCTCCCTCTTCCCCTGCTCCTGTGTGCTCTTTCTCCTGCTCACTCTATCTCTCAAATAAATAAAATCTATTACTAAAAAAAAAAAAGAAGAAGAAGAAGAAAAGAAAAGAGTCAGATCCAGTGATGGAGACATACATTTCTTGGGGGAACTCACTCCTATCCTGGGAGTCCAGGACCAGCCGACTGGACGACTGGACAAAGCATCCGTTGCTGGGATCGATGTGGAGCAAGTTCTCATATCATAGCAACTAGCCTAGCAACTATCTGTAGCTCTTCCCCTCCTTGCACAGGCAGCATGCCAAGGAGATCAAGGCCTGCCATCCGGACACCCTGTTACAAAGGAGACACTCTGCCACCCCAGCGCCCCTGACCTTGAACACTGAACAGCACGTTCTTCTGCACATTCGGCTTGATGGGAATGCAGTGGGAGGAGAGGAGCTCTACATTCTCAGGATGGTCATTAACAGGGGCATTCAGAGTGTGCTTGCAGAGTGTATGGTAGTGTATGGTATGTGTACCATACACCATACTGCTAGAGACGGATCGAAGTTGTTTTTATGGCCGTGATTGGTCTATGGCATGAGGGTCAGATTTATTTCCCCTTTCATACTAAATGAACCCACATTGTAGAACTACTCAGCAGTACTGAATAGACAGGGAAGATCTCCAAAAAAGATGCCGGGCCACAGATCTCCCATCTGCTACAATGCTGGGACATGGTGATGAATTTTCATGGGGCGGAAAAGAACAACTATCCTATGCACCAGGAGGACAGCGAAGAACGAAGGTCAGGGAGAAAGCTGTTTCAAAGCAAGAGAAGTCTGGGACACATTCACACTTGCTGATAAGATCCTGCCTAAATATCAGCTGTTTCACAATTAACTTTACTTCACGTCATGCTACTCATACATTGTATTTAGTGATAGAGTTTGTTGTTCAAACTTCACCAATGTCGTACTGAAATACTGGTTTGAAAAGTAAATGTCTTTGCCCCAAATTAACTATTTTTATTTACATTGTGCCCAAAATAATTTGGCTATTTTTTTTTTGGCTATTTTTTTTAAATGAACTAACTGCTTTGAGGGCTGACCTGCCTGAACTGGCTGGCTGTGTTGTCAGCATTTGATAAATCTTGGAAGTTTGGTGAGTTTCCTCCTCTGCAGCAGCTGACTGCAAGTGGCCCCCTGAAGCCCCCTACTTATTTATTTATTTAATAAGATTTTATTTATTTATTTGACAGAGAGAGAGTACAAGCAGGGAGAATGGCAGAGGGAGAAGCAGGCTCCCTGCTGAGCAAGGGGAGCCCGATGTGGGGCTCGATCCCAGGACCCTGGGATCATGACCTGAGCTGAAGGCAGACGCTTAACGGGCTGAGCCACCCAGGAGCCCCAGGAGCTCCCCTGTTTGAAGGTCTTCTGAGATCATGCTTAGCTCCGTGGGAAAAGAGTCACTAAATGCTTAGTGATGCCCATCACGGATATGTGGCAGGGGAGTAGGGGTGGTGGGGGAGGATGCAGGGGTGTGGGGTAAGGAGTGGTTGGGAATAGGATTGGGGGGGCAAGAACCAGCACCTGTTAGGCATCAAACCAATGATAATGCATCTAATGTTGATGATATTGGAGAAAGGATGCTGGATAATTGTTAGACTTAAGGGAATCCTTAGTCCTCTGTTGGAAACAAATTGTTTCAAAAGTACAAATGCACTATTTACATTTCTTCACTGAAGGGCAATTGTTTTTCTAAGTACCTAGTCTCCATGATTAAATGAAATGATTAAATAAATCGGAGCAGGAACGCAACAGCCTCCTTCCTAGGGTACACAATAAACCTGTATACAAATGCTGCCTGGCTCAGAAACTTCTACGGCTCAACTGGCTGCTTGTGTGATGGGACCTTTTCCTTCCTACATTCTGGCTGAAGTTGAAGCGTTAAGGAACGAGCAAAATTCATAAAAACTGCAAGTCAGAGTTACTCGTTTTGGTAGGACAACACTTTGCAAAAGCATCACTTGTAATTACGAAGCTATTATAAAAACGTTTGAAGAAGGTGAAGTGCATTAATTCTACCCAAGAGAGCAGACCCAAGAATGTGGTCTAATGCCATCTCTCGGAATGAATTTAATGTGTTGAAAGTTGTTTCATTTAAAAATAACAAAAATGTCCAAAGATTATATAAGACATTTTAAAATTAAAAGTCTATGCTCAGGAAAGGAACAGATCCTTTTTGGGGGCAGCCTTAATGACTAATGCAAATGATCAGATAAGTTATTGGGCTGTGATGAGAGAGAAATCAAAATGAACAAAAGATTCTTCTTCATAGAGACTTAGAACATAAGCTCTGATGGCTTAGCATAAAATCTTAGGTATTTTGTCTACTTCCAATCCCATATATCAAATTGCTTTCAAATGCTACAAAAGTGGGAAGCATAAATAAAGAAAATGAAGGCCTAAAAAAATGGGGATTTGATTCCAAATCTTTCTAAAATATTGATAGCAGTAGTGGCTTCCATTTATGGATCCTGACCATGTCCCAGGCACTGAGCTAAGCATTTTTAAAATATATTACTACTTTTAACATTCAAAATAATTCTTGAAGGCAAGGATTATTATTATCCTCAAATGATAGATGAGGAAATCTCCTTTCCTTCAGAGACACACCCCCACATCCCACAATTGTAATGAAAATAGTCTGTAAATATACAAGAACAGAATTACGTGAGTCTGGGCTGTCTCTCCAGTGGGCTCTACAGTGTCCATGAGGAAAAGGAAACAAGAGAGCCACAGGTTTGGCTCAGCCCTCAGCTGAATCTGTCTGGGCTCCTATCAGCTCTGTCCCAGCTGCAAAATCTCTTCTTAAGAATGAATCCAGACACATGACTTACTCTCTCATTTTCATCTTCTCGGGAGTCTGATAAATAGCATTGCAAAAATCAAACTTTCCCATCCAAAGCTATCCACCGTTTAGCATGTATCCATCTAGCCTGTTTCAATGTATACTCACACACACTTTTTGTTTTTACAAAACTGGAATCACACAGTACATCATCTGTAACATGCTATTATTGCTTGATCAGTGTGCCTGTCTTTCCACATCAGTATACATAACTCTTCCTTATTCTTTTTTACCCAGCATATAGTACATCATTAGTTTTTGATGTAGTGTTCAACAATTCATTAGTTGCACGTGACACCCACTGTTCATCACCACACATGCCCTTAATACCCATCACCTGGCTAGCCCTTCCCCTCCACCCCCTCCCTCCTGTAACCCTCACTTTGGTTCCCAGAGTCCAGAGTCCCTCGTTTTATCTCCCCCTCTGATTTCTTCCCATTCAGTTTTCCCTCCCTTCCCCTGTGGTCCTCCGTGCCATTCCATATGTTCCACATATGAGTGAAACCATATAATAACTTCCTCTGCTTGTGTTATTTCACTTAGCATAATCCCCTCCAGTTCCATCCATGTCGATGAAAATGGTGGGCATTCATCTTTTATGATGGCCGACTAATACTCCACTGTATATATGGACCACATCTTCTTTATCCATTCATCTGTGATGGGCATCTTGGCTCCTTCCACAGTTTGGCGATCATGGACATTGCTGCTATTCTTTCTTACTCTTTTCGAAGACTGCCTAGAATGTCACTGAATAAATGTTCTTTTATCTATTTAACCATTTCCCTACTGTGCCACATTTTGTGTATCATTTTTTGCTGTTACAGCTTTTTTTTTTGCTGTTGTAAATGCACTGCCATAAACATCCTTCTATGAGTATTTCTAGAGTAGAGATACCCAGAAGTACTACTGCTGAGTCGAAGAATTAGGAACACAAATATTCAAGAAATGCGGCCCAATATCCTTCAAACTGACTTTCATAACCAATTTCTTCTGCTCTGCAGGTGGTCCTCTCTTGCTTTGGAGCATGGTGTTTCGACTGTCTCCCTACCCTCTGCCCCTCTTATCTGTCTTCTACACGTTTCTCTCCTCCTTTTCATTCTTCTTCCCTATCTCCATGTCTACCCCCCACTTCTGACTACTTTTACCCCAACACCATTTTACCACCTGTTTACCTGACTATAACATGACATAAAGGCATATTTAAAATTTTAATTCATTATGAAGGAAGTTCTCTGTTTCCACTTATTAAATAAATAATCAGGTAGAAATTTTATATTTCTTATGTCCTACTTTCTCTCTAAGAAAAAAAAGGTCATAAAACACAATATTAAGTTACTTTCATGTGACCTTTGGTTTCAATGACCCATGGCGGGACAAAATGCTCCATCTTCACCCCAGACACACCACTCTAGGGTACAAAATGTCAAAATCCAACCACATAGAAAATGTTGAATTCATTTCATTATCAGAAACTATTTTGGGGACATGATCCTGAAACATCCAGATATTTAAACTTTCCAGGTTTTAGATATGCAATGTCAGTAGGTAGAATAAGATATAAAGCTATCATGATCACAGAAAGCACTCGCAAGAATTGTTTTTCTTTTTCCCCTAGCAAATATTTTGAATAGCAGAATAATGAGCAAGGAGCATCTGCTTGACCTTCATTTCTGCATAACCAGTTTCTCCAAGGACAGGGCTCCATGGCGTCTCATATCCTTATGTCCCTTTAGGAGTCAGTAAATTGCCCCCGGCAAACAGACAGAGGGCAGAGTTCAAGGACTTGGAACACCATGGAGACAAATCTTGCAGACTTTCAACTTATTTATCCAGAAAAAAAAAAAAGGAGAAAGAAAAACTTGATTTCCTGTTTCTAAGGTAAATACTATAGAGAGAAATGCAAAATGGCTAACTTTGGTGGAGAAACAGAAAAAAACATCCATATGGTGTGCAAAGCAAAAAGCAAAGTTAAAGGATAATAGCTAATACATAGAAAAGTTGACATTTTCTTGGACTACATAAAGCATAAGAGAAGAAGAAATTACACGTGCATGTATGTTAGGGGAGGGAGGTTGTCTATGCTCACTGAAAAAGTCTACAAGGATTTCCAAATGCTAATATTGGTTATCTCTAGGGGTTGAGATTATAGGTAGGTTTTTTTTTTCATTCTGTTTGTCTGAACTCCCTAATTTTTCTCTAGTGATCAGAGATAACTTACTTTTTAAAAAATCAATAAAAGTTAAAAATATAATTGTTTGTGAAAGACTCAAGATATTTGAAAGTCTTTGCAGGGGTGCCTGCGTGGCTCAGTGGGTTAAAGCTTCTGCCTTTGGCTCAGGTCATGATCTCAGGGTCCTGGGATCGAGCCCTGCATCGGGCTCTCTGCTCAGCGGGGAGCCTGCTTCCTCCTCTCTCTCTGCCTGCCTCTCTGCCTACTTGTGATCTCTCTCTCTGTCAAATAAATAATAAATCTTTAAAAAAAATTTGAAAGTCTTTGCAAAATATACCTAAGGCTCTGTCAAACTCCAAATACTTACATTTAACTTGATCAATTTTGTTAGACCCCAAATTTCCACACTTTAACAAGTGAAAGATGGTTCACAGAATTGATAACTAGTACAATAAAATGGAAATTCCCAGAAATATTAAAGATAGTCAAGCAATTTGGTTGTAAGTATTAAACAATTCAATATTTGCCTATGATAGTTAATAAGAAGAGGCATTTGCTATCAAGGACTCATTCCTAAAATATTTTAGGAGCTTAGAAAAATGAATAATTTTAAAGTGATTCAAACCAACATGTACCCCAAGTGGAATTTCTTCACAAACAGTACTGAGTTTGTTATATAAGCTATAGCTGGTTTGGCTTGCCAAAGGACAGACGTATTCAGATGCCAAGGGATGTTTGTATTTACACCTTAAATTTACTGCAACTTCAAGGCTATGCATTGCAGCATTATGTATAATAGCAAAAGACTGGAAGCAATCCAAATGATCACCACCAAGAACCTGGCCGAATAAAACCACGGTGCATCTACATCATGGAGTACTATGCCCGTGACAAAGGAATGGGCACCATGTCTCCCCCCACAGCATCATCACTAGCATATACTGTGAAGGGGGTCAGAAGGAGCAGGGAGACAAGGTTTACAGTACAGTATCTTTAGGCAAGAAAGGAGGAGGGAAAAAATAAAATATACATGTTAGCTTCTATTTTCAAAAAATGAAATGATTGAAGTGAAAATGAATAATTGAAATAGAAGAATCCAAAAAAAATTGTTCTAAGTGATTACCTAGAGAAGAAGGAAGGGGGCAAGGTAGAGTAAATGGTGATGTGAATAGAAGCTAGACTTCTAGAACTACTTTACTGGGTAGTTTTGGACTCAGAAGCCCTATGAATGTTTTGCATACTTAAATGTTTTAGACAAAAACAAAAACATTTCCTGGGTCTTGATGAAGTTTACTTTAGCTAACAAATTCTTTCACTTTACCTTGATGCTAGTTAGAATTTGGCTAATTTGATGAAAGTTAGAATTTCATCAATGGAAAGGATGACTCTTTCTGGCTTCATTATTCCCAAAACTGAATGTTCTGCCTATTTGATCTGTTAGGCCAAATTTTGTATTTCCCACAAGTGTTCGATCCTCACCTACCAGTTTTTCTGTGCTATAGACAGAGAGTTTAGTGTTGGAAATAAAAGTATGTGGGTTTGGGGGGGTGTTTTTTTATTATTAAGAATAGTTTGTGTGCCTGGGTGGCTCGGTGGGTTAAAGCCTCTGCCTTCAGCTCAGGGCATGATCTCAGGATCCTGGGATGGAGTCCCGCTTCGGGCTCTCTGCTCAGCAGGGAGCCTGCTTCCCCACCACTCTTTCTCTGCCTGCCTCTCTGCTTATGTGTGATCTCCCTCTCTCTATCAAATAAATAAAATCTTTAAAAAAAAAAAAAGGAATAGTTTTAGGTTCCCAGCAAAATTGAGAGGGAGGTATAGAATTTCCACATACCCTTGTGCTGTGTACAGATCCACAGCCTCCCAACCATCAACATCCCCTCAAAGAATAGTACAGTTGTTACAACGGATGAACCTACAATGACACCATATTCACCCAAAATCCATAGTTCTCATTACGGTTCACTCTTGGTGTTATACATCCCATTGGTTTGGACAAATGCATGACATGGATCCATCATTATTATATCATAGGAGTATTTTCACTGCCCTAAGAAAATCCTCTGTGGTCCACTGATTCATCCCCTTTTCCCCACCCTCCACCCTCGGGCAACCACTGATGTTTCTATAGTTTGCCTTTTCCAGAATGTCATGTGGTTGGAATTAGGCAGTATGTAGGCTTTCACTTAGTAATAGGCATTTAAGGTTCCTGCCTGTCTTTTCAAGTGGTTTTTAATATACCAGCATTATCTATAAAAGAAACAAACTTCTTATTCTTTCAGACCCTTGTTCTGATGTTTCAAAATAATCATAGAAACTGATATTTAGAAGAGTATTTACTAAATGCCAGGCACTGTAACTTTAAACATTACATATATATTTTCTCATTGGATCTGTCCCGTGATCTACAAAGTAAGTAATCTCATTGTTTTCATTTTACAGATGAAAAGCTAAAGCACAGAGCAGTTACTTTCCTGCCCAAGTTCACCTGCTTTTTCTTAAACAACTTTATTGAGGTATATTCCACATATCCTAAAATTCCTCCATTCGAGTGTATAATTCAATAATTTTTAGTTAACTTTACAAAGTGGTACCACCATCACCATACTATTCCAGAACATTTTCATCCTCCCAGTAAGATCCCTCCTGCCCATTTGTAGTTAATCCTTGTTCATATCCTGAGCCACAGGCAACCACTAATCTACTTTGTTTCTGTATTTCTGAGCATTTCTTGTAAATGAAATCATACCATATGTGGTCTCTTGTGTCTGGCTTCTCTCATTTAGCATAATGTTTTTGAAGTTCACTCACAATTAGCATATGTCAGTAGTTCATTGTTTTTTATTGCTAAACAGTATTCCATTGTGTGTGCGTATATATATAAAATATATGTATATTTACAAAGATCTATATCTATCTATCTAGTCTACCCATTCTCCAGCTGATGGATGTTTTGGTTGCTCCAATTCAAGGCTATTACGAATATCACAGATAGGAACATTTGTGTGTAAATTTTTATGTAGACTTATGTTTTCATTTTTCTTTTCCTTTCTCTCTACCTAGAAGTGTAACTGCATATTCTACAGTGGTTTTGTTTATTTTTTTGAAACTGCCAAAGGTTTTCAAAGGGACTGTACTATTTTACATTCCCATCAGCAGCACATGAGTCCTCCTATTTCTCCAGATCTTCACCAACATTTGTTACTGTCTTCTTTCTTACAGCCATTCCAGTGAGTGCGAAATGGAATCCCATTGTGGTTTTTATTTGCATTTCCCTAATGACTAATCATGTTGAGCAACTTTGCATGTCCTTCTCAGTCATTCTTGTGTGTGTGTGTGTGTGTGTGTGTGTGTGTGTGTGTGTAATGCCTGTTTACATCTTTTGGCCTTTCTTTTTTGATTTGGTTATTTATCTTATTCAAACATGATAAATAAGATAGATAAATAGATAAAATATATATAAAATAGATTTATCAAATAAGATAAATGTTATTTATCTTATTCAAATCCAAATGTGATTATATGTTTGTAAGTTCTTTTTTTAAATTAGCGTATACTGTATTATTGGCCCCAGGGGTACAGGTCTGTGAATCATCAGTCTTACACAATTCACAGCTCTCACCATAGCACATACCCTCCCCAGTGTCTATCTCCCAGCCACCCCATCTCTCCACCCCTCTCCTCTCCACCAACCCTCTGTTTGTTTCCTGAGACCAAGAGTCTCTTAAGGTTTGTATTCCTCTCTGGTTTCGTCTTGTTTCATTTTTCCCTCCCTTCCACTACGATCCTCTGTCTTGATTCTCAAATTCCTCATATCCGTGAGATCATATGATAATTGTCTTTCTCTGATTGACTTATTTCTCTTAGCATAATACCCTCTACTTCCATCCACGTGGTTGCAAATGGGTGTTTGTAAATTCTTAATACAAGTCCTTGATTGGGGGCGCCTGGGTGGCTCAGTGGGTTAAAGCCTCTGCTTTCGGCTCAGGTCATGATCTCAGCGTCCTGGGATCGAGGCCCGCATCGGGCTCCCTGCTCAGCGGGGAGCCTGCTTCCCCCTCTCTCTCTGCCTGCCTCTCTGCCTCCTTGTGATCTCTCTCCCTCTGTGAAATAAATAAATAAAATCTTTAAAAAAAAAAAAAAAAAAAACAAGTCCTTGATTGGATATGTGCTTTCCCAATATTTCCTCCCAGTCTGATTCCTGTCTTTTCATTTTCTTAATGGTGTCTTTTAGAAGGGCAAAAATTTTGAATTTTGATGAGATCTAAATTATCAATTTTTCCTTTTACCGACTATGCTTTTTTTGTATGGAACCTAAGAAATCTTTGCCTAATTCATGGTCTTGATGATCCTCTTGCATGTTTTTTTCTAAGAGTTTTATTGTTTTAACTCTTGCATGTAAGTCTATAATCCATTTTAAGTTAATTTTTGTGTATGGTATGAGGTAAAAGTCTAAGCTTTTCTCTTGCATGTGGATATCTACTTATCCTGGTACCTTTTGTTGAACAGACTATCCACTCCCCAGTAAATATCCTTGGCATCTGTAAAAAAAAAAAATCAATTGACTACAGATATAAGGATTATTTCTAGACTCTCAATTCTGTTCCTTTGATTTATGTATCTATCCTTGTAATAATATCACAGTGTATTGATATAGGAAGATGAAAATCCTCCAATTTCATTCTTCTTTCTCAAAATGGCTTTGGCTAGTCTAAGTTTTTCCATATAAAGTTTAGGATCTCTTTGTCAATTTTGCTCCCAAAAGGTGTGCTGGGATTTTGACAAGAATTGCACTGTACCTACAGATCAATTTAGAATTGCTTCTTGGCCTTTTGGCTAAGATCAAGTGCAGATCAATTTAGAGGTAATTGACATCTTAACAATATTGTGTCTTCCAATCCTTGAACATGAAATGTTTCTCCATTTACTTAAATCTTTTTTAATTTTCTTCAGCAAAGTTTTGTTATTTTCAGCATATAACTGTTGAATTTCTTTTTTTTTTTTAAGATTTTATTTATTTATTTCACAGAGGGAGAGAGATCACAAGNCATATAACTGTTGAATTTCTTTTTTTTTTTTAAGATTTTATTTATTTATTTCACAGAGGGAGAGAGATCACAAGGAGGCAGAGAGGCAGGCAGAGAGAGAGGGGGAAGCAGGCTCCC
>LNAC01000008.1:44878-98861 GCA_002007465.1 Ailurus styani
TAACTGTTGAATTTCTTTTTAAAAATTTATTGCTAAGTATTTTACTATTTTTGATATTAAAATATGTTCTTAATTTCATTTTTGGACTGCTCATTGCTTGCTTCTATATACAAATATAATTGATTTCTATATGTTGATCTTGTATCCTGCAAACTTGTCATACTTGTTTATTAGTTCTAATAGTGTGTACGTGTGTGTGTGTGTGTGTGTGTGTGTGTGTGTGTGTGTNCATACTTGTTTATTAGTTCTAATAGTGTGTACGTGTGTGTGTGTGTGTGTGTAGAACGTGTAGTTATTTAGAATATTCTATATACAGGGTCATATCATCTGTCAATAAAAACAATTTTACTGGGGCATCTGGGTGGCTCAGTGGGTTAAGCCTCTGCCTTCGGCTCAGGTCATGATCTCAGGGCCCTGGGATCGAGCCCTGCCTCAGACTGCCTGCTCAGCAAGGAGCCTGCTTCCCCTTCTCCCTCTGCCTGCCTCTCTGGCTACTTGTGATCTCTCTCTCTCTCTCTGTGTCAAATAAATAAATAAAATCTTTAAAAAATTTTTTACTTCTTTATTTCCAATCCACATGTCTTTTATTTCTTTTTCTTGCCTGATTTCACTGGCTAGAACGACCAATATAATGTTGAATAAAAAAGCTGACAAGAGATATCATTGCTTCGGTCCTCATGTTAGGAGGAAAGTATTTAGTCTTTCACCATTAAGTGTGATTTTTCAATGATGCCCTTTTCCTAGATTTTTTTCATAGATGCCCTTTACCAGATTGAAGCAGTTCCCTTATACTCCAAGATTGCTAAGAGTTTTGTTTGTTTGTTTTATCCCAAGTGGATATTGAATATTGGTAAATGCTTTTTCTGTGTCCACTGAGATGATCATATGGTTTTTGGTGTATTACCTTTGTTGATTTTATTTTTTTAATTTTTTTTAAAGATTTTATTTATTTATTTGACACAGAGAGAGAGATCAGATCACAAGTAGGCAGAGAGGCAGGCAGAGAGAGGAGAGAGGAGGAAGCAGGCTCCCCACTGAGCAGGGAGCCCAATGCGGGCCTCGATCCCAGGACCCTGAGATCATGACCTGAGCCGAAGGCAGAGGCTTTAACCCACTGAGCCACCCAGGCGCCCTACCTTTGTTGATTTTTAGGCGTTAAACCAACCTTGCATTCCTGGGATAAAGCCTACTTGATCGTGGTGCATAACCTTTTTAGTATATTGTTGGATTTTTAAAAAAGATTTTGTTTATATTTGACACAGAGAGAGAGATTACAAGCAGGCAGAGAGGCAGGCAGAGAGACGGGAGGAAGCAAGCTCCCTGCTGAGCAGGCAGCCTGAGGCAGGGCTCGATCCCAGGACCCTGAGACCATGACCTGAGCCGAAGGCAGAGGCTTTAACCCACTGAGTCACCCAGGTGCCCCGGTATATTGTTGGATTTGGCTAATATTTTGCTGAGGATTTTCACATCTGTATTTATATGCAATATTGGTTTTTTGTTTTCCTTTCTTATGATGTCTTTTTGTAGCCATGACATCTGTGTGATACTGGTCTCATAGAGTGAGCTGGGAAGATTTCATTGTCCTTTATTTTCTAGAAGAGTTTGTGCAGTACTGGGATTATTGTTTCTGCAAATAGTGAAATTTAATAAAATTCACCAGTGAAACCATCTGACCCAGGACTTTTCTTGTGCAAAGATTTTTAATTACTAATTCAATTTATTTACTTATTAAAAGTCCATTTAGTTTTTTTAAATTTCTACTTCAGTCAGTTTGTTTGTGTTTGTCTAAGAATTTGCCCATTTCATCCAACTTATCAAATTTGTTTGTATAAAATTGGCCCTAAAAGTCATGTGATTTTAAGGAGTGGCTCTTGGATTTAAACAAAAGAAGGTCTAATTCATACCCTACCCTTTACTGTTATGCATACTGCCTCCCATTCATTTATTATTCAATATGCTGGTGGAGAAACCAGGCAGCAAATGGCAGGCATGATGATGTTCATTCAGTCTAGTTCTCAGAAGTCATAGCAATGACATGACCCATCTACCAGGGACATGATGTGCGAAATAAACTGGAACATATACTTTACAAATGGATCCTCTTGGCTTTAAATCTCTTCCTAGACGTTCCCCAATGTGAGTTCTTGACTGAGCTCTGAGGTCAAAAAGCCCCCAAATCATTAGGGTCCATGCAACCAAATGGGTGTCATTGAGCAGGGGTGGACTGCAAACATAATATGTGCAATAATGAGCATTGTCTGTGATGGGGGCTTTTCATGGGCAGTATATACTCTGGTTTTTAGTAGTTTTCGGCATTCCCATTAGCCTAAATGGAAAAAATCATACTTGTAAGTAAACAGAAAAGTACAAATTCCAGAATTTTATGGTTAAGCTTAGAGACCATCTAAGCTAACTCTATCTATTTTTTTATAAATAAAGAGAACAAAAACCCTGAGACAGAAGTGGCTTTTGTGAAGGTCACCGAGCCACTTGATGGCAAGGTCTTCATTGAAAGGTAGTCAAATTGGTTGGGAAAACAGATGTATAGAGCAGAAAAAAGACAAGGAAAGTTGCTCAGGATGGCATGGTTATTTTCTTGGTTATTTTCTTGGTTATTTTCTCATCACCATCTTTTAACTCTGGGATGATTTTAAAATAACTATAGACATATTTAAGAGTCTCAAATGTATAGTATTAATATTTTTCAGGTTAAGAGGTCTGTGCATTTTTGGCTTTTTATGTACTTATGTTTAAGGGAATTTGGCCTAATGAAGCGAGAGGTCATCCTTCTGATTCTAATTTTAAATATGTGCTTGATTTAAGCTTGTGATTTTAAGTTCGAATCATAGTAAGTTTATTATGGAACTGAATAATTTAGTAGAACTGAAGGCTTACCATATTTATAAGTTTAATGTATTAGATTTATAAAAATTATATAAGTATTCAAGAAGATTTTGTTAAGCCAGACAGTTATAGTACTTAAAAGGAAATTGAATATATTAAATTCATAAAAACAGTTTAAAAAGACTTTAACCAAGTTTGTAAATAGGACCAAACATTTTTTTTAAGATTTTGTTTATTTATTTGACACAGAGAGAGAGATTACAAGTAGGCAGAGAGGCAGGCAGAGAGACAGGGAGAGGAGGAAGCAGACTCCCTGTTGAGCAGAGAGCCCGATGCGGGCCTCGATCCCAGGACGCTGAGATCATGACCTGAGCCGAAAGCAGAGGCTTTAACCCGCTGAGCAACCCAGGCGCCCAACAGGACCAAACATTAATCAAAGGCCCTTTAAAAGTGACTTTCTAGGCTTATATGCAAAATAATAAGATTTATAATATAAACTTAAAAGCCTAAGAAATACAAGATTTTTTTAAATTCTAACTTTAACATATGAAAGATTAAAAATCAATGTTACTTATCAATAATCTCTTTTGTGCACAAAAACTACCATTGAAGACCTTAAAAATCACATTTAACAAGTGGGAGCAGTATATCTCTTGGTTAGATAGGCTGTCATTCAACAGGCATGTATGAAGTGCCTACTGTATACCAGACACCATGCTGGGTGCCAAAGATTGAAGAGTTCACAGACTCCTCCTAGCGGTGCTCACATGACAATTCTAAAACCAACCTATACAGGTATTAGCCAGGCAACCAAAAGCAGTGAGTTGCTTAGCATTCTCCATAAAATAAGGCCTGCTCCTATGTCAGGGTACCATTCTGAAATAGTAGAACATAACAAAAATAGGGGTCAATGCTTGGCTTTTGCGTTTCAAAAATGTCTCCTTACATTAGTCAAAAGATTTGCAAGAATGTATGGTAAGGAATGAGGGAATGGCTTATCCTGCCCAACAGTACTTCCTCTCCCCTGCTCCAGGCTAGATCAAAATTCCTCAGGCTTGGAGGGAAGGAGCAAATGGGAAAAAGGGGGGGGGGAGTGTGCTAATACATCCCTTAGGAAGGGTCCCTGAACCCTGCTGCTTTGGCCAAATTCCTGGTGAAGAGGAAGACAGGTGTCCCCTAGATAATTTAGGATATTTGAGAAAGAGAGAGCAAAGCCCTTGTCCCCGGGGAGCTCATAGGTCACAAAACCCAGAGTTCCCCAGGGCCTGTGTGGTGAGGTTTGTCAGACAGAGTGATCCTTACCCAGTGGCTTGGGAACAGCAACGTGATCCCAGGTGGCCCTGAAGGGCACAGAAGTGTAATCTCCCCCGCCAAGTGTACCGGCACCGAGACGAGCATCCTCCATGCCGTGCTCATCCCACCCTGACGACGGCCTGAGGAGGGAGGCAGTCTCAGGATCTGTACTGACTGCCTGAGGAAACCCAGGCTCTGAATTAAATGACGCGCTCAAGGACACAGGGCTGGACAGCGGCTGGAATGAGGACCGGAACGCATCCCTCTAACTCATATGTTATGTTGCCCTCCCATTAAATTCTATATAGTACCTATCCGCTTTCTGGGGAGGCGGATGAGGTGGAGACCTGTCTTCATCCCTTGCAGCGTGCAGAGAACGGCAGCAAGCCAAAGCCAAGAACCTAAGCAGAGGAAAAGGTGACTCGGGCCCTGGCTCAGCACTGTTCTTGATGACAGTTAAGCTAATGGAAGCTACAAAACAAAGCCAAGAAAATTCTCTTTCACTCCCTTTGCTGAATAGGATCTGGCTGCTTGGGGGTCATTGAAAGGCTCTGGTGTGGACCGTTAGCATGAGCCCCGCACTGCCCTTGTGCCCTTCTCGACATTCCACCCCTCCGTCTGCTTAGTTGTACAGGAAGAACCCCGCAGGAGGGGAGCGAGGGATTTACCTTGAAGATGGAGATAAACTTGTGAGCATATTGTTAAGAGAAAGAACCATTACAAACAACACACGTAGAAGGATCCAGTTTTGCCTACTGTGTGCGTGTGAATGCATTTGCACAAAGAATGGGCTCTCTCGGGGCAGTGGAATGATAGGTAATTCTATTGGCTTCAGGGCTGTAGAGCTAGGTGGCTAAGGTGCAAGGCCCCATGCCAGCTGGCCTGCGTTTGAATCCTCACTCTACCTCTTATTGGCTGTGGGACATCAGGTGAAATGCCTGAAACTCTCAGGGTCTCAGGTTTTTCATCTGTAAAATAAGGGTACTAACAGAACTTCCCTCATAGGGCTGTTAGGAGGATTCTATCAGTTGTCCCTGAACTGTGCTCAGCATATTGTTTGGTCCATGACAAGCACTGGGTTAGTGTATGGGAAGAACTCTCCCTCCTTTTGTGAGAGGCCGTAATCCAGCTTTCTGGTTTCATATCTACTTTACAGAGCACCCGACCCAACCTCCTTCTCCAGCGATGGAGTCCCAGAACCACGATGGGGAAGCTCAGTCCAGATCCCAGAGCTCCAGCCCCCATTCCAGTCTCCCTCCACCCCTTCAGGGATTTCTCCCCCCGAGCATGCTCTGAGCAAGGGTGCCTCAGAGGGTCTCCCTTGTCACTTGTCAGTCCCCTCAGGTGCCGTGTGCTCAGACAGGGAGAATGTGGCTGTAAACAGCTATGTCAAGGAAATCCAAACAAACGCTGTCAGATACTCCTAATCTGAGGGGAATTCTGTGTTCCACCTGACTGAAAGCACTGACAATGCAGACTACGAAGAACTGCAGAAACCATTGCATTGTTGTAAGAATTATGTCACAAATGTATATTCTAAAGAGAAATATTGTATCAGATCGAAAGAGGAGAGAGAGAATCTAGACACAGCAGGACAGAGACTTATCTCAATGTGAAGGTTTGTTTTTTACTTTGAGTCACATGGGCATTAGACAAGCAGAAACAGAATTCCATGAGACCTATTTCAGGGACCTTGTATAAAATGTTCTTTGAACTTGTGCCTCAGCAGAAGGGTGAGAGAAAACAAGATAACATTAAAGATGACTTGAATTTCTTAAGAACTATACGTCTGAGGGCTATGGAAGTAGACAGACTTCGGTTTAAACACCTTCTTTACTTGCTGTGCAACCATGGGCAAGTTAACTAATCTCCCTGAGTCTTGGATTCCTTAGATGAATGATGAGGACAATCCCTAACTCACAGGGGTAATGTAAGAATTATAAAAAAAAACAGTACATAGGGCGCCTGGCTGGCTCAGTAGGTTGAGCGACTGCCTTCGGCTTGGGTCATGGTCCCGGAGTCCCGGGATCGAGTCCCACATCGGGCTCCCAGCTCCACGGGGAGTCTGCTTCTCCCTCTGACCTTCTCCTCTCTCATGCTCTCTCTCTTGCTCTCTGTCTCAAATAAATAAATAAAATCTTTAAAGAAAAACAGTACATATATGATAGTCCCTTCCTTACTTAGAAAACTACATCCTAGGGCACCTGAGTGGTTCAGCTGGTTAAGAGTCCAACTCTTGATTTCCACTCAGGTCATGATCTCAAGGTCATGAGGTGGAGCCCGGTGTTGGGCTCTGTGCTCAGCGGGGAGTCTGCTTGAGGTTCTCCCCTTCCCTCTCCCTCTGCCCCTCCCTGCCCTGCTCTCTCTCTCTCTCTCCCTCTCAAATAAATAAATCTTAAAAAAAAAAGAAAAAACTGCATCCTAAAATCAATTAGCAATTTCTGCTTAAGGCTTATGAGTTTCATTCAATGATAATTTGGATCTGAGGAAAAGGAATATACACAAAACCTGGAACCCAAAATTATCCGAACTTAAATCCTATGTCTGTTATTCACTTCCTCGTAACCTTGAACCTCAGTTTCCTCAAATGTACCCTAGGACTCATAGTTGTAATTAATTCAAAGGAGTTAAAGATAAAGCTTGTAAAATATTTGGCATGACCCCTAATGTTCTAAAAATGTTGGCTATTGGGGCACCTGGGTGGCTCAGTGGGTTAAGGCCTCTGCCTTCAGCTCCGGTCATGGTCTCAGGGTCCTGGGATGGAACCCCATGTCGGGCTGTCTGCTTTGTCAGGGAGCCTGCTTCCTCTTCTCTCTCTGCCTGCCTCTCTGCCTACTTGTAATCTCTCTCTTTGTCAAATAAATAAATAAAATCTTTTTTAAAAATGTTGGCTATTTACCTTTGGTTTTGTTTCCATTTTCCTAGGAATTATTCATATAATTGCCTTGTACCTTCCTTTCAATTTATGCCTAAAGATTTTCCATTTCACAGCCTGGCACGTTTCCACTGCAACAACTTAATCCATGTAAACCTTGGATGAAAAAAAATATATGTATATATACGGAAATGTTTGCTTAGATAGACCTAGGCAACTGACATGAAAATAATAGAGGAAAACAGTTTCTCCATTTTAAAAGCACCTGACCCAGTCTAAGACAGCTCAAAGGGTCCATCTGCAGACTAAAATGAAGAGATCACAAATATGTCCAGTAGAAAATTACTACTCAGTCTGCTCAGAGAGAGTCTATAAAGCTCCTGGCAGCCCAGGTAATTGTGGGTGAGGAGAGAATGGATGTTTGTTAAGTAGCTACTAGGCATGAAGGGCTCCACTTACATTCTCTGACTTATCAATCACATCACCACATCTAGGCACATCACAGCTAATGCCAGGCACAGTGGGGTTCTTTGTTCTCATTTGTTCTTTTGAAACATTTCTTTGAACACTTAACAGAGCCTAACTCGTCAATTCCTCTCAATAACCCTTCAACATAGGATTTGTCACCATCTATTAAAAAACGGGGAACTGAGGCACAGAGAAACTAAGTAGCTCTGCCCTGGGTCACACAACTAATAAGTAACAGAGGCAGAATTGAAACCCAGCACTACATTACACTGTTCTGTTAGTCAAGAACCCAAGTGAATCAGCAATGGGTTGGCCACTCTGTGAGAATACCATATGTTAGATGCTCCAGTGATGATGATACATCTTGAGGGGAGGGGATGGGGGGGACTGCAAGGGAAATCTGGCCATTACAGATATTACTATTGTTATTGTTAGTTATTGGATTAAGTAATACATTCATGTAATTCAAAATTCGTAAAGTACAAACGGTATGCAATAAGCACCTTCTATCTCTGCCCTTGGAGTCAGCATCTTGCCTGGAGAAAACAGTGCTGTTAGTTTCTTGGGTATATTTCCAGAAATTTCTCATGCATATACAAACAGATAAACACACACACACACACACACACACACACACACACACACACACATTCGAGGTTACATATTATTCACACATTTGCTGCACCTTGCTCTTCTCCCAGGACCCTGTACTGGAGACCACCCCATATATAGAGCTTCCTCAGTCCTTTGTGAGGGCTGCCAAATACTCCATTGTGTGATTCATCCTTTATTGGATACTTAGGTTGTTTCCAGCCTTTTGCTGCTACCAATAATGCAGCAATGAATAACTGTCTCTAGGTCATTTATCAAGTTTGAGACTACATCTGATAACATCCCAGAAGTGGAATTGCTGGGTTAAATACTGCGTATTTTTGCTAGGTATTCTCTTCTTCCCCTTGGCAGAGATCACCCAAATTTCAAAATATGTGATCCCTGTTATTCTTATTTACAAACGTCTGGATCTGTTTTATGAAAGTGTCCTTAAAATTCCAACTGCTTAGCTGCATGACCTGAGATGCTGATGCTGATTAAAGGGCAACTTCCAAGCGTAGCTCATGAATTCAAATTTTTATTTTCATCAAAAGAGTATTTCCCACTAATCAGTCACACAGACAGCAATGCAAACAGCACCACCTAGAGTTGTGCACAACTGTATACGGTGACCCTAATTCTGCCTGAGATTTCATTTAGAAGTGTGGGGGAGGAGATGTTCTATTTAGTGTAAAACACATTTAAGACCCCTCCGGCCCCACCTAGACACGGAGAGTTACCTTATAGATGCTGCCTGATGCTCATAGTGATGGCTGAATCTCCTTCTGAGAGCCTGTAAACAAACTCCCAAGACATTTCTATGGCAACCTCAGATGACCTAACTGAAATGACACTTTAAACCTTGCATCAACAGGAAGGCCAGATGTTCATGGCATCTTGTCCTTGTCAAAGAACGGAATGCGGAGTAATCACTGACCTACCAGCTTTTGACCCATGGTTATTAAATTACCATCCATAGGAAGTTAGATGGTGGTACCCAGGGAGCCCTGTCTTGGAGATGGAAGGGGTCAGCCTAGTGGAGCTTAGCTTCATTAGATTTAGATACATTCACAAGCGTTTATCACTCATCCTGTGCGATACCTAGAATGAGCTCTGTTTTGCTTTCTACCGAGCATCCCGACATCCTAAATTAGATTTGAGATCAAGCTGATATCCATGGGCCTGGCAGCAGAGGCTGGATGCTCAGGGAAGAGGAAGGGTCTTTTATACTTTCAGCGGGACAACTTGGCAACTGGGGTGTTGGAAATGAGATGCTGTGGAGGCTGCCGTGTTCACCCCTCCCTTACCTCCAGCATCTTATCTTCGCCTTCACAGAAGAGTGACCACAAAGGAGGTGCCAGGAGGCGGGAAGAGGCTAAAGCTCTGTGGATGGAGAAGGATCGTGTCTAATCCCCAGCAGCCGGAAGAGCTCAGCTCTAGTGATAAAAAGATCTAGCAGTAATCCAACCTCTCAACAAAGAGACTTACCATCCTGAGGGGTGAGATCCACTCAGCCGTGCAGGGTCATCAGCTGATTTAATCCAGCCAGCGCGTGGACAGATAGAGTAAGTGACTGTAAATCCCTCTCTGCTTGAGTTTCTGGGACTGATCACATTTTAAGAGAGTGAATGAAAGAGGTAAACTCACTCTCTGGCCTGATTTTATGTGACTTTCCTACCTGAAAGATACAGTTTATTAAATAAATGAATTATGCCCATTGTGCTGCTAATCTAAATGGAACCATTGCTCTCAAGCCTGGAAGCCTGTCACGCTCTACTGTCATTTCCTGGCATTGCTGCGTCGTGTAGCGACACCTAGTGGGAGAAAGAAGGGGAGCAGGAACCTGACAAAATTTGTCCTTTGGGGGACTATTTGGATGAAGGTTACAGAAACTGCACCTTGGGGTGGGGGTGGGGGCATCAGGTCCAATTTAAAAGCTCATGTGTGTTTCTTCCGTTGCTGATAACAAATGTAGCTTCATCTCCTTTTGAAATCTTTACAACCTGAATAAGGCGGAGAGGTGAGAAGTCAGCAAACCCTGTTCTGTCCAATACACTTCTCCTGCAGAAATGACACTTACCTTAGGCCCAGGAGAAGCCCAAATACAACCATCCAAAGACTGGAATGCCTAAGGCAGTTAAAGCAAGTAGACCCGTGGCTGGTCAGGGTGGTTTAAGGATAGGCGTGATTAGAAACAGCCATTTAGTCTCATACTAGGGAAGCTGGAAAAACTTCTCTGCCTCCCAAATACTTCTTCCCTCACCCATATATATCAGTGCCTGGATTTCCATCTTTGTAGCTCATTCCTTTGGCACCAGAAAACTTTCTGCAGCCCCTAATAACACATGCTAAGTGTAAATAACTGACGTGGGTAATAGTTGCAGCCTTTTTTTTTTTTTTTAAGATTTTATTTATTTATTTGACACAGAGAGAGAGAGAGAGATCACAAGTAGGCAGAGAGGCAGGCAGAGAGAGAGGAGGAAGAAGGCTCCCTGCTCAGCAGGGAGCATGATGTGGGGCTCGATCCCAGAACCCTGAGATCATGACCTGAGCCGAAGGCAGAGGTTTTTTTTTTTAAAGATTATTTACTTATTTATTTGACAGAGAGAGATTACAAGTAGGCAGAGAGAGAGGAGGAAGCAGGCTCCCCGATGAGCAGAGAGCCCGACGCGGGCCTCGATCCCAGGACCCTGAGATCATGACCTGAGCCGAAGGCAGAGGCTTTAACCCACTGAGGCACCTGGGCACCCCAACAGTTGCAGTGTTGCTGACATTCTGAGGAAGGTAGAGCTGAGACCAACTGACTTACAAAGAAGCTAGAAGGGGAATTTAGACATGGGACCAAACTGGATGACCTCAAGAGTTCCTTGTATGGTTACAGCGACTAGCTGAGGTCTAGACCCCGATGAAAATGGAGCAAACACAGTCGTGGGGAGAAGGATAGAGCCTGGGGGTGGGATGGATGAGAATTACAATGAGAGCAAAGGTAGGAGGAACTCAAGACCCTTTGTCATCTCCAGACTGTGGTCACACACAGCACTTCGGGCACCAAATGCTTAGTATCTTTTCAATACCACTTTTCCAGATCCCTGAGACCAGCTAAGTGTCCTGTAATTCCGTCCAGCTCTCACACTGTCTACCTGGAGTAGTATCAGTCACACAAGACTGCCCCCACTTGAGATGCCAGTCGAGTCCCAGGTTATCACGTCCAACCAACTGCCTATACATTCAGGGGTCCCCACAACCTCTCCTCAGGCTCAATAACTCACCAAAACATCTGGCAGAACTCGGGAAACACTTCACTTACTATTACCAGTTTATTATAGAGGATATTACAGAGCAGACAGCCTTTATAATATATTATAAATGAGTAGTCAGATGAAGGGGTACGTATGACCAGGTCTAGAAGGGTCTGGAGCACAGGTGCTCCTTTCCCATGGAGGTGGGACATGCCACCCTCCCAGCACGCAGACAGGTTCACCAGCCCAGAGGTTCTCTGAGCCCCATCTTTCAGGGACTTTTATGCAGGTTCTGTTACATAAGCACATCTGATTAATCAGTCATGGGCTAGCCTTGGCCATCAGTGATGCAGCTCAATCTCTAGAAGTCAGGGATTGGGACTGAAACCTCCAATCCTCCATCATGCCTGGTCTTTCTGCTGTGATGACCAGCCTTCATACTGACATGATGTAGGAGCCCCAGACGCCAATCATCTCGATAGCATACAAAAGACACTCTTGTTGATGTGGGAAAGAAAGACAAAGGAAAAATTAAATGTCCTTACTACCAAAGCCCACGGACAAGTCCTTGAAATGGGCAGAGTGACATTCCTCTAGGGACTCGGCTGCCTCAACGTTAACACTTTGCTGAGGGCGAAGGGCAATCTTAGCCCAACCTCCAGGATCCTGTAAGTCTATTTTAACATAAAAATTCCTTTGGAAACTTCCTTTATCTCTACCCTCCCCCCAAGATATGTGCTGTCAGTCATCCCGCAAGCATATGACCACCGACATACATCTGAAGGGTCTTAGGACTAAGGTTTTATTAGACAAGAATAGGCCTTTTCCTAACAACAACCAGTCCCCTCAAGGTCCAGGAAACTTTGCTTCCAAAATTCCATAGAGACTTACACTCTTCCTAACCCCCTCCGAGCTTGAAAGTATGGAATTGGCCTCTCTGCATCGAGTCAGGGACAGGCAGGGCAGGTTGGGAGACAGAGGTAGGGGGCTACAGGATCAGCCTCACAAAACCCACAAAAATGTAGAGGTGTGAGGAAACCAGAGGGAAGGGAACAAACCGGGCCACCCTGCCCTGGAGGTCAGAGGTGGGGTCTTGTTATAACAGCTTCTTCTGACCCACAAAGAATTACTGGGCCCTGAAAAGAAAGTAAGCCATTGAAGGTCTTATCACTAGTCCTTCCTCACTGAGGAAGGTCTAGTCCTTCCTCAGTGGTGCTATCAATAGAGAGGTTAAAAGGATGTAAGTTCCCTGGTTAGCCTTCAATAGAAGACCAACCCTAAAAGCCCTTGGGGCGACCCTGTGGAGACCCCTCTCACTCCTGAGGCATATTTTCTGTACCCTTGCTTAATAAAAACTCTATCACTTTACTCATTCTCCTTTGAGATTCATTCTTCGATGGTGTAAGACAAGAAGCTAGCTCTCCTGCTTCATCATGCCCCAGTGCAGCTCTTCCTGCCCATGAGTCCTGTCCCCGTGCTCTAATAAAACCACCTTTTTGCACCAAAGACATCTCAAGAATTCTTTCTTGGCCATAGGCTTCGAACTCTTAACATCTTTCCTACGTTGTTGTCACTCCTGAGATTCCAAAGGGTTTAGGAGCTGTGTGCCAGAAAGTTGGGGCTAAACGCAATTATTTATTTGTTATCATATCACACATCCTCACCGTCCTGCTCAGGCTTCAACTTTAAAGTACTCCAGGATAGTTTTTTTAAAAAGCCTTTCTCAGTGAATTTTGCAAGGCCCAAACTGTTCAGCTGATGCTTTTCTTTGTTTATAAAAACAGAAAAATCCCCCTCAGAAGCTGAAGAGTATCATCAACCCAGAAAGAATTCATGGAAATTTTAAACAAAGAGGCATTATTTGGGCAATTGGAATTGCAGTTCAGGAGACTTGAGGTCAGGTAAAAACCGGACTCACTGCTCCAAGAAAGACAAAGGGGATAGAGTTACAGAGGTGAATGGTCTTCTATGCAAAGCAAGGATTGAAACTCAGTTAATTGGGATTGGTTGGGTTAATATACAAATGAGAGGCTGAAACTTGTCCAATCAAATTGGCTCTTTTCCAAGTGAAGAAGGCAAAAGAAGCCAACTCAACAGAATACCAAAGATTCAGGTATTATGGTGAGGAGGGAGTTTAGGGCTGGTTGAGGGCTTGCAGCTAGCTGGCAAAAAGTTCATGGTTCCTCTGACCCAGACAGACAAAAATCCATCCCCCCTTACAGCCTCCTGACCCTATTTTAAGAGACAAGTAGCTAGGTTTGCTTGCTCTATTTTGCAATCTCTTTTTACAATAGACTTATGAATTGTATGGAATATTTGAGTATGAAAATATATAAAAGAATAACATCATAATCAAAGGTGTTTTCTCTCAAGATGCAAGTTTGTCTTTTTTTTTTTTTAAGATTTTATTTATTTATTTGACACAGAGAGAGCGATTACAAGTAGGCAGAGAGGCAGGCAGAGAGAGAGGGAGAAGAGGAAGCAGGCTCCCTGCTGAGCAGAGAGCCGATGTGGGCCTCGATAATGACGCTGAGATCATGACCTGAGCCGAAAGCAGAGGCTTTAACTCACTGAGCCACCCAGGCACCCAAGATGCAAGTTTGTCTTAACGTACAAAAATTAGGGGCACCTGGGTGGCTAAGTTGATTAAGCGGCTGCTTCTGCTCAGGTTGATCCCAGGGTCCTGGGATCAAGCCCTGCATCAGGCTCCCTGCTCAGGGAGAACCTGCTTCTCCCTCTCCCTCTGCCTGCCACCCTACCTACTTGTGCTCTCTATTTTTCTGTCAAATAAATAAATAAATAAATCCTTAAAAAATACAAAAATTAATTGATGTAATTCACAATATTAAGATAATAGGAGAGAAAATCCATATAATCATTTCAATGCAATGTATGAAGAAAAGCCCACAACAAAATCCAATTCATGATGTTTTTAACAACTCAGAAAACTGGGAAGAGAAGCCCACTTTCTCAATCTAATCAAGTGTATCTACGATAAACCTACAGCTCAGATCATTTTTTTTTCAAGTTTCTTAGTCATTTACTTATTTTTCTGTGCACTACTTTTTTTATATCTTCTTTTCCTTTACTTATTTCTTTACTTCTTTCCTCCTTCCTTCCTATCTTTCTTTCTTTCTTTCTTTTTTTAATTTAATTTCAAGTTAGTTAACATACAGTGCAGCACTGGTTTCAGGAGCAGAATCCAGTGACTCATCACCCACATACAACACCCAATGTTTGTCCCAACAAGTGCCCTTCTTAATGCCCATCACCCAGTTAGCCCATTCCCCCACCTACTTCCCCTCCAGCAACCCTGTCTGTTCTCTATATTTAAGAGTCTCTTATGGTTTGCCTCCCTCTTTGTTTTTATCTCATTTTATTTTTCCTTCCTTTCCCCTATGTTCATCTGTTTTGTTGCTTAAATTCCACATATGAGTGAAATCATATGGTATTTGTCTTTCTCTGACTGACTTACTTTGATTAGCATAATACTTTCTGGTTTCATCCATGGTGTTGCAAATGGCAAGATTTCATTCTTTGTTGATTGCCAAGTAATAGTCTAGGGTGTGTGTGTGTGTGTGTGTGTGTGTGTGTGTGTGCGCGCTTCCATCTTTATCCACTCATCAATCAATGGACATTTGGGCTCTTTCCATAATTTGACTATTGTTGATAGTGCTGCTATAATCATGTATCCCAATGTTTAAGATCATTCTTAGTACTGAAATTATCAAACACTTAGATTGTGAACAAAATAAGGATGCCTCTTCTCACATCTATTCATTAACGTACCAGAAGCCCTAGCCCATGCAATAAGGCAGGGGAAAAGAAATTAAAAGGCATAGATTGAAAAGGGAAAAGCGAAATTGTCTCTACAGAGTATGTTTGTTTATGAAGGGGTTCAGAACACACCACCCCAAAGTATGCCACTTTGGTATATTGACTATTTTGAGCTGAACACTTTTAAGAAACAATAGATGTGGGAAGGGTTCTCTGACCTCTCCCGTTGTATCTAAAAGTGCATTATACATTTTCCAGTGAGACTACCCTATGTCAGGAAGAAAACATGCTTATCACCACTGGGATGGACCAGGAATAAAAACCTACTAACATAACCTTATCTTCTAGTAGCTTCCCTCCAAATATCCCATAGTCACTCTCCCACAATTTACCACCCCTTCACCAAGCCCCTTTGTCTTATTACATGCCCACAATTTACTGTTTTTGTTTAAAAGGGTATATAAGCTTTGGGTCTTAATGACTTCCTCAGGTCTTCATTTTCCTTCTGAAAACACTTGTATACAGTAAAAATATGAAATAAAATGTTTATTTTTTCCTATTAATCTGTCTTATACACGTTTTATTCTCAGGTCCAGCACAGAACCTAAGAGGGTAGAAGGAAGGCTTCCTGTAAGATCTCTATACTGAAAACCATGAAACATTCTAAGAGAATTTAAAGATAACCGTACCATGCTCGACAGATTGGATGATTCAATATTATTAGCATGTGAATTCTTCCCACATTGATCTATAGATTTAACACAATTTCAGTTATAGTTCCGGCAGCCTTTTTTTTTTTTGTAGAAATTGAAAAGCTGAGTCTAAAACGTATATAGAAGTGGAAAGACCTAGAATATCTGAATAAATCTTGAAAAGGAAGAACAAAGTTGGAAGTTTGAAATGATTCTAAAAAAATGAAATACTGATGGATGGGTACAGGAATGGATTGGTGGAAAGACAAAGCAAGTGTAACAAAATGTTAACAGTGGAAAATAGGCAATAGATATTCTTCAGACTTTTCTGTACATTTGAAAAATGCCATCATAAAATGTTGAGGAGAATTGTGTGAGTCTTTATTGAAGGTCTTTCGGGAGGGATGACTTAAGTCACAACACACAGAAAAACCTTCTAAAAACTCTCTACTCTTCTATTTCCTAAAGTCTCACACCTAGCTTGTCACTATACTCATGCATTGTTCTCCTGTTCCGGAATGTGAGGAAATGTATCTACTTTTTCTAATTAAAAAGTGAGATCTTAAATGCAGATATCAAAGGTAGAAGCAAGTAAAAATACAAAGACCTAAGGCAAGTAAACAATTGCATTCCTCACTTGATAATTACAGGTTGTTTCTGACCTCAGATGGTAATTTAGACTTGGTTCCAAGTGACTACGATGTACTTCCAAAAATCAAATTTACCTTCAGCAGAGGAGATCATTCCACCACTAAGGAAATTTGAATCAATATGACTAAGGCTAAGTAGGACAATCGGAAGGAAGAATTTCAAACATGTTGTACACAGGAACAGCATTATCAGAATAGTGTGAAAGCTCACAAGATAACTATTTTGAAAAGGACCTTATCCAACTGGAGGTAGACATTAAAAGAGCCTTCTCAAGTAATTCCATCACTTGGCATTCTGTCGGAGAACAATAATGGGTGTTCATAATGATAGGCTTGTGTTATCAAGATTAAATTATAAGTAGTATACTGTTTACAAGGCATTGTAAATAATCTCAAAGACCTCCAATAGAAAGAATAAATATTTAAAAGTTCTAGTGCTGGAATATCAGTTATCTGAAGAATTTACCATGTGGACAGCTCTATTTCAGAATATCATATGTTATTAAATTCACTTTTGAATACATCTTGACATTTTGTTTCTTTTAGCCTGGGATATGATCTTCAAGCTGAGACTCCAAAACATCAGTTATTTCTACAGGTGTATGAGAGACACCCCAGTATGACCTTCAGAGATTGATGTTGTAGCAGCAACAGCATGACTAAAAGGGAATAAGAAAATTATGTCTATTTCTGTTTGAACAGTCTATCAAATGGATAGTAAATCCAATGAAAGACCAGTATGTCCAAACAGTGTTTGTGGAATTTGGTATTTACGACGTATTCCTAAGAATAATACATTTGAGGGGTGCCCAAGTGGCTCAGTCAACTGAGCGTCTGCCTTCGGCTCAGGTCATTATCCCAGGATCCTGGGATCAAGTCCCCCATCAGGCTCCTTGCTCAGCAGGGAGTCTGCTTCTCCCTCTGCCTGCCTCTCCCCCTGCTCGTGTGCCCTCTCTCTCTGATAAAAAAAAAAAAAACAAGAATGCATTTGATGCAGTAGTTGTGGATGATACCTATGTGGTTGTAGATATACCTATCTCTGACATTCGCCCTTTATCCTTCCTAGGATTCTGGTAAGGACTGGAGGTGAAGACCTTTGTAACACACTTATCACAGTGTCTGACACATTAAGTGCTCAGTTAAGTGCAGGCTACTGTTATTTTTTACGGATTGTGGGGACAGAATTTTTAAAAGTGTAACATGAGAACCAGGAAAGAGAAAACAAAATTATGTTTCTGTTCATCAGTCCACACCCACTTCTCATTTTCCCAAAAAGTGTCCAAAATGTTTGGTGTTAATTAGCTAAGTATGTGGGGGGTTGTTTTCATTTTAGTTCAAGATTTATATTTTTATCTCCATTGAGTTTAAATGACTTTACACAAATACTCTCATTTTAAAAACGAATCAAACCAAATTGAAACATGTAGGGTAAGATGAGGAAGCTCCCCTGTCTGTCTCCTAGTCCTGTCTCAAGTCTTCCCAAGAGATATCAAGCTTATATGTATCTCCAAGTCACTCATCTCCATAGCAAACAGCGTTCATATACCACGGGCTCATCCTGGGCATTTCAAGAGAAGATTTGATTCTCTTAGTCATTGCATAAAAATTTCAAGTCCTCCCACAAGTGAAGTTCCCTCTGCAGCTTAGATAATAATCTCAACACATTTGAAAGGAGTTGGCAAACCCACCCACCTGCATTTCCCCCTGAATGCATGTATCTCTGGGTGATTTTAGGAATTCAGGAGACTCAGATACACCAAAAAATTTTGGAGGCACAATTCCATCAAAGAACCTGGAAATAGGAGACTGAAAGACTCACACCACAGCCATCCACCTGAGTCACTTAACTGTTGGAAGCAGCTCACTTCTTTCTTTCTGTCTGTCTGTCTGTCTACTCGGCTCTGAGAAATATAGTAAAATGTGGGCCATGATTTAATAAAAGTATCATGGAGAGGTTCCACAAGGCTGGGAGGTCTCTCTTTCTTTGTCTATGCAAGTTATCACACGGGCTGTGAAATGAAGAAACTGGCTCTCCAAATTAAATGATTCCATAGCAAATAGGCCAAGTGCATGATTAAAATTCAACAGGATATACTGGCTGGCATTCTACAGGTGGTTTTCTAGGCAGTCATTATATTTTGTGAGCAATCTGTTCTGTAGCTCTTGCTATTCTGGAAGGATTGACGGCATCCATTACCTTTCAAATAGAGCAGTTTTCAATTTAGCTACATTCAGCAACCTACAAATCAGTCTGCAAGGCACTGTGAGGGAAGATGGCATTCAGACTTCAGCTATGTTGCAGGTGAATTCTGCCGAGAACCTTAATGTACAGATGCTCTGAGACATTTGATAAGCCATAAGTAGAACAACATCAAAAGTGAGCTTCCCTTTGAGCGGGACACATTCAAGGGGAAACTTAGCCAGCAGCATTACGTCACAGGACTGTAAATAATGGGACGAAATGAGGCAAAGGTGGTATTTATTTCCTTATTGCATGAAAGTTGATCTCCACCAAGAAAAGATGCATCACATAGAAATGATCCGTAAATTCTCACCAACTTTGAAAATGGCAAAATGAAAATAGTCACAAAATATTCCCAGTTCTATAGCTTTCTAGAGCATTGTTGAAGAGTTGGTTGGCTTCGAAAAGATCTTGTAAGTAATATGTTAGTTTGCTAGGGCTGCCATAACAAAGTATCACACGCTGGGGGGTGCGTAGACATCAGAAACTGAGAGTCACAGTTCTGGAAGCTAAAGGTCCAAAATCAGGGCTTTAGAAGAGCTGGTTTCTTTTGAGAGAAGGATCTGTTCCATGCCTTCCTCTTCAGCTGGTGATGGGTATCTTCTTCCTCTGTATCTTCATGCCCTCTTCTCTCTGTGTGTATCTCTGTGCCCGGGTTCCCCCTTTTTGTAAGAGCACCGGTCACATGAAATTAGGGCCCACTCTAATTACCTCCCTTTAACCCGATTCCCTCTGTAAAGGCCCCATCTCCAAATAAGGTCGCATTCTGAGATGCTGGAGGTTAGAACTTAAACATACAAATTTTGAGTGGTACAAAATTTAACCTGAAACAAGTAATTTAAGTGTTCTAAAACTATCTTCGGGGGCGCCTGGGGTCTCAGTCGGTTAAGCATGTGCTTTTGACTCAGGTCATGATCCCAGGCACCTGGGATCCAGTCCCATATCCAGCTCCCTGCTCTGCAGGGAGTCTGCTTTGTCCTCTGCCCCTTCCCCCACTTGTTCTCTCTCTCTCTCTCTCTCAAATAAATTAAAAAAAGAATGTTTCAGAAAATACAAATAAAAAAATAAAACTATCTTCAGTGACACGATACATTTCAAGACATTCTTAATTTTCCTTTTACTCTGTTTTCTTTAGAGTCTCATTATAAACATAATTAGCCTCAGCAAAATCAGTTTTGAACTACAACATAGTGTCTCACATATAGTAGATGTACAATAAATGTGCTGATTTGAATCTCATTTTGTCATAACCCTTGTAATGAATCTGCCAAAAGTCATTGGGATCCCATGGCATTAAGCTGATTCCAACTGACCACAAAACACTTGACATCTCCAACTGTTCAGATACAACATGAACTGTCTGAGTGCATTGGCCTGTGAATTTTTATTCTGTTCAAGTTTGCAGGTTAAAGATGGCCATAAGTCACCAAATTTTTCATTGATAACTAGACCTTTCAAATAATATACAGTGGCAACTCCACAAATACAGTTCTTCTCCCTCCTCTAATGTCTTGCTCCTAATTGTTGTTTGTTTAGTGACTTTTTTTTTTAAGATTTTATTTCTTTATTTCACAGAGGGAGAGAGATCACAAGGAGGCAGAGAGGCAGGCAGACAGAGAGAGGGGGAAGCAGGCTCCCTGCTGAGCAGGGAGCCCGACGCGGGCCTTGATCCCAGGACCCTGAGATCATGACCTGAGCCGAAAGCAGAGGCTTTAACCCACTGAGCCACCCAGGCGCCCATTTAGTGACTTTTTGGAAGATATTCTGTAAAGGCTGTATCCTTTGTCGTGTGAAGTCACGACATCCCTGCCCAGTTTGCTTAGTGGTTAGAGATTTCTTTCAATGTTTGGAACCAGTAAGTTTCCCACTGTGCTGAGGCACTCTGTGCGTTGGGGCATGTCTTCAACATCCACTCAGGCAATTGGTGATTCCACCTTACCCTTTACTTCTGGCTTGTGCCGGGTCTCAAGATTAGCCAGGGCTGAGAACGTAGGGCCTTCTGGGGTCTTCTTGAGCCTTAGGCATGGGCACAACCCTAGTCATCCAAGGTGACCTTCTAGATTGCCAAAAACATGTCAGAGCTTTTCAAAGCCCCTATGGTCATCTCATTGACCTGTTTTCCCTTTAAGTTTTTGGTTAGCCTATTGCTTATCCCAACTGTTATTCACTGACACAGGTGGTCACAAAGTTAATCCATTACTTTTAATTAAACCAATTAAAACAACAAATGGCCCTGGGAAGAGTCTCTCCTGCACTCTCTGAGTTCCGGCAGCCTTACAGTTGGTGTCTTATAGGGAACCTCCAGACAGGTCAAACAATGACCATTTTCTATGAATGAGACTATAATGAAGCACCAACCCCATTCCACCCCTCTGGTGGTGGTCAGGCTATCAGCTCCCCAGACTACTGCAGAGCTCAAGAGGAAGAATGGAAATAGGACAAGTTCACATGCCAGAAAGATTGCTATTCTTACTGACATTCAGTCACTTTTCTTGATTACATGCTCTCCAGATTGCTGTGAGCCTTTGGTTAATTTCCACAGTTCTGAAAAAGTTGATTCTGCCCATTTGGGCCAGTTTACTCATTAGTTTTATGGTGAAGAGAATTTTTGGAGATTCTTACTCCACTATTCTTGCTGATGTCTTTCTAGTGTATTATTTTTATGATTTTTTAAGTTAAAAAAGTACTTCTTAAAAAGTACTATGGTAATAGAGTGATTGAGGGGCTATCTACATGGTATTTGGTATTTCCCTAGTTCCCCAAAACCTTATCACATTATCATTCATCACGTTACCAGAACAGTGGATTTTTCTCCCATGGGTATAAGTTTTGTTGTTTTCCCTTTTTTATTAAATTTTTATTAAAATGTTGTGTTCATCGATAGATTAAAAGAGATTTACCAAGAAATATCAACCAACTACAATGTATTTCGATCCTGATTTGAGAGATGAAAACTGAAAAAGAAAAGTGACAATTAGGAGGGGATTTTGAACATTGGATGTTTAATGATATTGAGAAATAATTGTTAATTTTTTGTTGGTGGGAAATTGACATTGCAGTTATTTGTATTTTTAAAAGTTCTTGTCTTTTAGAGATGCGTGCTGAAGTATTTCAAATAAAACTATATGATGTCTAAGAATTATTTCAAAATAATCTGAGGAAAACAGGGAAAGTGGAAGAAAGTATGCATGAAGCAAGACTACCTATGAGCTGATAATTGTCTAAACTGGGTAATGGACACCAAGTTATACTATTCTGATTTGCAGTGTTTGAAATTTTCCATCATAAAAGGCTTTGCACATTGTTGTTGTTTGTAATGTTATGTTTCCTTAAGCCTGGGCCTGTGAGAGATTTTAGCAATTTCTAGGGGGTATTTCTTAAATCAAACCTTGTAAACAGGTGGTCCTTGAGTTATATTTGGCCCCTTAGGCATGTTTTGCTACCACAGTTTTTTTTTTTAAGATATAAATTAGTTACCAATATTTTAACGTTTTAAACATGGAAATTTCAGATAATCATCCGGATTTCAAGCTTTTCTTGAAGCCATCAGAAGTTCTGGCTACACGGGATCTACATCCCACACAGCGACAACTGACTGGAATGGAAAAGTTTCCGCACCCTTTAGAGAGAAAAGGAACTCTCTGTTTGCCACAGTTGCCATTTTCCTGGCCTTTGCAGTCAGCCAAATGTGCCACTCCTGTCTTACTGTGCTTCAAATCCTTGTTGACAATGGGAGATGAAATGAACAGTAATCAATAACTTACTTGAGGGGCACCTGGGTGGCTCAGTTGTTAAGCATCTGCCTTCGGCTCAGGTCATGATCCCAGGGTCCTGGGATTGAGCCCCGCATTGGGCTCTCTGCTCAGTGGGAAGCCTGCTTCTCCCTCTCCCACTCCCCTCTGTTGTGTTCCCTCTTTCGCTGTGTCTCTCTCTGTCAAATAAATAAATAAGATCTAAAAATACAAATTAAAAAAATAATTTACTTAAGCTTAATCAATGTACAGCTAGACATTTTGTTCTGAAGAACAAAAATGGTTTAAGATATAGCATTTCACCCATGTACAAAAAATTCAAAAGAGACAGGAAAATATCTTATTTAAGACTTGATGCCAATTACAACACTTCTAAGGTGACAGTCTACCAGCTAGGCTTCAACAGGCAGACAGCAAAGCTAAGTCAATGACAGAGCAATTGTCTTTCATAAGATGAACTATGGAAACAGGATGCTTTAAAAAAATCAATTCAGTTAAGAAGTGCACTTTTTGTGATGAGCACGGGGTATTGTTTGGAAGCGTTGAATGGCTGTATTGTAAACCTGACGCTAATATTATACAGCATGTTAACCAACTGGAATTTAAATAAAAACGTTATTTTTAAAAAAATTTTTATTTAGGGCGCCTGGGTGGCTCAGTGGGTTAAAGCCTCTGCTTTCAGCTCAGGTCATGATCTCAGCGTCCTGGGATCGAGGCCCGCATCGGGCTCTCTGCTCAGCAGGGAGCCTGCTTCCTCCTCTCCCCGTCTCTCTGCCTGCCTCTCTGCCTACTTGTAATCTCTCTCTGTGTGTCAAATAAATAAATAAAATCTTTTTAAAAAATTATTTATTTATTTAATTGACAGAGAGATAGAGAGCACAAGTAGGCAGAGTGGCAGGCGGAGGAAGAGGGAGAAGGAGGCTCCCCACTGAGTAGGGAGTCCAATGCGGGGCTCCATCCCAGGACCCTGGGATCACGGCCTGAGCCAAAGGCAGCCAGCCACTTAACTGACTGAGTCACCCAGGCGCCCCTAAATAAAAACTTTAAAATACACTCAACTCACCATAAATCTTATTAGGTTTAAGGCATGTGATGACTTGGAGATCTGGCTAAAGTGGGAGGATTTCTGAGTGACAGATGCAATCTCAGTCATCCTTCATTTCATTTCTAGCTCCTACTGTTCCTCCCAAGATACTCTTTACGTTACAAGATACACAACTGCCACTTCTCTGGAATTCTTCTCTGAGTCCCACCAGGGAACAGGCACTCTCCCTCCGCCACATCCCCGGGGCACTTCCTGTGTGGTTCGTCTAAGGCAGTGACCTTCCTCAGTCTTACAGGAGTTTTTGTGCTTTCATGAATTCCCTTTTCCTTGTGGAGAATGGAAGTTCCTTAGGGGCAGAGACTCTGCAGCCAGACTGCCTCGGTTTCGATGCCAGCTCGACCACTTGCTACCTGTGAACAAATGACTAAATCTCTCTAAGCCTCAATGCCCTCGTCTATGAAATGGACATGATAATCAAAGCAATTTCAAAGGGTTATTAGGAAGATTCACTGAAGTCAGACATGTGTAACAGGATGTTAAGTTGGAAATTTTGACTTCAGTGTCTGGAGAGGACAGATACAATATTTTGCAAAAGGAACTACAGCAAGATGTATCATTTCAAAGGAGCCATCTGAAAACCGGCTCCTTGTCTGTGGCTGCCAGCCACAACACCCTGAATGTCTGATGTCCAGTTCCTGAACTCCCTAGCCCTTCTTCATGTGAGAATGCAAAAGGGTTCAAGGGAGGAAATTTTTATTTTTATTTATTTATTTTTTTAAAGGTTTTATTTATTTATCTGACAGAGAGAGATATGTCGAGAGAGAGAGAGAACACCGGCAGGGGGAGTGGGAGAGGGAGAAGCAGGCTTTCCCCGCAGAGCAGGGAGCCTGATGAGGCCCTCAGTCCCAGGACCCTGGGATCATGACCTGAGCCGAAGGCAGACACTTAACGACTGAGGAAAATTACTCAAGGGAGGAAATTTTTAAAAGGTGAATTTCTCTGGGGTTATTCTGAGTCCCACCCCAAGGAGAATGGGTAGGGAGCTTCACTACTTCCACCTCGAGTCACCAGAGGGAGGCTTTAAGGAAACCACCTAGAAAGATACAAATGTACTCCTGAGTTCTTGAGAGACTGTTATGTGTATTTATTGTATTTAAAAGATGCAGTTCTGTGATAGAAGACAAGAAAAACAAATAGGGTGGATGTTAGAAAGACAGTACGTTAGTAACATCTAAAATGTGTTAAAGATAAAGGGAATAATGGACTACATGATTTTTTTTAGTGGAATAAGCAAGAGTACGTCTTATGGATAAAAAAGGATGGAATGGCAAGTCATAAGGTAGGGAATGACCTCCAGACTGACAACTGCATTATCCCTAAATTGATCATCCATCGGTGATACCCATTATTGTCCTGTAGTAAACCCAGTGTTCTTCCCAAGATGTGCCCATAAAACCCAGTGCTACTCAACAAGCTAACTGGCAAACTGATGGCCAGGCTCAAGTGTGTCTCTGACAGAGCAAGCATGCTGGCTCTAAGCACCTTCTACCTGCTGAGCCCCTCTGCTCATTTTCAAATCTGGGTCTCATAAGCACACCATCAATGGGGAAGCTAATATGGCAAGGGGACTGGGGTTGAGAGAGGACACACGAACCATGAGCAACAAGATTCAGACAACGCGGTCCTTCCGCTCTGCTTATATACTACCCTGAGGTGTGATAAACCTACCCATCTGTTTCCCTTTGTTCTTCATTGTGTGTTTTAAATTGATTGACTAAATCATGTCATTTGAGCATCCTATTTTTATTTAGGAGTGATTCTATTTTGTAACCTCTGGGATAGCTTGCCAGATAATACACTAGATCCAGCTACCTCTGCATCAAGGTAATTTCCCACATGACAGAGACACACAAAGCCGGTATCCGATTTTTGCCTGGAAAACCTAAAAGGTGAGGAATGGTCTGGATGGCTGCCTTAAAAGCAGCGCTGAAGACATTGCTGCTACTGTGTTGGACTTGGCTGGCGCTCCCAAAATTTGTCAAGCAAAGGACGTGGGAGGGACCTGGGATTATGTTGACCTGGTAGCCTGGCAGGGTGCAGGGACATCAGAAGAAAAGGCTGGAGGTAGAACATAGATTACCAGAAGCAGAGGAATGAGTTCTGAGCAAGCCAAGAGCAGGAATCGAGATACTTTTGTTTGTTTGTTTGTTTGTTTCTACTTTTTTGAGAAAAAGAGAGAGAGAGCAGAAGCCGGGGGAGCAGCAGAGGCAGAGGGAGAAGCACAGGCTCTCTGAGCAGGGAACCCAACGTGGAGCTTGATCCCAGGACCCTGGGATCAGGACCTGAGCTGAAGGCAGACACTTAAACCAGCTGAGCCACTCAGGCGTCCCAATGCTTTTGGTCTTATTAAGGTGTTTTTTGTTTTTTGTTTTTTTTAATTTTTATTTATTCATTTGACACAGAGAGAGAGATTACAAGTAGGCAGAGAGGCAGGCAGAGAGAGAGGAGAGAGGAGGAAGCAGGCTCCCTGCCGAGCAGAGAGCCCGATGTGGGCCTCGATCCCAGGACCCTGGGATCATGACCTGAGCCGAAGGCAGCGGCTTTAACCCACTGAGCCACCCAGGCGCCCTGTTTTTTGTTTTTGTTTTTTTTGTTGTTGTTGTTGTTTGATAGATTCAACTGAAAGAATTTCCAAAGGACCCACAAAATCTGGGTCTAGAGGACACCAACTCAGATTATGGAGGACCATAGGTTAGAAGTTTTCTGGTTCTCTTTGCTTCCTTTCCCATCCCTGGAGGTGTCTGAAACCACAGTAAGCCAGCTCCAAGGAGGAAAAAGCTGGACTGGTAACAAGAAGAGGGAGCCACCAAGTCATAGACACTTCCTGCCTATAGCAAATCTCACCTGGGGAAAGGAAAAGCCTTAATTTTCCATCAAAATCAGGGGTTTTACTATTACTTATAAATGGACATTTTTCTTATTAAATTTAGATAGCATGACCTATGAGAAACCACAGAAGTCGTGGGACTCGCTCAAATTTTCATTTAGGCGCATAGAAGAGCTAGCCTCACCAAAGAAAGTGTAAAGGAGTAATGAATGACAAAACAAAACTATTATCAGAAGCCACAGTTCTAGCGTGCTCAATACGATGTTACATATGGGAAGTGCTTAGATAGTACCTGGCATATAGTAAGTCCTAAATAAATATTAGCTGTTATTACTATCTGTTCCATCGCCTAGCATAATTTGTACACAGTAAGACCCTAATAAATGTTTTATCAAGTTAAACTGAATTCATAGCAGTGGTAATTAAATAATTTAATGGATCTTTAAGATCTAGAGCAAAAATTAAAGTGTCCAGAACTTCTCTGAGGGTCTCTTCTGAAATCTACAGCTCATTAAAAAGGATGGAAAAGAGAATACCCTAAAGCAAGCCGAGGTCTTTTTCTCTGGCTTATATCATAAAAACTAGACAGGCTCTGAAATAGGCCTCACATCATCCAGAGGATCAAAGGAAACCATTTCCTTCACTAGTCTTAAATTTCAACTGTCATTTCTTTAGCCCTAAGACTGAAATACTGCTTATTTGTGAGAGAACTGAAGAAAACAAATTGCCCATAGAGAATATTCCAGAGCACACTTGGTGGGCACTATGCGGACAGATCCTCCCAGATTTCTTAGGCCTTTGTAGAACGTAGGCATAACCCACGGTCTCTGCAGCCCTCCTCCACTGTTTTAGAAGGCAGCTTAAGACTTACATTTAGCTGTATACAAATTTAAAGGAACTTAACTTATTTTCAGAGTTGACTCTCTGGATGCTATTTCCAGAGAGTGTCTTCTAGCTGGGAGGCAAAAATCATTGAGTTGGATTCTGATTTATTCCCCTGAAAGTAAGAAAGTTGCCACAACATATTTTTTGTAGCATCTAAATCTTATCAAAGGGAAGGATGTTAGATCAAGCACTGATACAACAAATTTTGAGTTTGTTTTTGAGGATTTGGCGGGGGGGTGTTCAAGTTTTTTGCCATCATATAAAGTTCCATAAATTTTCTAGAATAACAGTCCATTTTTTTTTCAATATGGTCCAAATACTGGCAAGATGATTCTCAGCTACCCAAAAGAAGGGCTAAAGGTCTATAAAGGTCCATAACCCCTTTTGAATGCTTTAAATTTTTTTTTTATTTTTTATTTAGTAGTATGCGAGGACTCTGAAAAAAACACTTGTTTAAAATGAACGTTCTGTTCAGTAACCTTGCCAATGGATCATTTGCAAAATTTGGACATGCAGGTTGGTCTCCATTTTGATCAGTTGTCAGGATTATTTTGAGCTAACTAGCATGGACTTTGAAACTATGTTTACTTGATTCTTACCAGACTCTATTGGGACTTAGGGAAAACCAAAAAGCATTGACGAACACATGAGGTTTGCTGTAGGCGGAAAGTGTCTATGACTAGGCGGTTCCTTCTTGGCAAAGGTCCAGCTTTTCCCTCCACCTCCAAGAGCTGGCTTACTGTGGTCCCAGACTCCTCCAGGGATGGGAGGGAAGCAAAGAGGACCGGAAACTTCTTACCTATGGTCCAATCCTCCATAATCTGAGTCGGTGTCCTCTAAACCTAGATTTTGTGGATACTTCGCAAATTCTCTCACTAGCTGGGGATTTATCACACGTGTATACTTTCATAGGTATCATACATGTACTTTTGTACATGAGAGCACTTAGGGATAGCAAACACACCTTTCTTAAATAAAATGTCCTTTAAGTTATACTCCAAAAGTTAACAATTACCTGAGCAAATCCTTTAGTTATTAATTGCCTATCACTTCTGTGAGAAAATAATCTTTTGGGGTAATTTTTTAAGAATTGCCCAAACCATTCAATGAAACTAAAGATGAACCCTCACTATCTAAAAAATGTAACTTCAAAGAATTATTGATATTTTGATTTTTATTACTCTTTGATATTTACATTTCTAATGACAAAAGAAATACAAAAATTCGAAACTATAGAAAAGCACAAAGAAATAAATTAGAACTCTCATAATCCCATTTTGAGCATATTTCCATATACATGCATTTCTTTTTTTTGCACTGATATACTGTACATACTTTGTAATCTGCTTTTTTCACTGAACATAGCATGAATAGTTTCCCATTACCTTAATGGACAATACGCTATTGTATTCTAAAATTTAACCAGTCTCCATTGTTGCAGTTACGTGGCTTCCATTTCTTCATTCCAAATAACATGGGGTAAAGATCCTTGCACATAAATCTGAACTCTCCCATTGTTTCTTTAGAAATTCTAGAAATGGAAATGTGGGTTAAGGAATGAACATTTTCAAAGCTTCTGGCAGAAAATGTAATTGAGCATGGTTTCTTTGGCATTTTACATGTCTAAAAACAGTGACTCCAATGAAATCAGTAGAGTCATATTCTGGGTGGTTTCTCTCTGCAAGAACCATCACAAAGCTGAACTCCCCGGTACCTGGTTAGCTTATTAAGTCCCAGTGTGACCTGTTTGTTCTGCCACTTCTGCCTGAGCAGCTATAAGCCTGAGCAACAGCCCCTCTGTCTCGTGTGCCAGCCCTGTCGGCAGCATGTACATCTGCTCTGCTCCCCTGCCAGCCAGCTGACTATGGCACAAGAACTGCAGAGATCAAACAGGTCAGCGACCCAAGGTGACTCTATCCATTTCCACTTGCTTCTCTGGGCATATGGTCCTCAGCACACTTGTGAAATGTCTCAGTCTGAACGTGAAAGACTGGGTGCCACTAAGGAGAAGCTAAATACATTCAAAATGAAATGAGAAAATAATATCAAGCAACACTTCTTCAGTTGCCAGATTCCATTTTCAGAGTCTCTGTTTCATACTTCCCATCAAAAACAAGTTAGGGTTTCATAGCAAGAGAAGAATTACGGATCATTGTGAAAGATGAATTTGTGAAGTTAAGAACCATCTTTGACCTTGGGTGATATGAACCAAGCCACTGTGTTATATAATTAGTAAGGAAAAAAGATGTTGAGGAATCAGCAATAGACTGTCTGACCACCAAGTTTAGGTGACAACAACCTCCTCCACTACCTTTTGAGCCTGGCTAACAGTCTTTCCAAGGAACACTCATTACTGGGCCATAAAGAAATTTCCTTTAAGAGGCTATATTTCAATGAACCTGCCAATGACAAACCAAGAATGTCAAGCCAAAGTATGGTTTTATTTATCTGTTTGGTCGTGGAAAGATTAAAAGCAAAATGTTTATTGGCAAAATAACTTTTTAATCACCCACACATTTTAACTTACTATTTATAATGACCCTTCCCGCTCACAAGAAATGTGTTTTCACTATATTAGGAAAACAGTTGTTCTAGAAAATTTATTTATACATTCACAAAAGAATTGTTAAAGCCAAAGGCAAAGCAGAGTTTACGACTTAACCTAAACTGTCACTTTGATTTGGTTAAATAAATGCATCAACGTGCACTTCTGTTATGGAGGATTAAGTAATTTGCTATGACATTCCTTCAGAGGACGACTAAAAAGAATCTGGCCAAAATAATAAGAAAAAGACATTTTCAAAACATTAGAAAGCTAATAAGTGAGTGAGGGATTGCTTGGTAAAGATCCAAGAGAAGATGAACTTGAGAGAGGTGAGTCTGTCATGAAGGTTACTACTGCCCAAGAGGAATTTGCCAAGCAGTGCTTACAACATTCTTGCTAAACTAGAGGATCAAAGTTTAGCATCATGAGTAACAGGGGAAGAGAGGAGATGTGTTCTTCATGTACTATCCATTTGTATCTTTTGATTTCTTGTATCATGCTCAGATATCACATTATTTTTGTAAAGATTTTGAGAGAGAGAGCATGAGCCAACATATGTGCGCAAGTGGGGGGTGGGGAGGGACAGAAGCAGACTCTCCACTGAGCAGGGAGCCCAACTCAGGGCTTGTTGTTTTGATGCAACCCAGCATCCCTTCACTACCTTGTGGTGAACACTACCCCTCTTCAATTCCCAAACTATGTGGTTTAAGTGGGTTGACTCCAGCTCCTGAGGTAGCTGTCTTTCACAATAGCCCATCCCTCCAGCCAGGGGATTGGTGCAGAGATGGGAAGGTGATTAACTTTGATGCCTAGGGGAATTTTACGCATTGTGATATCTAGAAAAGAAAAACCAGGGGAAGCTATTTTGCAACTTTGAGAAAACTGAGATACATTCAGTCTCCAGAAACCACCTCCCCTTCTATGCTGAGTATTACTGTTTTAATAACTGTTATTGAGTGGAGAGGTATTATAGTACTGAAGTCAAGAACACAAACTATAGAGTCACAGTCTTGGTCTTTTTTTTTAAGATTTTATTTACTTATTTATTTGAGAGAGAGAGAGAGAGAGAGAGAGATTACAAGTAGGCAGAGAGGCAGGCAGAGAGAGAGGAGGAAGCAGGCTCCCTGACGAGCAGGGATCCTGACATGGAGCTCGATCCCAGGACCCTGAGATCATGACCTGAGTAGAAGGCAGAGGCTTTAACCCACCAAGCCACCCAGGCGCCCCCACAGTCTTGGTCTTAACCTCTGTTTTGCTTCTTAACTAGCTGTGTGACCTTGGACAAGTCACTTGGGCTATTTATGACTGTTTCCTCATCTGTAAAATGGGAATTAGAGTAAAACCCACTTGATAAGACTGAGGTGTAAATTAATTAATACATGAAAAGCACTTAGAATATAGCATGGCACAGGGTAAGTGCTATATGTTAGCTGTTGTTATTGTTACTGTAAGAATTAAATGCACTAGTAAATGGAAAGTGCATAACCCTGTGCATTATTCATTATGATGCTGACACTGGCAGCACATACACTAAAATATTATACAGTATTGAGACCATTCATTCATTCAACAAATATTTACTGAGTGCCTTTTCTGTGCCAGGCTAATATCTTCATTCTAGACCAGCAGTATCTAACAAAAAGGTAATGTGAACCATAAGTGTAAGCCAAGTATGTAATTTTAAAATTTTCTAGCAGTCATATTAAAGAAGCAAAAAGAAACAGGTAAAAGGACTTTTAATAAAATATCTTATGTAATCCAATATCTAAAATAATGTAATTTCAACATGTAATCAATATTAAAAATTTAAGATACTTTGCTTTTTTTTTTTCATTTTAAGTCCTGATAACCTGTGTATTTTCTATGCACAGCACATATGAATTCAGCCTAACCACATCTCAGCTGCTCAACAGCCACATGTGGCTAGTAGTTAACATGGAGTTTTAGACATTGAAGGTTAGGGAAATAGAAAAAATGTTATCTTTGTCCCCCACCCACCTTGCTACTAATTACACTTTTTTTTTTCCAACTTGCAAAGTCGCTTCACATTCATTGTCATTTGACAGAAACATGTCTTGCTTTGAAGCACACATTAGATTTTATGAAGTGGGGAAAATTTTCATCAAGAAGAAACACATGAGCAGGACCAACAGGCAGGACAACAAGGGGTCTATAAGGAAATTAGAAGTCAGGGAGATAAATACACAATATATCAAGGAATCCATCAGTGCTTGACCAGGGAGGCTGGGCATTATTTGTTAGGCAGCAGGGAAAGGAGAAAGTGAAGGTTGTGAGCAGGAAGGAGGCAAAACTGGATTAAACTGGCAGTTAAGTATACCATAAAATGGACTGGGGCGAGCTAAAGGTAGTTCATAGGAAATCACTGCATCAAATCTCAGGAAGAAATGATCAAGACAGAGAAATGGAAAGGAAGAGAAAACTCAGCAGAGTCTGGTTCTCAAGAGATCCTGATGTTAGTTCCCTTCCTCCTTTGTTGACTGGTGAATTTTTTAGGGACCTTTCAGAAAGATATCGGCCCCACCCCTCCCCACCCCCAGGTCAACCAACAAATATTTCAGTACCTACTATCTGCCAAGGGCTATGATAGAACTTAAAGATATAAAAGGCAACAAGGAAGGTGGGGTTCCTGACTTCTTAGATCCTATATTTTCTCAAAAGAGACAAAAATCAGATAGATAAAATAATTTCACTTCATTAAGCACTACAGAGAAAATCATCATGGAGATGAGTGGCCAGGAAAAGGTAATCAGAAGTGGTGACACTTAAACTGAGATCTAAAAGATAAAAGGGGCTGATCTGTGAGGAACCAGGGGAAGAGTACTCGAGGTGGAGGGAAAATCATGTGCAGAGTCTTGGAGGCATGAAAGAACTTGGGGATGCTCCAGAAACTAAAAGAACAATGTTGGTAGAGCACAATATGGGTGGGGATTGTGGTAGAAGGTAGAGTGAAAGGTGAAACCAAGCAGACACGTCATGATGAGCCTGTAGACCATGAAAAGGAACTGTATTTCATTCTAAGAGCAATAGGAAATCACTAAACTTTAGTGTCTTCAAGGTACAAGGGAATGAGATGGTTTTTATTTTAAAAAATCACTCTTGCTGCAGTGTGAAAAACTGGTTAAGGCTGCCAAAGGTGGAAGCTGGAATTTCAGTTAGAAGGCAAGGAGAGTAGAGCAGGTTAAGAGATGATGGGGACATGGTCCAGGTTAGAAAAGGTGCTTGGTAGGGGTGCCTGGGTAGCTCAGTAGGTGAAAGCCTCTGCCTTCGGCTCAGGTCAGGATCTCAGGGTCCTGGGATGGAGCCCCGCATGGGGCTCCTTGCTCTGCCGGGAGCTGGTTCCTCCTTTCTCTCTGCCTGCCTCTCTGCCTACTTGTGATCTCTCTCTCTCTGCCAAACAAATAAAATCTAAAAAAAAAAAAAAAAAGGTCCTTGGTACAATTAATGACCCTTTCCAATATTTTTGCAAAAATGATCCTTTATGGGGCACCTGGGTGGCTCAGTGGGTTAGACCTCTGACTTCACCTCAGGGTCCTGGGATGGAATCCGCATCCGGCTCTCTGGTCAGCAAGGGAGCCTGCTTCCCCCTCTCTCTCTGCCTGCCTCTCTGCCTACTTGTGCTCTCTGTCAAATAAATAAATAAAATCTTAAAAAAAAAAAAAAGATCCTTCATGATTGTGCTGCAAAAATCTCAAAAGAAGTAAAGGATGTCCTATTATACAATTTGGAGGGGAACTGCTCCCCAAACAGTCAGTATTAAATGTTTGTTCTAGGTTTGCTTGAGGACATACTTAAAATCTTAACCAAAACAATTATTAAGTACAAAACGTAATAATCTGGAAAAGGTAACCTTTTCGACCTGACACGTGGCTTGAGCACTCGGAACTTGGGGGTGGGGGAAGGGGGGGTCACAGCCTTAGCACTTCGGGTAGGACGACCAAGTACGAAGGCCTTGAGACAGGAATGAGATTGCCACGTGGCCACCAGTAAGAAACAACAGAATGGTCTCCCGCTACAGATTTATTTTTCACGGTTGCCTCACAAGAGCTAATAATTCCACGCGCTTCTGGCGACCAAGAGCAGAAACACTGGTTTCACAAATAATGAACACATCTAATGGGTGCCTGTCTGTGTAGTCGGAAAACAGGACACTAAAGCTCCGTAGGGTTTGGTCACCGCCTCGGCCAGAAAGCACTGCCCTCCACACCCCCAAATATCAACACTTCTGGAATATTCTCAGGAACTCCCTCCTGCCAGCACTTCCTCAAGCCACTGCACATGCAGAACTTCGCCTTCCCGACCCTGGGTCCATCAAGCAACTAGAAAACGGTTTCTCCTCACCGGGCGGTGAAAACGGGTTCTTCGAACTCAACTCCAAAAGGAGCCAGGAAAGCGCGCGTTTACGGGTTAAATCCCAAACATCACTTCCGGTCACCTGCCCGGCAGCCCTCGCTCTACCGGAAGTCGCTGGCGTGATGACGCAAAAAAACGGCAGTCGTGTGCGTGTCCCTCCCAGCAGCCAATGGGTTCTGTCCACCTCCTTCCTCCGCCGCCGGTTGGTCTAACCGTGGGCTGTGACGTTCAAGGGCGGGGCGCAGAGGGAGATACAGAGGCCGAGAGGGGCCAAGCCCCTGAGTCGCTCCGGGAGCCGGCAACCAGGGGAAAGATGGTTTACATCTCGAACGGTGAGTTGCAGGGTCTTCGGGGGCGGCCGCTGGCCTGAGAGGCCGGACCCGGGTTTCTTCCACCGTCGTCCGCCGGCCGGCGCGGCTTTCCCGAAGTCGCTCGGCCCTGCGCCGCGTCAGCCGAGCCTCCCTGAGCCCGCAGGCGGGGGCCGAGGTCCCGGTGGCGACGACGGTGCCGGCTGCCTGGCGTCCTCGCCCACCTTCTGACTGGGGGTATCGCCAACGTGGTCTTGGCTCTCGGGCGCCCGCCTCCTTAGCTTGTCATGACAACAGGGTTCACGCCGTCGGTCTGCGTAGCGTCTGTGTCTGGGCGCTGTTGTAACTTTTTCGCGATCAACCCATTCAGTCGCTACAGCAGCCCTGTTCCGGTGGTGGTTTTGTTACCCCCTTTTAGGGGCGGAGATTCTGAAGCGCAGCTAGGTCCTGTAGGTTGTCTAGCGGCATCAAGGTAGTTAATGATGGTTCAGTCGGGTTTCGAGCAGAGGTGACTGTTGTCGGCGTTCTTCTGTTACCTACTAGACGGTCTTTCTCTATAATGTATAAGGAGAATTAAACAACTGGGATAGGCTTCCCTTCCCCCTCCCCCGCCCCCAGGAGTAGGTAGCTAGATGTACACGTAATTTTTTTTTTTTTTTTTGCCCTAATTCCAAGGGGCATAGGAAGAAGCACCGCCCCCTGTAGGAACAAGGTAACTATTCCCGGAGTAGAGAATCGGAGAGTGACTTCATTCAGTGACTCCACAAAGAAAGTGGCTGGCTTCGCCTGGGTGGCTCAGTCGGTTGAGCATCATCGGACACTTGGTTTGGCTCAGGTCATGATCTGGGGGTGGTGGGATCTGCCCAGCCTGGGGCTCCGCGCTCAGCGGCGAGTCGGCTGGGAATTGTCGCTTTCTCTGCTCCTACCCCCTGCGCTCGCGCGCTCGCTCTTTCTCCAGAACAAAGAAATAAATCTTAATAATAGTTTTTTTAAAAAGTGTCTGGAAAGGAAGGACACAGTATGACTGGGTCAGACCAATGCCAAAGCCCTCTGCCCACCTGTTTGACTCAGGCGGAATCAGTGCCTTGGTGCAATCTTAGCAAGTAGGATCACTGGAGCTAGGTCCTTGTATTTGAATCATCTGTTTATCTTCAGAGAGGATTAAGGTGATAAGTGAGAAGTCTTTTGGCCGAGTGGATTTTGCATTTCTCTTCAAAATGTCTTCCCTCCTCCTCACCCAATTAAAAATCTTTGGAACAAGTAGGTTGATGGACACTACACAAAAGCATCAAAGTTTCATCTTATTTGGGGCACTTGCAGACTTTGTGCTATATCCTTTAGGGGTAAGGCTGGCAGCTTCTGTTTATGCATTATTGAGTAATTCTTTGTAGTATGTCTTCGTATGCATGCATTGTCTTCGTGAAGTGGGAGAGTGAGGTTCTTGTCTTACGCAGTCGAGAAATGACTCTTACAGACAAAGGAGATTGAGTAAAGGGATAGAGTTTTATTAAGTGAGGGTATAGAAAAAGCTTTCAGGAGTGAGAGGTGACAGGGTTGCCACTGAGGGCCTTTACGGTTGGTTTTTTACAGAAAGATAAGCAGAGAACTTAAATCCTTTTGACATCTCTATTGATAGCACCTTTGAGGAAGGACTAGTAATAACACCTTCAATGGCTTACTTTCTTTTTAGGGTCTGGTAATTCTTTGTTGGTCACAAGTAGCTGTTATAACAAGACCCCACCTCTGCCACCTAGGGCAGGGTGGTCTGATTTGTTCCCTTATCTCGGGTTTCCTTACACCTTCACATTTTTTTGTGATTTTTGTGAGCCTGATCCCGTAGCCCCCTGCCTAATCTCCCAACCTAGCCTCACCTGTCCCTTACTCAGTAGTGGATCCACATAAACAACGTAAAGGTCCTATTAAGGCCTTTATTTAACTTTTATAGTTGAGATATGCCAGTTACATCCAAGCAACTTATTTCCCTCTGCAGCTATTGGGAGAGGAGATTTCTGCCTTCAGAAACTAGGAGGGAAAAGTGCTAAAGCAAGATAGAACAATGCAAGTGCATGCAAAGGATTCTTTAGAGTCACAAAGAAGGAATTGATGTGTTCTAGTTAGGTCTCTTTTAGAAGGATTGAATTAACACTTCACAGTGACAGAACATTTCTCTTACTGTCATATGACTTTTTCTTCAGCAATCCTAAATGATGACTAGCTTTGGAATACTTTTTCTCAGAGCAGGAAAATATCACATCAGCCAATGAAGCAGAGCTAGTAGGAAGCAGAACCAAGTGTGTCACGCTCTATCCTGAAGTGTATCCCTTTTTTGTCAGCTCCATTGAGAGCTCAGGTCCAAATGGATCCTTGAAAGTAAGGCTGTCAAAGAGGAATTGTAGACCCTGACTGAGGGTAAGTGTGGCGAAGCCCTTGAAGAAAATGGAAAGGAGAGGTGGTTGATAGTTCTTCTCTCAAAATATTTTGACCTCTTAATTCTGAAGGCTAAAACTCTAGAGCACTAACTTTTAGTGTTTATTTCCATTATTTAAAGTGGTTTGAAAAATAGATCCTCATTTGTGCTTAAGATAAAACTAGAGTCCAAAGGGGCACCTGGGTGGCTCAGTTAGGCATCGGACTCTTGACTTTGGCTCAGGTCATGATCTCAGGGTCCTGGGGTTTAGCGTGTCAGGTTTCATGCTCAGTGGGTGGTCTGCTTGTTCCTCTTTCCCTCTGCCCTTTCCCCCCACTGGTATGTGCATGTCCTCTCTTTCTCTTTCTCTCACTCTATCTCAAGTAAATAAATCTTTTTAAGAAAAACCTGGAATCCATAATTAGAATCAACAACATCCCATTACAGTGGAATTACAGAAAAATAGTGGTTATTTTAATGAATAAGGCACGTTCTCTTCAGTACTTAGAACATCCAGACTGTTGGATTTATGGAAATTTTAACATAACTGTAAAGATTTTAAGAGTCTGTATAAACAACTTTTTTAATACAGGAAATATTTTACAATTTCACATTCAGGTGGTGTGAATATTCTTTTATACTCACTCATTCCATTTATTTCCTCAAAATACTTGAATAAACAGAGATTTGTGCACTGGCATTCATAGCAGCATTGTCACAATAGCCAATGGGTGGAAGCAGCCCAAGTGTCCATCAACAGATGTATGCATCAACAAAATGATGCAGATCAACAAAATGTGGCATATACATATAGAATTTTATTTTATTTTATTTTTTAAAGATTTTATTTATTTATTTGAGAGAGAGAGAGAGAGAGAGATCACAAGTAGGCAGAGAGAGAGGAGGAAGCAGGCTCCCCGCTGAGCAGAGAGCCCAATGCGGGCCTCGATCCCAGGACCCTGAGATCATGACCTGAGCCGAAAGCAGAGGCTTTAACCCCCTGAGCCACCCAGGCACCCTACATATAGAATTTTAGCCTTAAAAAAAAAAAAAAAAGAACGTTTGACACATCAACATCAATGAGACTTGAAGACATAAGCCTGTCATCAAAGTAAAAATACTGTATGATTCCTCACATGAGGTTCCTAGAGCAGTCAAATTCATAGAGACAGAAAGTAAAAGGGTGGTTGCCAGGAAGTAGGGGACGGGAGAAAAGGGGAGTTAGTGTTGAATGGGTACAGTTTCAGCTGGGGGAAGATAAAAAAAATTCTGGATATGGATGATGGTGATGGTTGCACAACGGTGTGAATGTACTTAATACCATAGAACTGTACACTTTAAAATGGTTAAAATGGGAATTTTTTATTTATATTTTACCACAATTTAAAAAGAAAAAAGTACTTGAATTGTCACTTACCAAAATTAGGAACACAGGAAAACATTTGACATATTAAAAGAATGACCCCTAGATCAAAGAACTTTACTTCCCTGAACCCTTCTTTAGAAGGATGCACGGATAAAAAACCTTTCTTTGTGTTGGCCATCTGGAACAGTGAACAAGTTGAAAACGGAATCTTGCTGTTCCCTAAGCAAATAATTGTAATACTTCTTGTGTCAGGGATTTGTAGTACTAACTGAAGTTTCTTTTTTCTTGTCTGCAGGACAAGTATTGGACAGCCGGAGTCAGTCCCCATGGAGATTATCTTTGATAACAGATTTCTTCTGGGGAATAGCAGAGTTCGTGGTCTTGTTGTAAGTGTTAACAGTGCCTTTAATAGCCCTAATAGTTAACAGAAGTACATTAGGTACATTATGTTGAGGTTCTTAAACAAGCTGAACTTTACCAAAACAGTTTTTAATTATAATATATATATTTTAATTATTAGCTTTGCTAAGCGAAATGAAGACTTTTGTGGTGGTAAAGCTGCCCCAAACATCTGACAAGTATGAATGTGATAGTTAAGTAGCTTGACTGTGGCTTAACCTTGGTGGTAACCATTTCAATCTGCATCTGTGGAGCCAGGCCTCCGCATTCTAGGGCCAAATGACAGTGCCTCACTTTCTCTCTGCTGTATCAGCTTTAGTGTGTATGTGCAGCTTTTTTACTCCATGTTATACAATAAACTAACAAGGGGAATTAGATCTTGATACAAAATATCCCAAGTAGTAAAATTTTTTTTTTAAAGATTTTATTTATTTATTTGACACAGAGAGAGAGAGATTACAAGTAGGCAGACAGGCAGGCAGAGAGAGAGGAGGAAGCAGGCTCCCTGCTGAGCAGAGAGCCCGATGCGGGCCTCGATCCCAGGACCCTGAGATCATGACCTGAGCCGAAGGCAGAGGCTTTAACCCACTGAGCCACCCAGGCGCCCAGTAAAATTGTTTTTTAAATTGTTAGAATTGACGCAGGGGACAAAAATTTAAACTTTACCATAATTTCAAGCAATTCTTAGTTAAATGCATTTTTTGGTCTTTCCCATGCTGTTTGTTTTGTGAAAATTGTTCATCAACTACCAACAAGTCTTACTCGTGCTAAGTTTGAATTTATACATATTTGAATGTCACATGGCAGAGAACTGCAGGGATGCAGAGATGTGGGAGACTGCCCATCCTTCATCTACTTTAATTCATATCACAATGGGTGTTAGGCTGGGCATGATTGTGGGAGGTGGACATCAGAGGAAGTTACTCCAAGTGGAGGAAACAGGAAAGATGGCAGAGAAGTTTGAATAGCAGACTGCGATCTTTATACTTAATTGAATTGTCGCTGTGATTTAAAAAGATTAATCTGATGGCTGCATGTAGCATAAGTAGAAGGGGGGTGAAATGGAAGAGATGGTTCTGTAGAAAAATACAGTGGGACAGAGGGGCATTAAGTTACCCAGTGCAAAACTTCCTTAAAATCTCACACATTTCACCTACTCCCTATTTTCTTAAAATATTGTTTTAACTTAAATTCTTCCCCCTCCATAAGTAAAGAAAATTCCATACAGATGGATTCCCAGAAGCCCTGTGTCTCTGGCACACCACCGTAGGCTCCTCTTTCAGCAAGGTAACATTAGCTAGACTGTTGGCAGGGGAACTGTGGGGGAAATGAATGTGCAGTGCTGTGAAAACAGACACTGAGGACTGACAGCTGATGTAAAGTGGAGGAAGGAAGTTAGGGATGGCTCTGGTTTCAGAGTCACTCCTACTAGACTCTGTCAGGGAGAGTTATTAGCATGTAAGAAAGACAAAGAACGATGGCTTTGGCCCAGAACATAGCACCTGTGTAGACATGTCCTACATGCTGTTGTCCAGCTGGCTTTGAGAAATGTGGGGTTGGAACTAAGTTGCTTTAGTCATCTGCTCACAGACATAACTGAAACTATGGAGATTTTATAATGTTGAAAGTGGTATTTTTGTTTTCTGCCTCTTGTTTCAGTTTCAAGACTCTGCTTCAGCAAGATGTGAAAAAGAGAAGAGGCTATGGAAACTCCTCTGATTCCAGATATGATGATGGAAGAGGGTAGAGTTTTTTAAATTGATAATATTTTTACCACTCTTATTTTAATAAAGTCAAATATTATAGATGGATAGACATAGGCTCATGGAAATAAAAGGTTTAAATTCTATTTCAAAAAATTAATGCATTAGTGTAAATTAAATCAAGTTGCCTCTGATTTGATAGAGTCACTGACAAAGCTAAAATGTATTTCAAATATTCTATGCGAAAAGTCCAAATTAGAGGATAAAAACTGATGACCACCACTAAATCTAGAGACTTCATTTTAGAATCTGGATTTCCACTGCTAAAGAAAACCAGAAAAGGTGAAGCAGCATGGGGTTGGGCTTGCATTTCCAGGGAGCTGGGTATCAACTGGGCATTTATTTACAGGAAGTACTGTTCAGATCATAACAATTCCTTGCTTGACTCATTTTTCTCATGTTCATTAAGTGCCAGGTCCCTGTATTTGAATTTTCTCAACTCCTGACCTAATTGGCAGTTCCTATTTTAAATAAAGGGTCTATTTGAGTGTTTGAAAGGAACCACTTGATGACTACTAAACAGTAGAAATTAAATTTTTCTTTTATTAGGCCACCAGGCAACCCTCCAAGAAGAATGGGTCGAATTAATCATCTACATGGCCCTAGTCCTCCTCCAATGGCTGGTGGATGAGGAAGGTAACTTAAAATCTGAAATTACTGTGCAGAGATTTCATTTTGAAATATCTTCTTAGGGAAGTTTTTTTTTAGGAAAACAGACTTATCCAACATTTTGTTATTATTCAGACATCTTATTTGGAAAAATATTTATACCTTAACCCTTGAAAAATTTATTGAATTTTGTTATCAAAGTGTCTTTTGGAAAAAAGTTTAAAAAGAAAATGATTGTTGGATGTTTTGGTGCAGATCCAAATTAATAACTAGTAACTGATTGCTGTAACACTTTCTTTTAGGTAAATGTCTGCTCTAAGAAGCAGACAACTGGACATGCACATTCATAACAGAGGGAAACCATCATGAAGTAGAGGGCTGACCATGCTGGACAAGGAATTGAATGTGTATGTCTGAACAGGGATTGCTCTGTGTCCTCACAGGCGAATGAGGTCATGCTGGGAATTCCCTCCCCAGGGATCTGGCATGACTGATATGCAGTTCTTCTATAAATGTACATGTTTGTCTCATTATCTTTTTTGTATAGTTTATGAAAGTATTAATATAGTTTTAATAAGTAAATATTTTTAGGTTACAAACCTTGACTTCGCATCTTTGTATAATTAAAAAACTCCAAATTTGAAGAAAAATAAAAGGTTGTGTATTCAGTATGATTAGTGTCACCTTTTTAACTTGAAATAGTATTCATTGTTAATTTGTTCTCATTTATAAATAAATCACATTGTATTTATTCCAGTAGTATGCATACAATTATATCTTGAAACATATTTGTCCTATGAATCTTTAACACAGTGTGTCAGATTTGCTATCATATATAGTTATCGGGGTAATTATAAAGCCATCACTAACAAACCTGAGCTACAAAATGAAGATTGCTTGGTGGTCTTTAAAATCATAGACTTCTGTGTTATATTGACAAATTTGAATTCTAAATCGTTCCTTAAGATACTGCCTGTTGGCTTTAAACCCCACCTCCACCCCATGAACGCTGGTAACTCTTATATTCTTTCACTAGAATGGAAGCTCGATGAGGTTAGGGATTTTGTCTTTTTTAACCTAGTGCTTTGAACAGTGACTACATATAATAGGCGCTGAAATATCTGTTGGAAAAATGAATAATACAGATAATTCTTCTTTGTGTTTAACAGTCTTTGAACCAAAGTGTTCAGGTAAAAGCATTTTTTTTTAATATTTTGAGAGAGTGAATGAACACACCACCTGGGGGGGGGGCGGCCACATGGTGCAGAGGAAGAAGCAGACTCCCCACTGAGTAGGGAGCCTAACACTGGGCTCAACCCCCAGTACCCTGGGACCAGGACCTGAACTGAAGGCAGAAGCTTAACAGACTGAGCCACCCAAGTGCCCTTGGTAAAGGCATTTTTATATTTATTTGGAAGTATTTATTCAACTCTATTTGCCAGGAAATGGAGATGTAGTGACATGAGATACTGATCTTCAAACATAAGGGAAGGGGCAATTATAAGACAATTTTCAGGTTAAGGATAATAGAGGCAATTATTGACCACTCAAGTCTGTGTCAGACATTTTATCTTTTACATATTCATTCTGACACTATAGTAGGTAGATGATATTTGCATTATTCAGATAACATGCAAGAGCTCAGCAAAGTTTTGTGATTGTGTGGCTAGTGAATGGCAGAGTCATTCTGTCAAATCACTTAAGTGGGGAGAAGACCTGGGCAGTCTCAGGACATGATGGCTTCTCTGTGCATGTGATTCATGATCCCCCTCCCCCTCCCTCCCCCTTCCCCAACCCCTCTGCAGGACTCTTCTTTAGCGCTATTCTATAGTCCTGACCGCCACTGATACTTAGTTCTTTCACTCTGAGCATGAGGTAGACCGCTGTAGGGCAAAAAGTAGCCTCTTGAGTAGCTTGTGTTCAAATCTTGTCTTTGCTACTCAATAGCTTATGCTCTTGAGTAAGTTATGTCATTCTATCCCATTGTACTCATCTATGAAGTGGGGATTAAATTCCTACTTCAAGGGATTCTTCATTCAGCAGTATTTAATCCACAAACATTTATTGGGCTCCTACTATGTGCTGAAGATACTGGCAAAGAATAAAACAAAGTTCCTCCTCATGGAGCTTACTTTTTAGTGTGGGAAACAGTGGGCAGGCAAGTTAAGTACAGACTTAATTCCTGCTTCAAAGGTAATAACGGAGGTTTCCCTGAGGTGACATTTGACTTGAGGCAGGCGGAGAATGAGCCCACTGAGGGAAGAGCACCCAAGGCAAAGGGGACAGACAACATGAGTGATGGCTCAATGATGGGAAGGGCTTGGCATGTTTGAGAAGCTGAAAGTAAGTGTAGCTGGAGATGCCAACAGAAGGAGAGAGATGAGGGCGCCTGGGTGGCTCAGTGGGTTAAAGCCTCTGCTTTCGGCTCAGGTCATGATCTCAGCGTCCTGGGATCGAGGCCCGCATCGGGCTCTCTGCTCAGCAGGGAGCCTGCTTCCTCCTCTCCCTGTCTCTCTGCCTGCCTCTCTGCCTACTTGTGATCTCTCTCTCTGTATCAAATAAACAAATAAAATCTTTAAAAAAAAAAAAAAAAAAAAAAAAAAGAAGGAGAGAGATGAGGTGAATTTTGAGATGTAGCAGGGACTAGATTAAGAATGGCTCTCTAGGCTATGGTTAGTTTAGGCTCTGTTCCATGAGCCAGGGGAAACAAAGTAAAACATGGGTTTACTTTTTGAGATAACTCATTGGTGCTATTAAATGGAGTGCTGGGTATGTAGTACTGATTGTCTTAAATGCATACTTTAAAACGTGACACTTGGGCAACTGAATTAAGAACAGACTGAAGGAAGACAAGACCAAGTAGGGAGTTGGCTTAAGAGGCTGTTATAGTCCAGGTGAGATAATAGTAGTTTCAGCTAAGTAGGAGCAGTAGGAATAGAGAAGTGGGTTCGTTCAAGATGTATTTTAGCGACTACTGGATTTGCTGATGGATTGGAAAACTGAAGAATCAGAGTGATATTTACCGAGATGGTGAAAATGGTCATAGGGTTGGGGCGGCGGGGGCGGATCAAGAGTTCCAGTTCGGGCTCATTTAATTTTTCAATGCCTTGTGGACATCCAAATGGAGATACCAAATAGGCAATTGGTTATCAGTCTGGATCTCAGGGAGACTTCCAGACTGGAATCGTGTATTTGGGAGTTATCTTCATATGTAAAGCCATGAAACTGGATAAAGACGTGCAAGGGGTGTGTGGAGTGAGGCGCCCTAACTCAAGAACACCTTAACATCAGAGGCTGGACTGAGCATAACCAGCCCAGTACGAGAACTAGGAGTATGTGTGGGGTCTGGGAAGCCAGGAAGAGGCAGCTGTAAGCGAAGCGAAATGCCGCGTACCTGCTGCCCTCCCGCAAGCGCTCAAAATAAAAACAAGTCGGCTGTGGGCATGCTATCCCCAGGACCAATCACAGCAACACCCACCCATCCACGCCCCACCCCCCCAGCCCCGTCCCCCTCCTCCGGGCGGCTCCGCCCCTCCGTTTTCCCGGAAGTCTCCGGGGCGGCTGCCCGGCGGCCATCTTGGTTGCCGGGCAGCCGGCTGGGAGGCTGCGCGTGCGCGGGGGCCCTCCTCCGGCGGGCGCGGCGAGTCCCTGAGGGTGGAGGTCTGCAGGCGTCCGAGGCGGCCGCAATGACCCAGGCGGAGAAGGGGGACGGGGAGAACGGGAAGGAGAAGGGCGGGGAGAAGGAGAAGGAGCAGCGCGGCGTGAAGAGGCCCATCGTGCCCGCGCTGGTGCCGGAGTCGCTGCAGGAGGTGAGACGCGGCGCCGGGGGCGGGTCTCGGTGAGGGCCTTCCGGCCGGGCGGGAGACAGAAGGCCGGCGGCTTCCGGACGCGAGGCTTCCGGCCCCCCCCCCACCTTGGCGGCTGATGCAGGGGAGTAGCTCCCTCCTCCGCCGGCCGCGGAAGCGGGACCGGGCTTTCACCTACCCTCCACGCTGCCGTCGGGTGTCAGTGACCCCAGGTAGAGGTTAGCACCGGGCAGAGAGAGTGGGGCAGGCGTGTTCCCTTGTGAAGGAAACCTCCGGGAGTGGAGTCCAATTCAAGCATCACGCTAGGAAAAAAGGCAGACGACTGTCTGAGTAGGTAGGGAGAGTTTGTGTATCAAAACCAGAACAAGTGTAATTCCTACTAACCAGAAAGAATTATTTGGAGTTGAATGGCAAGCAAAGAACACGTGTGTGAGTGTGTATGGTTACTGATCAGTGAAAAAAAAAATAATCAACGTTCCCGTAGGAAAATGGGCAAATTCACAGCAAAAGTAAGGAGGCATTGAAATGTTCATTTTTCATGTTGGCCATCTCTGAGGCAATTTCCTAACGGGTGGCTGGGTGAAGGATAACACCCCACTGGCCAGGCAGCTGTAGGATATATAGCACCCTGCCGGCTCCTGGTACACCCTGGGGGTGGTTCCTACTGTTGCACAGGCCTTAGTTTCTCCTCCCATCGAGTTGAGGCAGCCGACCGAATGGTCGGTAAGGGCCTTGCCAGTTCCCACCCTCTCGGAGTCTCTCATTCTGTGAGTGGGAGGCAGGAGGGTAGAGCTCACAGTTGGGCATGGGATGGCAGGTGTTAGGGCATGGGGTGGGATGGCTAGTGCAGAAGACCACAGAGAAGTACTGGGCACACTGACCATGGGGAAGCAGGTACCTCCTCTGGCCCTGATGGCCTGGGATGGTTTAAACGGAAGTGACTTCAGGACCAAGACCTGAAGAATGATTAGGAGTTAGCCAGGGGGAATCTCAGAAGGAGAACAGTGTGGAAGAGACCCGGGCCAGGAGAGTGAAGTGATCATAGGAAGTTTTGTCAATCAGGATGTCTGGTGATCATATGAAGTTTTGTCAATCAGGATGTCTGGAAGTGAGGAAGAAGGTACAAAAGGTGACACTGGAGATCTTAGCGGAGCCTATCATAAGGGTCTTAAAAGCCAGAGTCGGCTCTCTTCTGAAAGGCAGTGGAGAACTCTGGAAGAGCTAGCCAGACTGAACTACATGATTAACTGGCTGAATTCTCACAATAACTCTATGAGGTAGGAACTTTATCCAGAGGAAGGAAATGGTGCAGTATGAATTCGAAGCCAAATTTGTGAATCCAGAGCCTGGGCCCTTAACCACTATGGCAGCATTTCCTTAACTTCAGTTGGTTGTAGAACACCCTTTAGTTTTTCCATGTTCTCTGTGGCTTTTTCATATCCATTTTTTTTTTTTTACTCAATCTTATTTAGCAGTAATATTCAGGAAATGATTTGTGGGATGTACCAGCTAGTTTTTTCCTAATATGTTAAAATAAATATGGAATTATTAAAAAGTATTTGTCCACACTTTGGAAAACTGCCATTCCTAACGCCAGAGCTTTACAGTCAATGTGCTGTAGCCTGTGTGCTGTAAATGAGTTACAGGTATCCCTGACGCCAAGCAGCTTCGTCTTTTTACTCCAGTCTACTGCACAGATGTCTCCCATAGCACAGAAAAGCTTGGGAAGTACTGTTTAACATCATGCCAACCATGTGAAAGAGGTGCATTCAACAAACACCTCCTAGGCTCCTGTGTGCCTTGCGCTGGGCATAGAGTAGTGAAAAGACAGAATTGATCCCTTCTTATATGAAGGTTTTTGTCTATCGGGAGGGCAGACAGTAAATGATTGCAAGCATGACAGTTGCCATGAAAATTATATTGCACAGGGATAAGCAAACTGAGTCTAATGACATTTAACTTAAAGGGAGAAGTAAGATTTACCAGTGAGAAAGGACATGGCAGGCAAAGGGAGTTACCTGTGTGAAGACCTAGATGTCAGCATGGTGAGTTAAGAAATCAAGAGAGATCAAGATTGAGCAAATTAAAGAGACCAGAAAGGTGGTTCTTGAGTAAGGCTAGAGAAGTAGACAGGATCTTGATTTCACAGGTTCTGGACTTTATCTTATGGGCAAACTATGGAAATGTTTTAAATGGAGACATGGAAGAAGAGTAGGTACAGGCTAAAGAGTCCTGCAGGAATGGTGGTTCTCCACAGAGGGATCCTGTTGTCACAGGGATTGTCAGAGTCCCTCTTCCCCTGCTCTCTACTGAAACTCTTGAGCCCAACTGATTCAGATTATGTTCTGCCCCCCCCCCACAAATTACATGTCTGAAACAATTACCATCTGAAAGTAAAGCCCACAGTAATCACTTCACTGTCCTGATATATGCTGCTTTGTCATTTCTTATTCACCATTTCCCAAGAATGGATTGTGAAATGCAGCAAAGTTTTCTGACCTTTGAGGACACAATAGTGAACTCTGGCATTTTAATCTCAAACTTTTGCCAGATTAGGTGAATAACACAGAACTAACAAGGGGTAAAGTGTTTTAAAAACAATGACCAAAATTTGGCTTATGCATACACTCAGAAGTGGTTGATGTATAAAGCCTTACTTTCCAGCATTACAAAATAACAATTCTGTCCTTATGTGAATTTCTCCCCTAACCTATTCAACCAGTGGTTGTCAAACCTGAGCGGTCATGGTGATCACCTCAGGAACTTTTTTTTTTTTAAAGATTTTATTTATTTATTTGACACAGAGAGAGATCAGATCACAAGTAGGCAGAGAGGCAGGCAGAGAGAGAGAGAGGAGGAAGCAGGCTCCCCGCTGAGCAGGGAGCCCGACGCGGGCCTCGATTCCAGGACCCTGAGATCATGACCTGAGTCGAAAGCAGAGACTTTAACCCACTGAGCCACCCAGGCGCCCACCTCAGGAACTTTTGAAAGTTGCAGATGTCTAGGCTTCCTCTCTGAAAATTCTGAATCAGAAAATTTGTAGTGTAGGCTTAGAGGCTAGTTTTTTTTATTTACAAGCATCTTTAGGTGATTCAGATTTAGCTAGTATTTTGCTAGTCATAGAGTATTCCCTACATTTACTCCTTATCTGTTTCCCCTACTAACTGAAAGTTCTCTGGTGGTCAGGATTTTGTCTTGGTCATCATTGTACTCCTAGTATCTGGCACAGAAATGCTCAGTAATTGTAGGTTAACTTGCATTGTATATTTATCATTTTGTTCATTTAAGCAGATGTTGACCTATGTACTGTGGGTCAGATCCTGGGAGCACAGATAAAGGAAATGAGTTTGCATTCTGCAGAGAGCAATACTTGGTTGCCTCTCAAAGAGCTACCTTTGCTGAATTATTTTGATACCTATGAGTCTGGTAGTCATTACAGGAAACTCACTTCTTAGTCTAGCCTGTTACCTGTATATTATTTAACTTGCTACCTGTATATTATTTACTGAGGTCACATTCCTGTGTTTTATATTTGCAGCAAATCCAGAGCAACTTCATTGTTGTCATACATCCAGGTTCAACAACCTTAAGGATTGGTCGAGCCACAGACACACTTCCTGCTAGCATTCCTCATGTCATTGCACGAAGGCACAAACAACAAGGGCAGCCACTGTATAAGGACAACTGGCTCCTAAGGGAAGGACTAAATGTAAGTCAGATATGGAGGATCTGGAGAGAAAGCCCAAGGTGGTTTCCTTGGGGGAGCTTAGACATTCAAGTATGCTACGTATACTTGAATTAACATCTTCATAACTTTAATGTGTTTCAAAATAATAACATCATTCAGGGTTACAAATAGCATTTTTCATGTGAGCTAGTGGTTTTAGATTGTAAAGAAATAATTATGACAAAAACAAATCAAATTATTTTAATCTATCAGTATGAATTGGGTATTGATGAAGATGATTTTTAATGGAAGATACAGAATTGTCACTCACTTAAACTGATGCATTAAGGTCTCTTAACAGCTGTATTTTTCTCTTCCAGATACTCAGAGTTTATATTGAGTTTGTATTTTCAATCCATAAACAAATTGAATTGTTATAATCACTTCCTCCAATATTAGATCAAATTATAATTTAAGGGCAAGACTTGATATCTCCTTGGAGTTAGCATTTACTTTATTCCACTTTGAAGATAGTAATTATCAGAAAGATTTTTCTTGGTAGGTGTGAAAATATGTGTATTGTGTTGTAATCCACTTTTAAGTTTTAAATGAAAGATAGTTTTAGGAACTTAAAGTTTCTGTACTTCTGTTAGTAAGCTTTAGGGTTCCACTTTTTTTTAGCATAACTGGAAGACTACCTAAGTCCATTTCTAACCTTAAGTGTAACGTGAGGGTGTTAGAGTCTAAATCCATTTATATCTTTGGATCTTCTACTATAGGACATAAATCTCAGGAGTAAAAGTTGATAGAAAACAGTAACTTTTCCATGGAGATATTTGTAAATGTGTTCTTTACAATGTCACAGGGACTTGAGTACCTGCTGAATAAACAAAATAACCTGAGTGAATAAAACACTGTTACAAAATTGTAAATATGAGAATTATGGAGATATTTGGAAAAGTCTCTAAAATACTTTGTAAATGCTAAGTAGCCATCCAGTGCTTAGTGCCATGAACAATTTTATCACTTAAACCTCACTTGAGGTTGTAGATTTTTGCAAATAGTTGGTTTATGGTAAAGGTTCCTTTCTGACTTTTTTATTCATAAATAATAAAAAGATTACTTTGAATTCTTAAGATTGGTAAACATGGCAGAAATTAAGGAAATGCAGCTACTTGTTTATTATGAGAGAGCATTTCCTCTCGATGGATTAAGTCAGTAGTTTGCCACATTGCTTTCTCTTTTCACTAAATCCTTTGTGCCACTTGTCTTTCACTTTTCCCCCCCAGAAACCAGAAAGTAATGAACAAAGACAAAATGGCCTTAAAATGGTGGATCAAGCAATATGGTCTAAAAAGATGTCAAATGGTACAAGACGGATTCCCGTGTCCCCTGAACAGGTTCAGTCTTAACTCTTTCTTCAGATTCATTCTGTCACCGCTGTTCTGTCAATAAGTGCTATTCATGATTTCATTATGCAATTTAAAGATGGGATTTCTTTAAAAAAGGAAGAAAACCATTCATATCCACCTACATAATACCCCAATCGGTGTCACAAATGCTTGGGCAAGCTGAATAATTTAAAAGATGGTGTTTCTTTGGCAAGTTGATAAAAATTTATAGTTTACTAGAGAGTCTTAAGTGTGTAATTCCAGGATCTTGGTAGGAAGCAATATTCATACTACATTTGCCATTTTAATATGATAAAAAATGCTATTAGAAATGGACATGAGTTGGTATGATATGTAAATGTATATTCAGCTTTAAACAGAGTGCAGTATTAATTTTGGACTGCCTGTGAATCACAGCCTAGGTATTAAAACCACAGGAAAAATCACAATTTTGGAAAAGGCCAAGAGAATCTTTTTGTGACCAGTTATTATTTTGCCAAATATTTAGGATTTGTGATTAAGTTTTACTGTATCTGGTCTATGAAAGAGAGGAGAAAAGAGGACTCATACTACATTTCTCCTCTCCCTTTCCCTTTTTTTCTCACATAAATTCAGAGAATTTTCTGGTATTTCAGGCACGATCCTACAACAAGCAGATGCGACCTGCAATTTTAGATCACTGTTCTGGAAATAAGTGGACAAACACATCTCATCACCCGGAGTTTTTGGTGGGAGAAGAGGTAGGGAACTTTGCAGTGCCATCCAGTTCTAGTTGTTTCCTAGAATTCATAATCGTCCTTACAGGCTCAGATACTGACATAGGGCTCCTATGATACTCCACTTGGAATAGTCAGCAAATGTTAATCATAACTCTGTCCTTAGATTTTTTTTTTTTTTTTTTTTTTTAGAGATTTTATTTATTTGAGAGAGAGTAAGCAAGAGCATGAGAGGGGAGAAGGTCAGAGGGAGAAGCAGACTCCCCATGGAGCTGGGAGCCCGATGTGGGACTTGATCCTGGCACTACCAGGATCATGACCTGAGCTGAAGGCTGTTGCTTAACCAGCTGAGCCACCCAGGCGTCCTCTGTCCTTAGGTTTTTTTAATGTGAATCCAGAAAACGGCCAAGAGAAGTTTTAACAACGTATTCATCTCCCCGCCTTTTCTAGGCCTTGTATGTTAATCCATTGGACTGTTATAATATTCACTGGCCTATCAGAAGAGGTCAGTTAAATATTCATCCGGGACCTGGGGGCTCCCTTACAGCTGTTCTGGCAGATATTGAAGTAATATGGTCTCATGCAATCCAAAAATACTTGGAAATCCCCCTGAAAGATTTAAAGGTGAGTTAAAATTCACAGTTACTTGAATTGGCTTTAAGAGTCTTGATCAGTAAAAGTACATATTACTGAGTTGTTTGTAATCTACTGTCCTTGAAGCATTCTCGTCCTTAAGGTGTTGAGGCTAGCTTTCCTTCTTCACTGACTTCACCGCTGGTGATTTCTCTTTGTCTTACCTGTTTTTTTCTATTGTGTCCCAATCTACTGCTCTGCAGCCAGAAAGCTTGCTCATGTTTATACCTTCTCTTTGGACCTTTTTCAGTTCACATTTGTTGTCTTATTTTTAATTTCACAAGGTTTTATTTTATTTTATTTTTCTGTTCAGGTATAGTCGAGACACAAGGTTTTTTCAGTTTCAGGTGTACAACACAGTGATTGGACAACCCTATATATAATGTGCTTGCCTCGAGTGTAGGTACCATCTGTCACCATACAGTGCTATTACAGTACCATTGACTCTCTTCCCTATGCTGCTGTATCTTTCATCCCCATGGCTTATTCATTCCATAACTGGCCTTTATCTCCCACTCCCTTTCATCCTTTTTTGCCCATCCCCCTCCCTCCACTCTGACAACCACCTGTTTGTTCTCTATATTTATGGGTCTGTTTCTGCTTTTTTTGATTTGTTTGTTTTGTTTTTTAGATTCCGCATGTAAGTGAAATCATATGGTAATTGTTTTTCTCTAATTTCACTTAGCATAAAGTTCTGTAGATCCACCCAAGTTACTGCAAATGGCAAGATCTTTCTTTTTTATGGTTGAGTAATATTCCATTGTATATATGTACCACACCTTCTGTATCAGTTTATCTATTGACGGACACTTAGGTTGCTTCCATATCTTGGCTATTGTAAATAATGCTGCAGTGAACATAGGTGTGCATGTATTCTTTCAAATTACTGTTTTAATTTTCTTTAGGTAATACCCAATAGTGGAATTACTGGGTCATGCGGTATTTCTGTTTTTAATTTTTTAGGAATCTCCATTCTGTTTTCCATAGTAGCTATACCTAACATTCCCACTTTTTCTCCACATCCTCACCAACATTTATTATTTCTTGCCTATTTGATAGTCATTCTGACAGGTTTGAGATGATATCTTATTGTAGTTTTGATTTGCATTTCCCTGATGATGATGATGATCTGTCTGTGTTCTTTGGAAAAATGTCTATTCAGGTCCTCTGCCCATATTTTTAATTGGATTATTTGTTTTTCTGGTGTTGAGTTGTATAAGTTTTTTATATATTTTGACTATTAACCCCTTATCAGATAGATCATTTGCAGATATCTTCTCCAGCTAAGCAGGTTGTCTTTTTATTTTGTTGATGGTTTCCTTCTCCGTGCAAACTTTTTATTTTGGTGTAGCCCTAGTAGTTTGTTTTTGCTTTTGTTTCCCTTGCCTCAGGAGACATATCTAGAAAAAGGAGGGCTGACATCAAAGACCTTGCCTGTGTTTTCTTCTAGGAATTTTATGGTTTCAGGTCTCAATTTATGTGTTTAACCTATTATGAGTTTATTTTTGTCATGGTGTAAGAAAGTGGTGCAATTTCATTCTTTTGCATGTAGCTGTCCAGTTTTCCCAGAACCATTTATTGAAGACACTGTCTTTCTTATTGCATATTCTTGCCGCCTTTGTCAGAGATCAATTTTTCATATTTTTTGGGCTCTGGTTTTTTTCCATTCATCTGTGTATTTTTGTGCCAGTACCATATTGTTTTGATTATTATAGCTTTGTAGTATGTCTTGAAATCTGGGGTTGTGATACCATTTCACAAGTTTTTAATAAAGGGGAAAAAACCACAACGTCAACATTTTCTGGGGTTTTTTTGTTGTTGTTAAACCTAAAAGATAGAGAGGTTTGAGCTTTTGTTCTGGGCCTCTAACCATTGCTGCCATCCTTTAGAGAGAATTCTCTCTGAAGACAAGTGTAGTGACATTTATTTTGACCTGACTTTAATATTAACCGTTGTTTCTTTTTTTGTTGTTTTTCTTTTTTAGTATTATAGATGTATCTTGCTAATTCCTGATATCTATAATAAACAGCATGTGAAAGAATTAGTGAATATGATCCTAATGAAGATGGGTTTTTCAGGTATGTCTGGATATTCCGGAGAAACCTACTTGAAATGAGATTGTTTTTCTTTTTTACTGACAACATTAATTCACTGCTTTATTGAAATGCTTATTCTGAGAGGATCAGCCTTGCTTAGACAATTGCCCAGGGGTTCCCAGACTTTAATCGATGATTTGTCTTAGGATCTTTACTGCTCCCTAGCTGATTGCTCCTCTGCCTTTGTGTTTCAGGGATTGTGGTCCATCAAGAGTCTGTTTGTGCCACCTTTGGAAGTGGTTTAAGCAGCACGTGTATCGTAGATGTTGGAGACCAGAAGACAAGTGTGTGCTGTGTGGAGGATGGGGTCTCTCATCGGAATACTCGGTAAGAATCTTAGAAAGTTGCGTTTTCTGCTCCTTCTAGGAGCAGGCTAGGCTTGTAGGCTAGGCTGTTCAGCTATAAAGCATCAGAAGTTAAAAAGAAAATTTTTATGAGGAATTACATATTCAAAGTTTGCATGGGATACCCAGATTGTGTAAATGCAAATTCTAGCAAGGCTATAAACCACTGATTTTATCCTTCCTGTTAGAACTATTATCAAAAGAAACGAAATCTTGCCATTTGCAGCGACAAATGGAACTAGAGGGTATTATGCTGAGCGAAGTAAGTCAATCAGAGAAAGACAATTATCATATGATCTCTCTGATATGAGGAACTTGAGGG
>LNAC01000008.1:99093-122208 GCA_002007465.1 Ailurus styani
GATTCACAGACCTGTACCCCTGGGGCAAAGAATTAAAAAAAAAAAAAAAAGAACCCTCGACTATGATTTCACATCAGCAACTCCTGAAAATCCTAGCTTGCGTTTTGTGCTTTCCCACGGAGGCAGCTCTTTGTCTTGCTGTGGTCTGATGTAGAGATACCAGTTGCGCTCACAGCAAAGCTTCATTTAGGCAAGTCATGTCGGGGAAAAGAGGTTTTCCAGTCTGAATTCTCTATCTAACATTGTGAGTATTTGCTTTTGTCATAATTGTTTAATGAGTGATGAGTAGCTTTCTGGTTAAGTCCCTTTGGGATGTCATCACTGATACAAGAGGTAATAAAATAACTCTCAGGAGCAGGTTTGCTGCTTGTCCTTCCTGGGACAAGCCCAACACCGGTGAGCACACTCAGGCAGTGCACACACAGGTTCTCTGCATCATTTTTGTGCTCCCAGGATGGCTTCTTCAGGATGCTGTAGTTCTTCCTATCCCTCATATAGGTAGTTTGAGATGCAGGGTATAGAAACATTTAACCGAGGGCCTAAGCAGTCCATAAGAAAGGTTGCTCTGTTGCCTCCCACTTCAAATTATGATGCATTCCAGCATACCTTAATTTGGCTCATCCATTGTTTATGTATTACTTAATGCTATTGGTTCTCAGAATATGGAGAAAACACTGGACCCAGGTCTCCCACCTCTAAAATAACATAGCAGGGCTTTTTCCAAACCACAGAACCATTCAGTTAGTGGGTTGTATACTCTAGAGTTTGCTCCTATGAGTTTGTCTCATGCTGTCCCTGACTGTCAACTTGATACACTGGTGAGTATAGACAGGCAAACAACTATCATATGGTAAACATAGTGTCTTAGAAATGAGTTGCATTCGGGGCACCTGGGTGGCTCAGTGGGTTAAGCCTCTGCCTTCAGCTCAGGTCATGATCTCAGGGTCCTGGGATCGAGCCCTGCATCGGACTCCCTGCTCAGCGGGGAGCCTACTTCCTTCTCTCTCTCTCTGCCTGCCTCTCTGCCTACTTGTGATCTCTCTCTCTCTGTCAAATAAATAAATAAAATCTTTTAAAAAAAAGTTGCATTTAGTCGTGAGTATTCTGTTTCTTGGGGACTTTTTTGCAAATAGCATGACTGCTGCTAGGTGCCCACCATTGGTCATTTGCTAGAGTTCCATTTCTCCCTCCCATCCATCCATCCTGTCCTTCCATTTTTTATTCCGGCTGTAAACATCTTTTGAGACTTGTTATGTTTCACTGTGCCTGATTGAGTTTTTGAAATGCCCTTTGTACCTTCTTGACCAATAGATTACTCACCTGCCTTTTCTTCTAACTCTAGGCTCTGTCTGGCCTATGGGGGGTCTGACGTGTCAAGGTGTTTCTACTGGCTGATGCAGCGAGCCGGGTTCCCTTACCGAGAATGCCAGCTAACAAATAAAATGGATTGTCTTCTTCTGCAGCACCTTAAGGAAACTTTCTGTCATTTAGATCAGGTGAGTGCAAAATCAAAATTGATGATTATTTTTGTTTCCAGGAAAAATTTAAGATATTTAAAAGGCAATTAAAAATATAATAGTATTATGCTACCCTTTCAACCTAAGTTGAGAGAGCCTTGAAGTTGAAGTTCTTAAGGAGTGAGAGTGTTTTGGTAAGGTCAGAGCTGTTAGGATGTATCTCAGGCTCTGGAAAATACAGCTAGCTTTTTTAAAGAAAGAGTATTTAGCAAATTTGTTTCTCTTTAGAAGATGAAGATAAAACCTTTAGGTGTAATGAATGTATAGGTGCGGACATTTAATAAAATGGCATCAATTGAAGCACTTTCTTAGTGTTGTGAACAGTCAGCATGTAATCATTGCCATATGTGGATTCTTACCTTTTTATGCTATTTCAGACCATTTCTTTTCCTGGACCCTTTTCAACCAATCTTACTCTAAATAACAACATTTTGAGAGCCCTAAGGCTGGGTGTCATTTCCCAGCTATTGAGGGAATTGGCTTATTGATTTGGGTCCTTGTGTGTATTAGTGTTTATTGATAATGAAGAAAAAATGCAGATGGTAGAAATTTCAGAAATGTTGAAAGGGAAGCAAGGTACATTTGGACTCTTGTTTTATTAAGTTCCAGTTGTAATGGGGGAAAAAAAAGAAATGGCAGAAAGTTGCAGGGCAGCCTTGTTATAGGTGAGATTCAGATGGTGGAGAGGCTTAATTGTCATTTGAGGAGTTTACATGAACTGTTCACTGACAGCCTCTTTTCCTGGAATCAGGACATCTCTGGACTCCAGGATCATGAGTTTCAGATTCGCCATCCAGATTCCCCTGCCCTACTTTACCAGTTTCGATTAGGAGATGAAAAACTCCAGGTAATATATGGCTGTATATTTTCATGGGCAGAAAGAAAGCCAGCCAGGTTCAATAAGACTGAGAATGTGTACTTGACTGAAACCTCACGAGGTCAGAACGTCAGCTGGTTTAGATTGTTCGCTGAACCAGCTTTTTAAGCCATCAATAGAATACAGATTAAAATAGATCCAAGGACCATCTTTTTAATTAGCCACTATATGATTAGTTATTATTTAGAGAGGAGTACTAAGAAATTAGAAGGTAGCTTATTGGGCACTTGCTTTACATTTTTAAATATTTATTTATTTATTTGAGAGAGAAGGAGCAGGGAGAGGGAGAAGCAGACTTCCTACTCGGAGCCAGATGCGGGGCTCGATCCTGGGACCCCTGAATCATGATCTGAGCTGAAGGTAGATGTTTGACCAACTGAGCCACCCAGGTGCCCCGGCACTTGCATTACATTTGCTTTGACATTTCTCTCTGTTGTCATATCACTCACTCAGTTGGATGATTTCTGTAAGTTCTCTGGCCTCTTGTGCAATGAAAAAATAATGCTACTTCCAAAAGAGAGTGCTTATTTAGTCTGCCTTCTAGGATCTGATCTGCTGGTTTTGTTTTGGAAAGAACAGAGTTTAATGGATCAGTTTTTTCAGAAGGCAGTGTCCTTGGTTGATCTTTTTTTTTTCCCTTCCTTGCACAGGCTCCAATGGCTTTGTTTTACCCTGCAACTTTTGGAATTGTTGGACAGAAAATGACAACTCTGCAGCACAGATCCCAGGGAGACCCTGAGGATCCTCATGATGAGCATTACCTGCTAGCCACACAGAGCAAGCAGGAACAGGTCCGCGGTGATTCCGGTGTGAGAAGGGACAGCACTGCCCCTGCAGAAGTTTGCTCACCATTAATGGATTGTTGCAGTCACTGCAATCTGACTGCATACTCAAGCTAATATTGTTTTTAGAACTGTATTAGAATTTTCAGAACTGAAATGAAATCTAAATTTTTAAAATCCAGATGACAGATTTCTTCATTCAGCAGACGTTAATCCAATTTTCAGAATACCAGTCCATACATTTAAAAGTTAATTTAATGAAGATACTTCCTTTTGGTATATACATTATTTCTTTTGGAATGTTTATTCAGTAGGGAATGTTTTCAGTAAAATCTCACCTATTTTAAAAATAATAATTTAAACGGTATGTGGTCTAGGCAAAAGCTGAATTCCTTTGTCCAGAGCTGATGATCCCAGTAATAGGAAGTCTGATGCAGGGGCACAAATTAAAGCTCTCCCTGCCAATGAAATAGCAGCTGATGATGGAGGGAGGAGTCCTTGTCCCTGAGCATGAGATGGTTAGATAAGATCTGAAAATGAGGATTCCACAGTAGCCACAGGAGCAAGAATCCTGCTGAATTATTCCACTTAAAAATTCTGTTCAAGGGGGAAATGTCCATGTACACTGACATTTCAGTTTTAAAATCCCACCAGTGATAGTAAGGTCGTGAGACTGGCCCTGACTGCCATTGACTGCTTTGGAATTGTCAGGACATCCTCATGTTTTGTATACCGTGTTTTGCTCCCAGGCGAGCTGCCAGTGGGTCCAGGTGAGTGGCTATATACTGGCATGCATTCCCGTGCACCACAGTGATGGACCTTTGTTTTACGATAGTGTAAAATAGTGCTGTAGAGAGGGGTGGGGTCTCGCTGGGTCTATCTACACTGTTCTGTTATAGTCCTCCCATCTACTTGATTGTCTTTTTGATTGATTTAAAGTCTGCCAAAGCTACTGCTGACCGAAAATCTGCATCCAAACCCATTGGATTTGAAGGGGATCTTCGTGGCCAGTCTTCTGATCTTCCAGAAAGACTCCATGCCCAGGAGGTGGATTTGGGATCCTCCCAGGGAGACTGTCTGATGGCTGGCAATGAATCTGAGGAGGCTCTCACAGCACTGATGTCCAGGAAGACTGCCATCTCGCTATTTGAAGGGAAAGCCCTGGGCCTGGATAAAGCCATTCTTCACAGCATCGACTGCTGTTGTAAGTGTGTTTTGGAAGCTGGTTAGGTGAATGGGTTCAAGCTAGAGTATGGTTGTGCAGCATAGTATATGCATTGAAAAACTGGAGCCCCTGCTTTGTGCTTGCATTGTCTGGTATTAGGAATTGGTTCCTGGCCTCATTGAGCATACAGCCTACTAGAGGAGACCAAAGAAATTAAATTGTCATACAAATTGGAAATTACAACTATAGCAGGTGCTGCAAAGTTGAGCTAAAGGATACTGATTTTCAGAGCTTCCGATAGGATTTAATAAGGGGTTTTATTAGGGAGAAAGAAGTGTGGAGGGTGGGAGGCTTGGCAGGGAAGCCTTTCTTGGGGAAGAGCCACTTGAGAGATCTAGGAGGTGAGTGGGGGTTAGCCTGTCACAGGATGGCATTCTGGGCAGAGGAAGAGGCCTGTGTGGAGGCAGTGTGGCTGGGGGCCAGGGGCCAGGATGAAGCTAGAGAAGCAGTGTGTACGTGCCACATTGGACTTTGTAGGTCCCTGTAGAGATTTTGGTCCCAATCCTAAGTAGCAGTGTGGGAGGTATGGTAGCAACATGTTCACATTGGTGTTTTGCAAGATTCTTCTGTCTGCATTGTGGAGAATGGGTTGGAGAGAAATCTTTGAGGAGGCTCTTACAGTTGTCCCAACAAGATGGTGGTGACTTGGCCCAGGGTGGTGGTGGATATGGAGAAAAAGAGTTGAAGGAATATCATTGTCTTTTCAGCATCTGATGATACCAAAAAGAAGATGTACAGTTCCATCCTCGTGGTGGGAGGTGGTTTGATGTTTCACAAAGCTCAAGAATTTCTGCAACACAGAATTCTCAACAAAATGCCACCTTCATTCAGGCGAATTATTGAGAATGTGGATGTAATCACAAGGCCCAAGGTCTGTTGTTCATGGTGCAGTTGAATTATATGCAAATGAAACTAGGACTGATTCTTTCAAATTATAACGTTGTATGTGGACAGATAAAATCCTGGGAGCCATGAGCTTGCGTCTGGTCAGCTCTTAATTAAGGATTTGGGCAAGTGGAAAAATTTCAGTAGGTCACAGATTTGGTGAGGAGCTTTGTTTGGACTAGGGGCCTGGAGTCCTGGGTGTTAGTCCCTGCTGTGCTCTCTAGACTCGTATGACTGACTTCCAAAAGCCATGCCTTTGGAAAAGGACTGGGTGGGACAAGGAGAAGACTGGCTGGTCTCCCATCAGCCAGAACAACTCCAGTTTTTGCTTTCATATCAAGGATTTGTTGCTGGCCCTGGACCAGGGCATCTTTACAGATCCTTTTGGCTTGAACTATCTTGGAAAGAAACATAAACCCTGGAATTTAGAAAGAGATTGTGTCTGTATTTCATTATATTCCACGAACCACTCCTGGGGATGTTCTTATTTAATTTTAATCCTGAGGGAGGGATTGTGGGACATATTTATTCTGCTCTAACGTCAGAATAATGATTTCCTTATGTATCTTCCTGCATATGGGGGCCTATTTGTGGAATAATAGTGAATAGTAGCATCTTCAGTAATAAATGGAACAAAAAGTTGTCTAGTTCATGGATCCTGTATGGATGAGTCTTTAATGCAGGTTGAAAAATCTAGCTTTTTAGGTATTGACTCAGCAGGGTTTTTTAACCTCCAAATTCAAGGAGATGATTAAGTATACGTCTTATCTACTTTTGCTGAAATATCTTCATCACTTCCTTAGGACATGGATCCCCGGCTGATTGCATGGAAAGGAGGGGCCGTGTTGGCTTGTTTGGACACCACACAGGAACTGTGGATCTATCAGAGAGAATGGCAGCGCTTTGGTGTCCGCATGTTACGAGAGCGAGCTGCTTTTGTCTGGTGAAAATGAGCAGAAAGTCACTAGAAGACCAAAACAGGCTTCCTGGTATAAAAGACTCTTAAAGGATATATATATTTTAATTTATTAGATGCTTACGTTTCATGGAAAATAAATGAGTTTTAACTTTTACGTTGACAACAGGACATTGGTGTGAAATTTTAAGCTGCTTTTGTAGCCAGGACATTTACCAGTAAATATGAACTTAGTTTTCAGTGGTTAATTCTCCTGCCCCTTTCTCAGGGTCACAGAAGCTCCCTGATGATGTAAAATGTTGCTGCTGGGTGGCTCGTGTGCACACCTAGGTTTAAGTTGACCTCGGTGTCATCAGACGATCTCACATAGCCACAAAGGGTGGGTGTGTGGCTTGGGTACCTGAATCCTGAGTACTGCCTGGCCATGCCATTTTCCTCATGTGTTAACAGCAGACACACATTGTTTTGACTCGTGTGTGCTCTTAGAATTCTAAATAGGGAGAGAAAAGGTTCTTTTTTTCTTTTTCTGTTGGATTACAAAAGACTGTGACCAGTTGAGCTCTGGATTTAAGGCTGAGCTGGCTGACTTTTATTATTTGACATGCTTCAGGGTGGGCTTGGGGAAAGAAAACAGTCTTTATCTGACCAAAACAGAACAAAAACTAAAAAGGAAAACCCATTTCCTTCCTAAAGCCAAAGAGAAACAATTCAGGTGTAATTAATAGTTGTTAACTTGTGTTGTGCAGATAAATAAGGTGACCGCTATAATCACTTACCAACTTAATCATCAAGCCCCCAATTTTTCCTTTACCTGAAGAACCAAGAGAAAGATTTTGAAACTCTTTATACTCAGTAAGATCATTTGACCTTAATCCGTGAACAATCTGAAGCAAAATCTAAGTACAGACAGCTATTCGCACCAGTGGTCCAGGCCCTGGTGAAGCCTTCCAAGCCCTTGGCCAGAGGAAGAGATAGCATCGTCTGGAGACAGACCCCATCAGTGCGCACAGCCCCAGGGGCTCAGAGACCTGGGAGCGCTGGGGGGGAATGCCTGATTCCTGCCACTCCCTGCTGGGCATCTGCTTCCACCATCTGCTCATCCTGAACTGGAGATACTGGAGTGGAATGGGAATGGCAGAGGGGGAGGGAGGTTGACAAAACTAGGGCTGGATGAGAGATGGAGGTAAGAGTGGAATATAGAAAGAATAGGATGACTAGAAGTCTCAGGGTGTGGAGAAATGCTGGTCCTGGAGCGTTTGCATAACAATGAGTGTCCTACATATGTGGTCAGTAGGCAAGGAACAAAGAAGAGCCCATCTGTATAACAAAATGATTTTACCTTGTTGGTACTATTGAAGATATGTGCCTTCAATTTGAAGATTGTATGCTCTTTATTTTTTTAACTTTTTAACAAAATAAATTTATACAGTATTGATTTTATTTATGTTTCTGGGCTGTTTCAACACTATTAATGGTTACCTAGTTCCAAAAGCAAAATGTATTTTTGTGTATTTTTTTTTTTTACATAATATAAACTATTGCTGTTATAACTGGTAGATGTTGATTCAAAGGAAGTTGGTTTCTGATCGAAGTTTTGACATAAGCCTTGTCTTTCTGTCACCAGCACTTACAGGTTTGGTGAAAACTGGTCATGACAAGTAAGTGATCTTAACCACATTAAACATATTACCTCAGCCATTACTAAGTGTCTGCTTCTGCTGAAGTTGGACATGGTGAGTTTTCACTCTGTGTTTCCTTATTTTGATTTTTATTTTATCCATAAGACCTGGCCCTTTAAGGATAGTTTTAACTCTTCACAAATACGTATTAACAGGCATCCAAGAAAGCTGATCCACATTCTAGGGCAGATTCAGTATTGTACTGTGTGAGAGAGACAAGCATTCATAGAAAAATTAAACGCTAATAATATAAATGGCCTCCTGGTAACCTTTGCATTAAGAAAAGGATACTTTTAGAGAAAAAAGTTGGAAGATTTAAAATACCATACATACCTAGCTCTGGTAATTTTTTATTTAAGTAAACCATTATAATAACTCATTTATAAAAAGATTACTTCAAGAGGGCTGACTTTGAACAGAGCAGGAATTATTTATGTTTTGAACATGAGAAGTCACATAATAACCAAGAAACTGAACTCTTGAGAGTAACCTCGAACAGGTAACTTTGGGCAAAAGTAGACATCGGTCTGCAGGTAATGGATGTCAGTGTCCACATTAAAAGTCACCCGTACAAGACTCGGATAGGACCTGAATCTAGTTCAGAGGGGGAAGGTCCTCTGCAAGTCCAGATAGTACAGGTGGCTACACGTATCCTGCGTCCTCTGGTCAGCAAAGAGGTGTTCGGCTTGTTACTCCCTATTCTGTTTTCTTAAAAATGGCTTTTGTATGTAATAGATTTTTCACGCATGAAGTTACTGAGTGAATGAGCAAAGGCTTTCTTTGATATTCACTAAGTTTAGAGTGTCAGAGAAGTAAACTGTTCTACATACTGCTCAGTGCATGGGCTGTTCAGGACTGGATGTTCAGCTGGAGGATGCTTTATCATTGCATTATCAGCATGGTTATAGTTCTGCATTACAATTCTCCGTGACTTTTAGGTATAAAGTTGATTTAGCTTTATAAATTTAGTTTCTGTCCTTCAGTTAATGCTACAGTAGTTAGTATTTGTAACAGTTTTTTGGGCATAAACATTTTGATTAAACTAAGGCGTATGTATTCATTTAGGAATCCTCCCTGTTCCTGTTGCTAAATAAAGCAGGTGTACATAAAATCTCCCTGCACATAGCCCACACAGGAAACTTCAGAATCGTCTGAGATACCTTCCCCCTGTAATTGGAGGAGTAGGAAGGCTTCAAGGCCCCTCATTTCTCATGGGTGGCCTATAGGGAACAGGCCGCCAGCCTCTTTCCTGCTGACACCTGTTGCTTGACACGGAGTAGTTCTGTACAGAAAGCAGGAGCGTCCTTCATGAGGTGGTACTTGGGGCAGACACTGAGTGCGCTATATTCGTCTTTGGTATCAGCCTCTCTAAAATAGACCACCATGTATTTTTGAAGGAGAGTCTGGCTTCTTAGATCGCTACAGAAGAGGTTAAAGGCCAAGGGGAACAGGTCTTGGGAATTCTCATGGGGGCTGCCCTCACTCCTGCCACAGGTGCCGTCGCACCTGGGGTTGACATCATTGGAAAGAAGGAAGATGACTTTATCCACTGCTTTCTTCTGAGTGGTAAGCCATTGCACCGGGCCCATCTCAGCTATTTTCTTTTTCTGCCATTCTTCAAGGATAACCTCACTTCTGCAGTGGTTTTGAAGAAATTCAGTGAAGTAACAAACCGTGTGATGGAAACATATTTCACATGGGTAGACCACAAGAACCTTAATGGGGGGCAGGAGTGTGGTAGTAGGGAAGGAAGCCTTCCTGGTCCTTTCTGTGGGGAGAGAAAGCATTTGTTGTCTGCGAACAGCAAATAGCAGGCTTTGCCTCTGGTCTGAACCACCATTAATAAATGATCCCTTGCTAGGGAATGCTGGCTGAGCACCAGGGAGGGACGTTGTTCCTGCCAGAGAGGAGAATGTCCCCAGTGTTCCTTTTAAATGTATCACCTGAAACACACTGATGTGTAAACCTGAGAGATGCTTTAAAAGATGTGTTTTCCAAGTTCCTATCACTAAATAGGTCATCTTCAGCCATATCTTTTCAAGTAAATTCATAAAGGTGGTTTAGGTTTGAGGTACTTTGTTTTAGGTGGGTGGTTGTAATTGTCCTGTTCTTAGTGTCCTGTACAAACAGGGCCACTGACCTGTCCTTCACATCATGTTTTGAGTTAGGTCAACTCAGTGATCGGACCATCTTCTATCTGCAGGTGGTAAAGGTTTTTTTTTGTAGTTGCGTATGGTTAACTGGTACCCTGTTTCAGCTGGAACTGAACTGGAATGCTGCATGTGCTCTAGAACAGAAACTACATATGAAAGTACGGTAACTAATAACAGGCCAGGCCATATCCCCTCAATAGTGGTATTCCCAAGGTCAGGGTTCCACATGGTTTTCTTACTTAGGTTATGAGATTGATCTTGTTCTATCCACAACATCACAAATGGCTCAAAAGGTGCATTTATATTTTGTCTCCGTGTGAAGAGGAGAAGCAGAGGTTTTCTGTGTATCGGTGTAAATGCTCTGATGTCTGTATTCAAATCCTGATGTTTTAGAGTTGGCAAGGTCCTTAGAGTATACAAATTCAAGTGAGTGAGATTCTTATGCCACAGAATTATTATTTTTAAAAAGTAGGAACTAGCTTAGAGTACCTATTAGAGGCAAAATGCAATTCGTTATTAGCTATCTTTTGCCCATTGCAGTCCTGGTAGATCCCTCAGTGGTCGTCACCAGATTGGGAGGTCCCCATCCCTGCTATGCCTTGGCAGATGTGGCCCTGGCATCATTGTTACCAGTATTTTGGAGAGCTCTACAGCTTTACATCAGTGCTATCTGACTCTTGTCCTAACACCAAAATGTGATTGCCTTTAGAGGACTTTTAAAAAAAAAAAATTCCAAGTGTTATTTCCTCATCCGGGTTTCTTTAAAGAATGGAATTGTAACACTTACTGTGCCTCCGCATTAGATAGATCCCAGAGGCCAGCACCCACGTGGCCACCAGCAGAGCGGAGAGGAGGAGAGGCAGCCAGCTGCCCAGCATGCTTCTGCCTGGAGGAAACAAAGTATATTTACCTTCAGCAAAACAAAACCAGATTTATCTCCTCTTTGGAAGCAAGATTTTCACTCTATACTTTATAGAAGTTTAGATTCCGATAAAACCAAGGGGCAGCAGATATCTAGAGGGTCTTCAGATTGGTGCATTTTTCCAGAGTGTGCAGGCCACTCCTTAGATTCTCAGAAGGGATATGGGACACAGGAGGTTCAGAAAGTTCCCCCAAGATCACTTTGGCTTTTTACTCCACATACATGCAGGCATTTTCACCATGGTAACTGGAGTTTGCATTCAGTTTTTTTGTTCTCTGATGAACTTGTTATTGTGGGCATGATTACTGAACACAGTACACACGGATGCCATTTTATTAAGTTTATTAAAAGTTAATTTATTACTTTTATATAGTATATATTTATATATTATATATAATTATAAATGATTAAAAGTTAGTTTGTTAAGTCACCAAGTTTATTAAAGGCTGTTTTGTTAGACCTGGCGGGTAGTGCTGGCCCCCACAGGCTTGTGGGTCAGGTAAGCTCAGGAGCCCATAGGCACTGTGCCCACACAGAAGTCAGGATTGTCAGGCACCTGGGTTGTCAGTTCGTTCGGCTGAGTTTCTAAGAATACCACTTTCTAACTTTTGACTCCACCCGGAGTCAAAAAAGGCTAGTTCTGGGAACATTTTGTAATTTGCCTATCTGTAACGAGAGAAGGGATAGCTCTAAATGTAGAGAGACATTTTCCCAAACCTGCTGCTCTCGAGCATCAGTGAGGTGTGTCTTTCGGGGCTCATAGTCCTAATTTGTTAACCATGTTGGCTGTGTGACCACGCCACGCTACAGTCATAGTTAGGCCAGGGCCACTGAGACTGGTCAGAAAATGAGTGCCGTGAAATGCCCCTTCTCTTCCGTACTTGGTCCTCTGACGCTGCTGACTTTCCGGCCCGTCCCTGTAGCGCTCTGCACATCCATTTTATTTCCCCCCCTTCCCGTGTGTATCCTGTTTCATGAAGCATCCTGCAGTGAATTCATACACCAAGCCTTCATTCTCAGTGTGGGGCAGCTTCGACCTCTGCCCCTGTGCCCCAATACCACACGCGCAGTGGGACTCCCTCACCCTCCCGCGGGGCAGGTGCACACCCTGGCACACAGCGGACAGGGCGGCGCTGGAGGGGCCCTAACCTCTCTGGTGACCCTGCAGAAATGGCTGGGCACTTACGACTGTCCAGGGGGAAGGACGTGCCCGTTGGTGGGCAAAGCACAACTGTTCCTTTGCGTCGGATGCAGTCATTGCCACAAGTATGGAAATACGGAGTCAGCTGAGGGAAAAACAAGAGGCTCAGGAAGTTCCCATCATGCTTCAGAGCAAAACCTCAGCACAATGCCTGTTTCCATCAAAACCCCTTCTCTTCCAGTTTGAATGGCGCCCCCTCCCAGCATGGTAATAAGGTATTTTTCCCTTGGTCACACTTCCATAACAGCCCTAAAATACAAACCAGGGACCCAAGACTGAACACATTCCGACTCCTGAATCGTGAACCTAAACTTTGCACGTGTTGCTAACATGTTGGTTTTCTTATCTGAAAGGGTTAGGTCACATCCTAATACATATACAAATACTTCCTCTAAAAAAACCCAAAGCAGTAGAGCTCCTATTGATGGACACGTCCCCGGGGACTAGGGAAGTCTGGTTCCCTGGAAGAGGGATGCTGTCATAATCTGCTGAGAGTTATCTGCTCCCTCCGGCGTGTCTGAGTACTGCCTTTATGTTCCAGGGGATGAGAAACAAAAGCTCCTTAGATCTTGGGCGTGGCCGTGTCCCACTATGACCCTCAGTGTCCCCACATCATAAACTGGGAGCAAAAAGAGAGCATCTGCTGGTCCAACTTCCTGTTTCCCAGTGGAGTCAAAGGTGACAGCTGCCCTTCAAAGTTCATACATCGATCACAACCCAAACCTTCTGATTTCCAATCCTTTGTTGCTTCGTTTTGCAGTTGGGAAAATTAAATGGTACTCCTGTCTCAGAATTACTCAGGCTCAGTGATTAAAAACGGAAAGTCAACAGCATGAATAAAAGCAAAAGGGATCGTGACCTTCAGGTCAGCTCCAGCCCAGCCCTCGCCTCTGGAGCCCCGGAGGCAGGGATCCCCCGCAGACCTCCCTGAGTGCCAGGCAGCGGGCAGGAGCCCCCTGCGGGAGGGAGCTCATGGAAGCCGCTGGAAGCAGCAATGTGCAGCAGCCCGGCACCGTGTGCCCACCCTCCCCAAACACCTCGTTAAGCCTCACCTGGACCACAGCACCTTCACTTTCCCCGGTCACTGGGATCACCACTGAAGCTCGGCTTGGGGGTTTGTTCTGGTGCAGGTTACGTGAGACAAAATCGAGAATCATCGTGAAGCATACGAGTGAGGACAAGAAACACAGCCAGTGAGGGAACTGCTCTTCCCAAAATGACTCTCAATTTACTAGACTGTGTGAACGAGCATCCATTTCATACTTCTGAAACGTCTACTTTTGGTTGGTTTTAGATTCTTGGGGACATTTCCAGGGATGTTCCTAGGGACTTGTTTTTCTCTGTTGAATGAATCCAAAGAGCCCAGCACATTTGGACAACAGGCGGTCCTGTCTGCACTCTGTAGACATTGAGAGCCTGTGCAGGGCATCCTAGAGTGTCTACACTTCTCGTCAACAAGGTGAGGAAGGCTGGAGGTTGAGGATGGGGGTGGTGTTAGGAAATGAAGGGAAGAAGTACCTCCAGCACGTTAGAAAACCCAATTACAAAGTTATTTTGGATGAGAGCCATGTATTTGTTTCCAAGGGGGCTGGTTGTAAAATTCACTTCTACTGCCGTCCCGTTCTTCTTACAGGCAGTGATGTTGGGATCCCACAGACTTCCTGAGTCAAGAGAGAATCACATGGGTGGAATTGCAAAGCGTCGATCATTTAAGTCCCCCAAAGGGCTTAACAAAAACAAATCTAAGTTCTCAGGCATACATGCAGGCAAGAGATACGGGCTCTACTGCACAGTGTACTTTTTACTAATCCTTGCTCCCAGAACCTCAAAGTACCTACTGCCCACCAAAGTTCAGGGGCCCCAGGTCACAGCTTTGCATAAGATAGCCGCGCTGGGCTGGGGGTGGTGGGAGCCCCAGATCTGGTTCTAGTACTCACTTCTATTCTCAACATCCATTTTGAGTCAAGGGTAGGGTCAGCATTTTCTCCTTTCCAGGATGGGGAGGAGGAGCTACAGGCCACAAGACAGGGTCAAGATTATAGAGCAAGTGAATCCAGGATCAGAACTACAGCTACTAGAACATTCTGGGTTCTAGGAGCTTCACCCGTCAGACCATTCTGCTGTCTTTACTGAATGTGAAGAAATAAGGAAATGCCTCCTCGCTTAGCAGATACTCGGACCTACTCTGTGGGAAGAAGTCAGTTGATTGTTGTGACTTGCAAATCAGCACCAGGTTCATTTCCAGGAACATGAGAGATGATAGCGTGCATTGTTTCCCCCACCTGGGAGAGCGTTTCAGGCCCTAGCTCAGACCGTCCTTAGGAGTGGGGGTCTAGGACTGATTGCAGGCTCTCAGAGCTGCTCAGACTCACCGCGCCCTCCATAGTCCAGATCTCTCTTGGTGGGGGGGCCAGAGCAGAAGCACAAAGCTCCAAGTCTGCCTTCCACCAAGGAGACTGCATGGAGCTCAGCCTGACAGGGTGCACAGGGATGTCTTGTGGGGGCGGGGTACCTAAAAGATAGGGACTGGTTCCCTCATATCCCGCTAGCCTCAGTAGCGTCCTAGGACTCTATTACCCAGAAATTTACGCACACCCTTGTAAAATCCTTGGAAATGAGACACTTGGGACTGATTATCGTGAAGGGACATATTTTAAAATTCAAAGGGTAGTGGCAGGTTCTAATAGCCTCGCATGTGGGAGTGAACCCCAGTGAAGACACAGGTTGAGAATATGCTTCTAGGTCATGACTTGAGCTAACATTCCCACCTTGAATGTTTGCTAATCCAAACAGAAGGTTCCCAGGGTCCCCCTGGCCAGAGGTCAGTGGTATTGCTGTCTGAGAAGGTGCAAGGACTTACGGATTCCCCTCCAATCAGGACGGTCTTCCACTAGCACCCGCAGAGGTGTAGCTGGGACAGAAATGATCATTCCACCAAGGCGCTGGGTATTTTTCTATGACTGCTGCTCACTACCTACACCTACTCAGAGTCGGCCCTTCTCTGGACAGGCTGCTTGATTCAGTGCACACGGTGCCGGCCAGGGGTCAGCCGGCTCTGCGCAACTCTAGGTCTCAGTTTCTTGTGGAAGATGGACTGAGCTGTGTGGGTTCCGGTTTCTTCTGATAACAAAGGCAAATACTGTATTTACTTACCTGCCTCGACGCACTTTTTTTTGTATTTCATTATGCAGTTTAGGCAGCCTGGAGATTTGAATGAAAGTTTTGATGTTTTAGAAAAAGGTGTCTCTGCCCCACTCCCTTGCCAACAAGTGCACACAACACAGTCTTACCACGCTTGTAACAAATGGCCAGAACGTTCAAGATGTGAGGTTAAGAGAGCGAATTTAAGTGGGACACTAACATTTGACTATTAAACAGATCTCCCACGGAGTGATAGCCAGAATCTGATTTAAAAACAATCTTTATCAGAATAGTACCTGTGATCCCCAGGAAAAGACTCAACCCTTTGAAAATGAGGCTTGGTAATACACGTAAATACTGCCCCTTCCAGGAGGTGGAGCTTAACCCACACCCCACACCCTCACCCCAGAGTGGGGCAGACATAGTCACTTGTCTTCAAAAACTAGAGTAGAGAAACAGAAAGCCCGTAGATTTACAATGGAGCTGGCTGGCAGATACCCGTGATGTGTGGCTGTCACCCACCCCTGCTAGGAGGCAATGGGAAGGACACACCACCTCTGCACTGTCTCCAAAACCCCACATCCCCAGGCTAATCAGGAGACGAACATCAGACAGACTCAGACTAGGGGACATTCTGTAGGGTGCCTGGCCAGCCCTCCAGATTGTCAAGGTCAGAGGGACTTAAGAAAGACTCCAAACCTGTCACAGACCAGAGGATATAGGAGATGCGAGGACTAAATATGACTGGAATAGAAAGCAGGCATTCACGGAAAAGCAGGTGACATCCCAATAAAGTCTGGAGTTTAGTTACTAGAAATGTACCGATGTTGGTTTCTTAGTTTTGACAAATGTAACCACAGTAACATAACAGGGTAACGATGTGGGACGGGGTGAGAGCCCCATGGGAATGCTTTGGACATCTGCACAATGCTTCGTATTATCTTTGCAAACTTATTCCAAAATAAAACATTTCTATTTTTTAAAATGAGGTTTGGTCTCATCGAGAAAGCTGAAACAGCCTGGACCACAAGCTCAAAGAACAGCAAGGAGTCGGAAATTGCCCCCTTTGGCTCGGACACTTGGCCAGAGATAGAGGGCAGGACTGGAAGACAGAAGAGGGGACCCAGCCTAGGTGAGGGTGGCACGGGGACCGCTGTAGCCAGGCGCTGAGCTGGACCCTCCCCAGGCAACCCGTGATCCTCTCTCACACTCACAGCAGCCCCGTGTGTGACGCTGCAGGTGTGATACTCAAGGGCTGGTTGTGGGTTATGGAGTAGCAGAAATGACCCAGCGTTCAGCTCGGTGCCACCCTGCCTCTCGCTGACAGCCCCGGGGGCCCCCTGGAGGCCGACACCCAGCCACTCCTCAAACACCAGAGCCTGCTAGCCCAGACTGGAACAGACGTTGTGCAGGAAACATTTTGCATCAATGGTAAGAGCGGTGAAAGCCGTGGACCAAGAAGGACCAGAGTGGGAATGCCAGCTTCACTTGGGCTGCATGTGTAACGCAGGGCAAATTCCTGAAGCTCTCCCCACCTCGGGGGTGTTGGAAGCTTCGGTGAGAGGCTGCGTGTCAGGCGCTCAGCACCGGGTCCGAGGCAGGAATGGGCTGCCCCTACGTCTGATCTGACTTACTCCTCTCCCCCGCTCTGTGAGGGAGGCAGAGTTACTGTGTGTTGCCACGTCTGTGCATCACAGATGAGGAAACCAGACTCAGCGGGGCCAAAGGCTTTGTCCAGGGCACCCCAGCCTCTCTGTACCAAACCACACACCCCGCGGCAAGCATCCCAGGCAGACGGAGGGGTGAGGGAGTTTACCTGGTGAGGTGAAGTTCACAGACATGGAGGGGGGGTCTTCATTCATATTGGCATTGGGGATATTGTGGGCCCCGATGAAGTAGACCGTGTTCGGCTCTACGGGGAAGCCTGTGTAGGAAAACGCCCACTGAAAGGCAAAGCAAAGAGCCCCTGAATTTCCGAGACACCGCAGTGCAGAGACACAGCACCTTTGCCTGCTGCCTTTTTCATTTATAATTGCCTTTCCTTAACCTACTGCTGAAACGGGTCTCTAGCCGAGGTCTGCTACAGGAACGAAGCCCGCACGGTTTGCCAGGGTAAGTCACAGAATCAGAGAAGTGTAAGCTTTTAGAGCCGGGATAGAATTTAAGTTCAGCTCCCCTCACTTTGCTGATGGGGAAACTGAGGCCCAGAGATGCTGACTTGCCCAAGGCACACAGGCCGGAAGCAGCCAGGCAGCCAGCTCCAGGCTCCCAGGTGTCCAGGTCACCGCCTCCCCCCAAGCAAAGGGGCTGACTGTAAGGACAGTTAGCCTGGGGCGCCTGGGTGGCTCAGTGGGTTAAGCCTCTGCCGTCGGCCCAGGTCGTGATCCCAGGATCCTGGGATTGAGCCCCGCATCGGGCTCTCTGCTCAGCAGGGAGCCTGCTTCCTCCTCTTTCTCTGCCTGCCTCTCTGCCTACTTGTGATCTCTCCCTGTCAAATAAATAAAATCTTTAAAAAAAATTTAAAAAAAAAAGGACAGTTCGCCAGCGGCCTCACTCAGCGTGCTCACCCTGTGGCCGTTCGGTCTGGTCTGAGTCTGGAAGGCTTCCGTGTAATTGCACCTCACGCAGCCGTAGGACGGCACGCTGCTCTTGCCCGTCACGCAGATCTTGGTGGCCTTCAGGAAGCGAATGCTGGCTGCAGAGACAGGCAGGAGGGCCGTTGTTCATGAGCACCTACGACGTGGCCAGCCGGATGCTAGAGTGCCTACACCACGCATCTCAGTTCATATCCCCAACAGTACCCTGGTCCCCCGTGTACAGGGGAGGCGAGCGAGGCTTGGGGGACTTCAGGGGGCCCTGCCCAAGCTTCCAGAGCTCCTCAGCGGCGGACGTGGATTCAACTCTCAAGCCCACGCTGTCTCCTCACAGGGAAGCCTCACCCTCACAGGATCCTGCCAAGGGGACTCCGGCTCTGCACTACTGTGGGTGTCTTCAAGGGGAACAGACCCCCCAAGCCAGGCCAGTTCTGGGCACGCCTGCTCTCCCCGTATTCCCCGCCTCTCGGAGGCTTACTACTCCTTCAGGGCCCAGGTCTCCCGGAAGGGCAGCTAACAAGTGCCAGCGCGCGCTCTGTGGGAGGCACGGGGTCCCTGCCTTCCGCCCTCCCGAGGGCCGTCTCCCGCTCCCCTGCCTGCATCCCACGCAGATGGAGCACAGCCCCTCCTGGGTGCCCCGGACAAGGAGCTTGTGCCCGTGTCCCTGTGCCCCGCGGCTGAGCGTGCCTCCCCAGCCCCCGGAGAGCCCTCCCGTGTGGCGAGTGTAGCCCCTCTCCTGCATGCGCCCGGCCCTCCCAGATGCCCGACCCGGTGGAATTTAACGGAATCGAGCCGGGGCGAGCAGAGTCGTGGGCTCTAGGCCCCCAGGATTGGCTCATGGAAAGAACTCACAAGCTGCCCTGGGGAAATGCCGAGGCCTTCACGGCGTCCTGTGGGAAACAGCAGAGTAATGCGCCTGAGCCGGCACTTGCCCTAAACTCAGAGGGCGATCATCTTGGCACTTACACTCTTTTTCTCCATGAACTAGAAGGACATACCGGAGAGGACACAGATCATAGGTAGACCCCGTGATGAGTCATCACACTCGTGTAGCCGGCCTCGGGGCTGAGAAACAGCCTAGGAGGGCCTTCCTGCTTCCCGCCAGCCACTCCCGAGCCAAGAGTCACCACTTCCATGACTTCGGCCACTCGGCTTTGCGTTTAGATGTGAGCGTGGACTCCTGAGTCTGGCTTCTTCAGCCGGTGACATTCCTCCACACTGGGCTTAGTTACAGGTCATTCACGCTCATCGCTGCCTGGATCGCTTTTGTAATTCTGTCGGCAGGCATCTGATGCGTTCCAGCTTGGGGCTGTTATGAATAATGCTACCAGGAATCATCTAGCACAGTATTCGCTTCTTGTCTGCAGGGGATACGTGCCAAGACCCCCAGTGGGTGCCTGAAGCCTTGGGAAGTACCGAACCTGATATATACTATGTGCTTTCCTATACATACAAGCCTCTGATAAAGTGTATAAACCAAGCGCAGCAAGAGATGAACAACAATAACGACAGAACAATTACAACAATAGACTGTAATAAAAGTTATGTGAATGTGGTCTCCCTGAAGCGGTCTGATTGTAGTGTGCTTGCCCTTCTGCATGAGGAGGTGAAGGGAGGTGAACGGCGAGCGCACGGTGACGGAGCGTTAGGCCCCCACGGACCAGCTCGGGGGGGTAGGTCAGAAGGAGGGCCATCTGCTTCCAGACTGCGGGTGACCTCACGTAACGGAAACCATGGAAAGCAAAACCGCAGATAAGGGGGGACCACGGCAGGAGGCTTTTGGTGCGCTTTTGTCTTTATTCTGTTGGGTTTCTGCCAGGGGTGGGATTAATGGGCCACACAGTCTGCACTTTTCAGCTTTAGTAGACACTTGAGGCTTTATTGCTTGGTGCAAACTTACCATCAGCCCGGAGTCTCCAGCTGACATTCATAGAAATGGAGTAGTTGTCCATTCCAACACCACTTGTAACAGGTTCCACTCGGAGGTCCCTCAAGTCTCCTGGGGTCAGAGTGTGTTGGACCATCCACTCTGGAGACGGTCCTGGGAAGAGGCAAAAGTGCCTGTGACACTCTCCTCCTGGCCCAGTCCAGTGCCATCTCCTCTCAGTGTCCCACCCTGACCGGTCCTTCAGTCACGATTCATCTCTTCTTCCTGCTAAGGCAGGCCAGGCCAGACCTTGCTTCATGCTTGACCGATTTATGGTGGACAAGATGTCCAACCTCCTGGCTCCAACCCACAGGGCACACAGGACTGCTCCATGTGTCTGTCCCTGTGTATCTGACATGCTTGTTAGGTCCGTCCTGCCTTCCTCGCACCTCAGCCTGCACTCCAGCCAGCTGGCCCACACCTGCCCTGCCTACCTCCTAATCCTTGTCAGCGCCATCTCTGCTCCGCTCATCCTTTCCACCCACATTTCTTGGGCAGAAGGCCACCCGTTCTTCAAATACCACCATCTCAAACACTCCTTCTTCTCTGAAACATTTGCTTCCTGTTCTCAACTGTAAGTGACCTCCCTCTCACAGCATTTGATTTCCCAGAAGTGGCCCGCTTCCTTCCCACCCTAAACGGTGATTGCTGTCCCGTCTGTGCCCCTCTTAGTGGCCAGGAAGCCGGCCCATCGAAACACTGGGAGCTCTGCCTTGCCAGGTAGACGCTTCGTCCATATCAGCTAACAAAGCAATTTTACCCTGTACCTAGTCTCCAACGACCCATTGCCTGGACTTGGGACCCCCCAAAAGTCCGACTGTTCTGCCAGTGTAAACCCCAAACACCCATTCCCTAGCACACCTACCGGGTTCAGGGCCACACTGAATCGTCTGCAAGACAGAAAGAAACAAAGTGTCATTTTTAATGCTAGCAAACCCAACACCTTCATTTGCCAAATTAGCCAAAACACCATCTTTTTCTTTTTTTTTAATATTTTATTTATTTGACAGAGAGAGAGAGCACAAGCAGAGGGAGCAGCAGGCAGAGGGAAAGGGAGGAGCAGTTCCCCCACTGAGCAGAGAGCCTGATGCAGGGCTTGATCCCAGGACCCTGCGATCATGACCTGACCCCCGCCAACTGAGCCACCCAGGGGAACCCCCAAATCATCTTTTTTTTTAAAAAATGCAAATACCAGCGGCAAACTTTTGGAGAAAAGTTGGGCTGATTTCACTTCAGTTTAGGGGAGACTAAGCTGGCTAAGCTTTGTAGGCTATGATGGACCTGACATTAGCTATCATAACCTTGATCTTCAAGCCTGCTCATCACTTCACTTAACTAGAGGTGGGTCTCCACCCTTCTCTGTGCCTCGCCCACTTCCCCTTCTGTAAGCAGGGATGACTCTGGACCATCATGAAGACCCCTTCACACTCTATTGTTCAACTGTAGATTTTCAGGACCATCCAGAGTATTTGTTGATTCTCCCCAGGTTAAGGACTAAGCTGTGCTAAGAAGATAAACAGAAGAAAGCTATAAATGCTGTCCACAGTGCCTTCCCAGGGCCTTTAAAATAGTCCTCTGATACGAACTCAGCTGTAACTGTGATTTCATCCTGTTATCTTTTTTAAGGAGCTTTTAAAAAAATAAGTATGTATCATTAGTGTCCAAGAAAGGCCAGTACTACATGCCTTGGAGGTAATGGCTCATGTCTTTTTAAGCAAAATAATAATACTTAGTGCTTTCGTTTTGGAATAAAATGCTGGGCCTAAATAGCTAACTTTCAGGCAGCAGCAAGTTCCAGTGACAAGACCCTATAGGCTAAAAGCCCACCACTCTGTTGTCTGATACCTCTCAGCCTGAACATTTCCAAACATCTTGTAAAAAAGAACTTTTTTACAGTAAGACTTTTGACGGTTTGAGTAATCTGGGTTTGTTAGTGCCTCATCTTTGTCTTTTTACAGCTGAACTCCAAATAATATCAGACTTTTTTTTTAAAACAAGCCACTATAGTGTGAGCTGAGTTCTTTTTTTTTTTTTTAAAGATTTTATTTATTTATTTGACACACACACACAGAGAGAGAGAGAGAGAGAGAGATTACAAGTAGGTAGGCAGAGAGAGGGGAAAGCAAGCTCCCTGCTGAGCAGGGAGCCCGATGCGGGACTTGATCCCAGGACCTTGAGATCATGACCTGAGCCGAAGGCAGAGGCTTTACCCCACTGAGCCACCCAGGCGCCCCAAGCTGAGTTCTTGTCAACGGGCTTGCAAGACAAATTTTGGTAAGAAGCAAAGCAAAAAGGATAGTAGCTGGAGACATCAGGTAACATGAATGTGGCTTAAATTTCCATAACCATCAACAAGTAACCACCATGTTTTATGCTCTATGCTATGCTAAGAGGGCAGAGGTATAGTTTCAAATGCTTTTTGGAAGATTCTTCATTAGTGACCCAGAAGACCCCTCAGTCCTTCAGGGCACTGGGGAAGAAAGGAAGCTGGCCAGAGTCCAACAGATCCCCAACTCCAAGGTCATGGTACCCCAGCACGGTGGGAATCGACATGGCAAAAAAGGGCAAGTGGTAATGGAGATACAGTCCTCAAAGTTGGGCACACCTCGAGACTGCAAACAGTAACAGGCTTGAGCACGTACTATGTGCCGCGCTCTTTGCTGCTGTCTTGTAAGCCCTGTCGCTGTTCCTCGCTAGATCCCAGTGAGTTGGGTAGACTCTTCCCTTTATAGATGAGGACACAGAGCCTCAGTGAGCATGAACGACTGAATCCAGAACGCAGGCTGGCATTTGAGTCCGGGTCCGTCTGATTCCGACGCCCCCGACTCGAGCAGCCTGAAGCCCAGGGCGACCTGGCCGGGACCTGACGGGCCACCCCAGAGGGAGCCGACGCGCCCCTTCCAGGCAGCCCTCGGCGAACCAGCGTGAGTGGGGGCGCGCGGGGGAGCGGGGGTGCGTCGGACGCCGTCGGGGTCCGGGACGCAGGAAAGGGGCGCGGGGCTTAGGCTTACCGGCTCCGGGGACACCGCTCCCCAGCACAGCGTGGCCAGGCTCAGCAGCACTAGCGACATCGCGGAGCCCCGGCCACCTCCCGGCGGCCGCGCTCTTATCTGGGCGCCCCGGGCCACCCCTCGGGGCCCCGCCTCCCACAGCGCCGTCCCCGCCCCGCCGCCCGGGGCCCCGGGCGGACCCCTCCCTGGGCGGAGAAAGTAGGAGCGCCCGGGCCTGCCGGGGTTCGCCGGGATGGGCCGGGTCCCAGCGCCGCGGGGCACCTGACGCGCCGAGCACCAGCGGCC
>LNAC01000008.1:122430-135437 GCA_002007465.1 Ailurus styani
GCCTGCTGCTCCGCCCGCTCCGCCACAGCCCCCCGTCCCAGCCGCCGAGGGTGAGTAGCGGGGGCGACGCGCCCCGACCCCGGCCGCCCGCCCCCTGGCCTGGCCGCAGTCCCGGAGCCCCGGACAGCCTCGGGCCGGGGAGCGGGGCGGTCGGGAAGACCCGGGCTGGACGCCGAGGCTGGAGCCCCACTTTACGCGGAGGCCCAGCCCCCGAAACCGAAGTGGACGCGGGCAGCCGAAGCCTGGTCGAGTTCTTTGGGGAACAAGTTCTTCGTAGGAACTAAGTTATATGTTGTTAGGGTACTAGAGATCCTCCCTCCTCCCCACCCCCAGCTTTTCTGGTGTGTGTTTATTTCCACAAAACGAGGTCTGACACTAACTCTTGGGTCTGGGAAGGCGGAAGCCAGGGTGACTGTGGGCTTGCAGCCCAGCTGTGAGCTGCGTGGGCTTCCTGGGGCGCGGGAGCTTCCGCGGGCGCCTTAAATGCAAATCCTGGGCCCGCCTTCAGATTCCAAGGGGACTCCTGGGTCCGGCTGGGGTCTGGCCCTGGTTGTTTTGACGCCTGCTGGCTGCTGAAACCATCCTTTGAGACACAGTGATTTGAGGACAGGTTAACAAAAATTAGTTGGGCTAACAGTGGATCACAGAGCTTGGAACTCTGCTGCTTCAGTCCCCTCTGTTTGCAAAGGACGAGTTTGGGGTGACCCACTCAACTTGCAGGCCTTGTTAGCGCCACTCTTCAGATGAAGAGACCAAGGCCCGGGGAGGGCAGTGAGACTTATGGAGGGAGTTATCAGCTGGCGAGAGGCTGACTTTGTCAAACAGCTGGTTTTGATGAGGTCCTACTGTGTGCCAGGCCTGGCTCACCTGTGGGGTTCAGATTTGGGCCTACACGGACTGGACCCAGCCTCAAGGTCGCCTGAGTCTCTGGCCTGCGTCCATATGGGGCTCCAGGTGATGTTTCTAGAGGATTGGTCTAGTTCCCGATCAGGGAGAGTGGCTCAGGTGAGGTTGTTGGCCTATCCCTGCCTGGGGCTGCCTCGCCCTCGGCCCTTTACTCACCCTCTCTGAATTGCTTTGAGCCTTGTGGTCCCTGAGACCGTTTCCAGCGCCAGTAGTTATCTGTCTTCTCAGCAAACACCTGCAGGGTGCCAGTTCTGGGGTACAAAGGTGAATGACACACAGGTGCTGGCAGATGGGCGCTCTCGGGGCGGGGATGAATGAGATGAGTGCGCGTTCAAGGGCACATGTGCCCGCCCCACAGTGAAATTGCCAATGGAGACAGCCTTACAGGCCAGGTGGAGATCGTGAACTTTGTCCTGTGGTGCCAAGGAGTGACAGCAGAGTTTTAGATGGGGGGGGGCAGTTTTAGGCCTTATGAAGGCCACCTGGGTGGCTGTGCAGGGCACTGGGGGGCCGGCCCCTCCGAAAGCAGTGGGAAGGTAGCTGCTGACCGATGTGCATTCCCTCGGTGAACAGCTAGCTGAGCGAGTGTCTGTCGTGGGCCAGGTTCCGAGCTATGCTGGCTTCATACAGCCGTGTGCCCCACAGGCCTTGCTGTGGGAGCTGAGGGCGAGGGTTTCAAGGACAAGCAGGGGTACAGAGGTGAAACCGGAAGACAGGATTCACGAATCAGACATATATGGGGGGAGAAAATCCAGGGGTGAGGGAGCAGCCCCCATGGATCAAATGGGGCAGAGAGGTCAGGGTTGGCCTGACTTACGTCAGTGGCCATCGGGGGTGATCGGCAAGAAGGGGAGAGCTGGGCACGGGAGGAAGTGGGTTCAGAGTTGGCAGTGGGGTGGGGGTGCTTTTGTTTTAAGAAAAGGTGGGGGGTTCCTTGTACAGGGGAAGGAACTGATGGGCGAAGCGGGGAGGTGAATTTGGTGTGGAGGTTGCTGAGCATGGGGTGGCGGGGGTGGCAGGAGGGGCCCTGAGCAGGGGGTCTGGGGGCACAGTGCCGACACTGCCCTGGCCTTTTGGGGCTCCTGGATGGTGCTGATGCCCACGACTGGCTCTGTACACAGGACTGCGGGGTGAGGTGTGGAGAGGAGGGCCCTGCAGCCGCAGCTGGTGTACTCTGTGGGCAAGCAAGCTATGGTTACCTGTTTTCTCTGGCAGGGTTGGGGGGCGGGGGGAGGTCCACACTGGCTTGGAAGGTCATTCCAAACTGGGTCCTTCATGAGAGGTCCTTGTTGGTCCTTTGAGGGCCCTGCTGAAAGGGACACCATTTGTTTGGCTACCTAAGCTCAATAGTGCAGTGGCTTTATTTTATTTTATTTTACTTTATTTTATTTTATTTTATTTATTTGACAGAGAGACACAGCGAGAGAGGGAACACAAGCAGGGGCAATGGGAGAGAGAAAAGCAGGCTTCCCGCTGAGCAAGGAGCCCGATGCAGGGCTCGATCCTGGGACCCTGGGAACACAACCCGAGTGGGAAGGCAGACGCTTAAGGACTGAGCCACCCAGGCGCCCCACACAGTGGCTTTAGAAACCAGAGGCAGGGCCACTAAATACCCAGTGGTCTCCACGTCCTCTCTCTCTCTGTGGCCTGTGGCAAGTCACTGCTCCTCTCAGAGCCTCAGTTTCCTTTTCTGTACCAGAGCGGAGGAGAGAGTGAAGTGGCATCAGCTGGAAGAGGTGAGCCGAGCCTGCGAGGAAAGGAACCTCGGGGGTCCGCGGACCCCCCCCTTCAGCCAGGAGTTCTGCCTGTCTGGGTTTGTCAGAGGGCCGCCGTGCACGGTGCCTTCCCGCCCCGGGGTTTGGGCCCCGGTGACGCGCACCTTCCCCCCAGGTGGTGCTTCCAACCCTGCCTGCCCAGGAGAGCCGGCCTGGGCTGCTTCGTCCTCCGGCGGAGTGACGGCCAGGGCCCGTCCTGGAGCCCTCAGACTGCCCGCTAGTACCGGGGCTCTTGAGCCCGGACTCCCCGGGACAGGCTCTGGGCCGCCGGGACTTGCCTGGCTGTGCTGCTCACCAGCTGCTGGCCGTGGAGCCTCAGTTTCCCTGTCTGTTGCCTGGGGCCGACATCTGCCCTGCTGGCCGGGCAGGGCTGTTGGCAGACGAACGGGGTAGGAAGGAAGCTGAAGGATTTCAAGATGCTGTGTAAACTTGGGGGCAGCGAAGGCAGAACGAGAAACCAAATTAGTGCCCCTGGGACCCAAGTAAGGGGATTCCTCTGGACCCAAGGGCCGCGACAGTCTCAGGTCCTGCCAGCTTGGTCAGGCTTTTGTTTTCTCTGCCTGGTCCATCCCTGCAAGAACAAGGCCATCGAGGTTGTCGACATAACCCCGCGCCCCGCCTCCGCCCAGATGGAATTTTCCACTTTGCTCCTTTTGCAAATATTAATCAAGGCTCTGGCCAGTCAACAGTGGACTCATTGTCTCGTGAAGAGTAAACAATTTCTGGCTGCTTCCCAGAGCCCCGGTGGCCCACCTGGGCTGGGACATGGGGCCATTGGGCACACCCTTGCCCTCGGTAGCCCTCCAGCCCCTCTGCTCCAGCCGGTTGAGCTTGGCAGGGTCAAAGGTAATGCCTGCTTTGAGCCAGCAGGGAGCCACACGGAAGGCCCGCAGGGCGATGACCCGCTCTGCTGCTATGAGGAGCGGCCGGCCCAGAAAAGCACGCTAGGACTCCGGCCTGTCCCTGGAGGGAGGCCCGTGAGGTCCCGGCCCGTGTGCACCTGCCTGGGGTTGGCCTGTGATGTCACACTGTGACCTGAAGCCAGCTGGGACCCGGGGGCGGGGACTCTGTCCTCCCGGAGCCCCACTGTCCACGGGGTGCTGCATTCGGCCCCACAGCGCTCTCGGGGGGTTACTGGAGACGCCGGTGCACAGAGCAGGGTTGATGATCTCTGTTTTGACGGGAGATACGTGAATTAATCTATTATCAGTCATGTTATTATTGGCCCTGGTGGCACCTGATGGCCGAGGAAGCAGGGTGAGTGGGGCTATGCGGGGAGGGGGGCGAGGACAGGACCCTGGCCACACTGCAGATGTGACAAAGTCGTCATGTGCTTTGGCTTGGCACTTTCCGTTTTTTGAAGGGTGTTTTTTGGCTCTTATTTCCTTTTGCTCTCCCAGCAAACCTACGAAAGAGGTGGCTGTGTTCCCATTTTACAGATGAGGAAACTGAGGTCTAGAGGGGCTAAATAAGCCACGAGTGGTGACCGCTTTGGGGCTCCAACCCAAGAATGTTGGCCAGCAGGTCCTTTCCTTTTCAGAAAGCCCATTATATCACGAGGGGACCCAACAGACTTAAAGTCACTGTGTGAAATTGCTGGAGGTTTCTCAACTCTGACTTCCGATTCTGTGCTTATCTTCCCCAGACCATTGACAGCGGTGTGCAGGCCGACTCTCCTGCATCCGGTCATATCTGGGTGTGAGGCGGGTTTCAGACATCATAACCACAGGGCCAGTGTCCCCTCTGATAAGCAGGGATTTTCTTAACCTCCTCCAGAATCCAGCCGGTGTTCGCATTCCCGGGATCTGAGCAAAATCCGCACGTTATTCTCCAGATTCCTCTCCTCTCCCTCTGTCTCATTTATTTTTCATTGGAATCTGTTCTCGAAGAGATGTTTGGCGTTTCCCTTGACGGGGTTTCTGGGTGGCCTTTTCTGTGCTCCTCTGACTTTCTTCTGAATTGCTGGGTGGATCCAGAAGTGTGAGCAGATTCGGGTTTGAATTTTGGGGCAAGGGAGTTTCGTCGGTGTGGTGTCTCTTCCGATCGGATAGGGGACCCCCCAGATGTGGGGTGACTGCTGTCACCGTCCTGGCCTGAGGGCACAGAGCCAGGTGTGAAGGCACTACCTCCACGGGCAGTGCCTGCCTGGGGGCACCAAGGGCCTCCCTGGTCATAGGAGCCGAGTTTTATGCTCGAGGCTGCGCAGGCTGCGTCTACAGGGGACAGAGTACGCAGTCACTGTTTAAAAGGTTAATAGGTCCTTTCATGTGGCAGGGCCCGTTCTTTCACTCCGCCATCCCCTCTTGGTGGACAGTTAGATTTTTAGCATTGCTTGCTGACGGACCTCTTCTGCTCGCCTTTTCGTAGTCATGAAGGGTTCTCTTCTGGTTCATTTCCAAGAAGTGAGATTGTGGGGACAAAGGGCGGCCCTTTAAAGCCCAGATGTGCCCATTTCCTTCCAGAAAAGTTTGCACTGTGCAGCTGTGCCCAAAGCAGATTCGTTTGTCATTGGCCTTGCCCCGGTGGAGCTTCTCGAAGGCTGAAGCAGCCCGAGAATGCTTGCTCCCTCCCCAGAGTTCTGTCATCTCTTCCTGGGTTACCAACGAAAACCAGGGCTTCGGTGGCCCAAAGAGCCTGGCCCTAGCCCAGTACACTGCACAGGCCAAAGGCTGGAACGGACACACACACACACACACACACACACACACACACACACACAGGTGTGCGAGCCCGCATGCAAGTACACACGTGTGCATGTCAGGAAATCGTGAAGAACCTGTTACAAGTGTTGTTTCAGAAAGTTTGGTCGGTTCTCCAGCTGTGTGACTTTGGAGACAGATTGTGTCCCAAGTGGGGGCACTCCTGAGATGCCAGGTAAGCATTTTATTCTGGGCACAATTCTGTTGCCGTTTGACGCCACCAAAATTCTCAAACTGGTCGTGCAATGCGTCACGAGCTCAAAATTACATGGAAATTTGTCATCCTACAAGAAATTCTGACCGTGAAATTTGACATGTTATTCAACACGCATATTCACCTGCTGATTTTAGAATTTGAAATGAGAATTATTACTTGCTACCAAGTACGATGGTGCCAAAGGCCTCTAGCAACACTTAATGAGGTGAGGTGGCTCCCGCCTTGCTGCCTCCCATTGACGGTCGTTTCTGCGCTCGGCCCACCTGCCGTGGCCCTCCCTCGAGTCGGGGCTGGGGGCCTGAACTGACCAAAACCTTGCTTTGCAGGCAGAAGGGCCACAGGGACCCGGCGGCCAACTCCAGGCTGATGGGCTGGATGGAGGGGGTGGCTCGGTGTGACTGCCCTGGGCCCCAGGAAGACCAGTGTGGCAGGAGGGTCTTCTCCCCTGGACTGGGAGGTAGAACAGAAGGGGGTCTCCTCTCCCCCCCTCCTCTCCTGCTTGGAGCCCAGGAGTGGATAGACGGGGCCCTGAACAGCCACGGATGGTCCCAGGAAACGGGTGGGTCAGGGGTAGGCATCCAGATTCGGAAGGAAGCCTGAGACGCCGCGGGCCTGCGGAAGGGCTCCCCACCCACGCCCAACACACACACACTCCCTCCGGTGGACACGCATGCTCTCCGGGCTTTCTCTGGTTCCTGACCTCCACCCCAGCCCTCGCTTTCCACACGGCCAGTGCCAGGGAGCTCCTTCCCCGCCCAGGTAGCAACGCAGAAAGGGCTGCTTCCCTGTGACTCCTGCCCCCTGTCGGTCCGTCTGTCCACCCACCTGGTCTGGAAGCCTGAGAAGGCACTGCACTCGGGATGAGGGGGTCCCTGCCCCCAAGGAGTTCCCTTTGGGTAGTGAGCCCTCCCTCTGCAATCCCATTCCCACCACCCCCTTATTCCCTTGCACACAGCGTGTTGTAGGACCTGTCACTTTCCAACACTGTGAGCCGGGAGCCCGCGTCTCCTCTGCCCCCCAGCCCAGACCTGCCTTCTGAGGAGAGGAGGGAGCCGGCCGCCTCAGATGGGCCTGAGAAACAGGGAAATGTTGCTCTGGGGGAGGATCGGCCTGGGACCTGGGCACCAGGCCTGCCTGGAGAGGAGAGGAAAGCCCAGCCCACCCCATCCCTGGCCATGGGGCAGAGGGCCGGACCATGTGCATCGTGCGAAGGGGAAGTGAGAGTGCCTTGCACTTTCCTGTCCCCGTTATTCAGCAAATCCTGGGCCAGGGATTCTTGGGGGGGGGGGAGGAGGCAGAGGCGCCTGAGGGACTTTCCCGATTTCAACAGAGGTGGGGACCAGACAGACCCTGGTTTAGTCTGCCCCTGCCCAGGGGCTGGGGAGATACGTGCCTAGTTGAAGGTCAGACCCAGAACTTTGAGAGCAATTAAAGTTCCCTCCATGGGCGAGCATGTGGAGGGGGGTGTTGGAAGCAGAGCTGTGGTAGGAGATGTGGTTTGGAGTGACGGGGGACAAGGAGAGTAAGTGACCTGCCGTCACCCCATGGATAAGGGACCTGTCTTCACTTCTCCACGGTAGGCTTGTGCCTCTTGGCAAAGGTGCCACGTTGCTTCCTAATCCTATCGACTTTTGTTATCAATTATTTTGGACCTTCAGTGGAGTTGTCACCTGGATTAAGACGCAAAGCATGGCAGGTGCAAGGGAAAACACCTGGGTCACCCCACTCAGAAGCAGCGTCCTGGACTTTATACTTTTCTCAGTCATAGGTTTGAGTCCCTCAGCAACACCCAGAATTGTATTGTATGTGATCAGGAGGATTTTTTGCAGTTATTTTTATTATGGCAAAAGATACATAGCATAAAAATGACCATTTTAACCATTTGTAAGTGTACAATTCAGTGACATTAAGTACATTAATGTTGTGCAACCATCACTCTCCATTTCCAGAATGTTCCATCACCTCAAACCAAAGTTCTGTACCCGCCAAACAGTACAAACGGGCCTCAGTTTATCGCGCTCTGCTTTATTGTGGTCCGCAGATGTGCTTCTCACAAATGGAAGTTGGCGGCAACCCTGCGTCAAGCAAGTCTGTTGGCGCCATTTTTCCAACAGCATCTGCTCGCCGCACGTCTCTGTGTCAGTTTGCTAACTCTTGCAGTATTCCAAACTTTAGTATCCGTTATGGTGATCTGTGATCCGTGATCTCTGATGTTACTGTTGTGGTTGTTTCGGAGTGCCAGACACTGCGCCTGTGTGAGGTGGTGAACTTAACCTAGAATGTTGCGTGTTCTGACTGCTCCGCCAACCCGCCGTTCCCTCTCTCCCTCCCTCTCCTTGGCTCTTCCCGTTCCCTGAGACAAAACACTATGGAACTTAGGCCAATTAATAACCCACCAATGGCCTCTGAAAGGAAGAGATCCGCGTCTCTCCTCAGTTTAAATCAAAAGCTAGAAATGATGAAGCTTAGCAAGGAAGGCGTGTTGAAAGCTGAGACGGGCCGCAAGCTAGGCCTCATGAGCCAAACACTCAGCCAAGTTGTGAACGCAGAGGAAGTCCCTGAAGGAAATGAAAAGTGCTACTTCAGTGAACACATGAATGATAAGAAAGCACAACAGCCTTATTGCGGTGATGGAGAAAGTCTGAGGGGTCTGGAGAGAAGACCAACTGGCCACCACATTCCCTTAACCCAAAAGCCTGATCCAGAGCAAGGCCCAAACTCTCCCATTCTGTGAAGGCTGAGAGAGGCGCGCAAGCTGCCGGAGAACAGTCTGAAGCTCGCAGAGGTGGAAGGGAAGAACATAAAAGTACCGGGAGAAAGAAGCAGCAGGTGCTGATGGAGGAGCAGCAGCGAATTACCCGGAAGGTCAGCTCAGCTAATTCACGAAGGTGGCAACAGCTTCTCAGCGTAGATGTAACAGCCTCCTGTTGGGGGAAGATGCCATCTAGGGCTCTCACAGCTGGAGAAGAGAAGCCGATGCCTGGCTTCTAAGCTCCAAAGGACAAGCTGACTCTTTTTAATGGTGAATGTAGCTGGTCACTTGAAGGTGCAGCTGATGCTCGCTTTCCATCTGGGAAGTCCTAGGGCCCCGAAGAATAATGCTTATCTACTCGGTGCTCCGTAAGTGAGCAACAAAGCCTGGCTGACAGCTCATCTGTTGATGACATGGTTTACTGAATATTTTAAGCCCACCACTGAGACCTATTGCTCAGAAAAGAAGATTCCTTTCAAAATATGACGGCTCATTGATAAAGCACCTGGTCGCCCGGGAGTTCCAGTGGAGGCATACAACAAGATTCGTGTTGTTTTCCTGCCTGCTAACACAACATCCATTCTTCAGCCCATGGTCTGTGGAGTAATTTCAACTGTTGAGTCTTGTTATTTAAGAACTACGCTTCCTAAGGCAATGGCTGCTATAGACAGTGACTCATCCGATGGATTTGGGCAAAGTCAATTAAAAATCCTCTGGAAAGAATTCACTTTCTAGATGCCATTAAGAACATGTGTGATTCGTGAGAAGAGGTCAAAATGTCAACATGAACAGGAGTTTGGAAGAAGCAGATTCCTGCCCTCACGGAGGGCTTTGAGGGGCTCAAGACTTCCGTGGAGGAGGTAACTTCAGATGCAGTGGGGACAGCAAGAGAACCAGAATTAGAAGCAGAGCCTGGAGACGGGACAGCATTGCTGCTCTCTCACGGTAAAACTGAACAGACGGGGAGTTGCTTCTCAGGGGTGAGCAAAGAAAGTGGTTTTTTGAGCTGGAATCTCTTCCAGGTGAGGATGCTGAGATGATTTTTGCAATGACAACAAAGGATTTAGAATGTCACACACACTTACACTGCTGATAAAGCAGCAGTGTGATGTGAGAAGGTGGACTCCAGTTTTCACAGAGGTTCTACTGTGGGTGAAATGCCATCAGATGTGTCACATGCTACGGGGAAACCAGTCGTGAAAGTGAGAGTCACTCAGTGCAGCAGACTTCCCTGTTGTCCTACTTAAGAAATGGCCATGGCCACCCCAGCCTTGAGCACTCATCACCCCAAACAGTCAGCTGCCATCAACGTAGAGACAGGCCTTCCACCAGCCCAGAGGTTACGACTCTCTGTAGGCTCAGACGATGGCTAGCATTTTTTTAGTAAAAAAAAAATTTTTTTAGTAAAAAAAAAATTTTTTTAAATTAAGGTATATACATTGGTTGTTTTTTTTTTAGGCATAATGCTATTATTGCACACTTCACAGACTACCGTACAGGGTGAACAGAACATTTACACGCGCTGGGAAGCCAAAAGCTTCATTGGACTCACTTCATTGTGATATTTGCTTTATTGCATTGATCTGGAGCCAAACCTGCCATATCTCAGAGGCGCGCCTTTGACTCCCCATTTCCTCTTCCCTCAGCCCCTGGTCACCTCCAATCTACTTTCCTGTCTCTTTGAATTTCTCTCATGTAAGTGGAACCATATAGTGGTTGTCTTTTTCTGACTGACTTATTTCACTTCACATAGTGTTTTCAAGACTCATCCATGTTGGGCGCCTGGATGGCTCCGTTGGTTAAGCAACTGCCTTCAGCTCAGGTCATGGTCCTGGAGTCCCAGGATCGAGTCCCACGTGGGGCGCCCTGCTCAGCTCGGGGAGTCTGCGTCTCCCTCTGACCCTCCCCTCTCTCGTGCTCTCTCTCTCTCTCTCCCCCACCAAATAAATAAATAAAATCTTTTAAAAAAAAGATTTATCCATGTTGCAGCATGCATTAGGATTCTATTCCTATTTAGGGCTGAGTAATACTCCGTTGCATGGATGTCCCGCACCTTGCTCCTTCAGTCACCTCTTGACTGCCACTTGCCTTGTTCCTCCCTTCCTGCAGTTGTGGATGATTCTGCTAGAAACAGAGCAGTGCAAGTATCTGAGACCCTACTTTCAGTTCTTCTGGGTGTATATCTAGGAGTGGAACTGCCAGATCTGTCAGTTAAATATAGGCAATTCTGTATTTAACTCTTTGAGGAACCACCAGACTGGTTTTTTTTGTTTTTAAAGATTTTATTTATTTATTTGACAGAGAGAGATCACAAATAGGCAGAGAGGCACACAGAGGGAGAGGAGGAAGCAGGCTCCCTGATGAGCGGAGAGCCTGATGCGGGCCTCGATCCCAGGACCCTGAGATCATGACCTGAGCCGAAGGCAGAGGCTTTAACCCACTGAGCCCCCCAGGCGCCCCCTTGTGATTTCTTCTTTGACAAATTGGTTAAGAGTTTGATTTCCACATATTTGTGAATTTTCTAGTTTTGATACTGATTTCCGTTTTCATTCCATTATTATTAGAGAAAATACTTTGTATGATTTCAGTCTTTTTAAATTTTTAAGATTTGTGGCCTAATATTTGTCTGTCCTAGAAGAATGTTCCATGTGTACTTGAGAAGAACGTCTGTTCTGTTGTTCGGTGGAGTGTTCTGTACGTGTCTACTAGGTCCGGTGGGTTCGTGGTGTGTTAATCAAGTCGTCTGTTGCCTATTGATCTATCTGGTTATTCTGTCCAGCATTGAAATCTGAGTGTAGAAGTCTCCACTTAATACTGTAGAATTTTCTGTTAATCTCTTCACATCTGTTAATGTTTGCTTCATATATTTTGAGGCTCTGAATTTGGGTACATGTATGAATTACACGTTTTAAAACTATATAAAGGTTTTCTTTAGGTCACACCATGCATAGTTTGCTTTTTACATTTGAATATATTTCTAAGATTCATTCATGTCGATGTGAGGTTCTGTGTCCCTTCATTTTTGTTGTTCTGTGGAGTTTCTTTGTATGACTCTCCTACAACTTTCTATGGCCTTGATATTTCCATATACATGTTGAAGCCAGCATGTCAATTTCTAAAAAAAATCCTGCTGAGATTTGATTGGCATTGCTTCTTATCTATAAATCAATTTAGAGAGTACTGACATCATAACTATGTTAGGTCTTCCTGTTCATGCTATCTCTTTCTATTTGTTTAGGTTATCTTTACTTTTTATCAACAGTTTTTGTAGTCTTCATTGTATAAGTCTTGCACGTATTTTGTTACATTTACTCCTAACCATTTCATGTTTCTTGATGCTCTTGTAAATGGTATTGTTTGGTTTTGTCGTTACCCCACAGAAGATGGGATCCACCCTACCCTACCACCACCCAGAATTTGAATGTTGAGACGGATGACACCACACATATACCAAGAGGCTATGAAAAGGCTTATTTTTCCATAATGGGGTTTTCTGGGGGAAAACAGTGCAGACACCCAAGTTGGTCTGAGATAGCGTGAGTGAAGGGAAGGGTGAATGGCTCTGGTTTTTATTGTGGTGGGAGAATGGAACCAAGCTGGAGATTCCTATGTAAGTGTCAGATGGGTTGGAGCTGCAGGATTTGAATGCCCGCCTCCCCCACCCCCGCAGGGCAGGAACGCCAGGGCTTTCTTATTAACTTGCCCAGATACATACAGGGCAAGAGGGACGGATGGAGCTGAAAGCTGTCAGTCGTCAAGCATCAAAAATAAACTCAGTCTTTATTACATTTTTTACATTTAAATTGCCAATCATTAGTAGTATGTAAAAGTACAGTTGCCTTTGTATGTTGACCTTGTATCCTGTGACCTTGCTAAATTTGCTTATTCATTCCAGTCGCTTTTATAAATTCCTTGGGGATTTCTATATAGATGATCATGTTATGTGTAAGGACATTTATAATTCTAACCTGTATGCCTTTTACTTTTATAATAATTAACCTTAAAATTCTGGTTAGAACCTTCACACAATGTTGAATAAACAGTGGTGAGTGAATATCCTTGCCTCGTTCTTGACCTCAGAGGGAAAGCTCTTCGCCCTTCACTACTTAGTATGAAGCTAGCTGTAGGTATCTCATAGGGGTTCTCTGTCAGGAAGTTCTCTTTCATTCCTTGAGTACACAGAGGTTTTACGGACAGAATATGGAATATCGCCAAACGCTTTCTGCAATAGGATGATCACGTGGTTTTTCTTTTTTGGTTTTTTAATATGATGGAATACGTTAATTAATTTTCTACGGTTGAGCCTACTTTATATCACTGGGTTAAACTCTAGGGGGCTACAGTATATGTTGCTGGATTTGATTTGCTAAAATTTTGTTAAGGATTTTTGCATCTCTGTTCATGATGGATATGGGTCTGTAGTCTTTTGGGGATGTCTTTGGTTTTGGTAACAGGTTAATGCTGGCGTTATAAAAATGAGTGGGAGAGTGTTCTCTATTCTTCTGTTTTCTCTAGAATTGGTATCATTCCATCTTGGTTGTTTCTTAGATTTTACCAGTGACTTCTAAGTTTGTCTTTGTGAGAAGAGTTTAGATAATGAATTCAGCCTCTTTAACAGATATGTGTAGCTATTTAGGTAATAATAGTTCTTTAAAAAA